>BTPG01000002.1:286768861-286944979 GCA_036245525.1 Semisulcospira habei | reverse complement strand
AAAAAATAAGGACTCCAGTGTGGATCAACCGGTTTTTGTGAAACGGCTATTTTCTCGCCAATAAACATCTTAATAAAACAATCGAAAGAAAGATCTCGAGATAATTCTTTTAGGGACAATATCCTAAAATTTCAGTCTTGTCCGTCCTCAAGCGCGGGCTCTAGTCGCTGTCACACACACACACACACACACACACACACACACACACACACACACACACACACACACACACACACACACACACACACACACACACACACACACACACACACACACGCGGCGCTTTGGGCCAAAAAGTCGCTCTCTAGCAAGGTTTGCGTAGCGAGACGTGAGGTCATTTTTTTTTTTAATCTTGTTACTTCTTCGCCAAAATTTCTGCCCAGCACGCCAAAAACGTCATGTGCATGCGCTCCGGAATGCGCTCCAACCAGCCCCCCATTTTAAAGTCAAACAAAAATGATAATTAAATGGAAGAAAACCTAAGTAGCCCATGGTAAACACAATTAGTCTGAATCACTCTATTCACGAGTAATGTTTGGGGAAAAAAAACTTCACTTTGACACCTGCGTCACGGTGAAAAGGTAAATTTCCCAAGAATCATTCTACGTTTGCCGAGTAGAAAGGGTACACATGAGAGCGCAGGTCAGTACTGGCTGTTCATCTTCTCTTGAATAGGGTGCCCCGGTCAGCTACGATACTCGCCTGCCTGCAGTATGACTTTTACCGCATAGGAGCCTGACGAGTGGTGCTTTGACTAAATGCAAATCCGCTGCGCCACCGCAGCGTGCGCGCCACCCTGTCACAAGCTCAAGTCAGAACTTGTATAGTCTGACTTGAGCTTGTGGCGCGCACGCCGTGGTGGCGCAACGGATTTGCATTTAGTCAAAGCACCACTCGTCAGGCCCTTAGGTTTGACCCGTTCAGTGCCAGCTGCAGATTGCGTTTCTGCAATCATTGTTAATTCAAGACACAACAAGATGGGATGAACCATAACCCACAAAGTCCCTTCTATATGAGAGCAGTCTTCGCTGTCAAGGGTCTCTACCTCATTTGACCTGATCATTCTGATATTTAAATATCTCCTTTCGAGAAAGCCTCGCAGAGGTGCTAATGCGTCATAGTGAACTCTATAAGGGGCGAGCAAGACAGTGCATTCGCGTCATTGGTTTGTCAAACGTCATTGGTCATGACGTATTTTGTTTGTTTTTACGTAATTTTATATTTAACGTGATATGAGTTTCGCTTTCGCTTCAAGACTTGGGGAAATGGTGACAAAACTAGAATTTCACGGTACAATTTCATTCTTGCTATATTTTGTGTGAAATCAGGTTGACTTTACCTAGCTACATGATACTAAGTACACCTGCATGCTCTTCTGAAAGCGCGTCGATGTGTGTGTATGCGTGTGCGTGTGCGTGAGCGTGCGTGCATGCATGCACGCGCTCCAAAATTCTTCAAAAGGCATATATAATAATAATATTTACGGTATTTATAATGCGCTTATCTTATAATAATAATAACTCTAAGCGCGCACTCACAACTCGCGCACATAATTTTATGCGCACGCTTTTGACAATGACTCACGTACCACAAATACATTACGACAGTCAGCTTGGGGAATGTGGTGATGTTATTGTGCTAGAACTGTTGAAATAGGTGAGTTTTGAGGGCGGACTGGAAGGAGAAGAGAGAGTGTTTTTGACGGAGAGAGAGTGGGAGAGTGTTCCAGGTGGATGGACCGTAGACGGAGAAGGAGCGGGGGCCGAAAGTGCTTAGTTTGGTGCGGAGGATGTGGAGGCCGAGAGGGTCGGAGGCGGAGCCGCGGAGGGCGCGGGAAAGAGTGTAGGGGCGAAGTAAGTTGGAGAGATAGGCAGGAGCGTAGTAGTTAAGGGATTTGTAGCAGAGAGACAAAATCTTGTATTGGATGCGTTGGGGGATGGGGAGCCAATGAAGGAGTTTGCGCAGGGGAGTGGTCGGATTTCTTTTTTCTGAGGACGAGGCGGGCAGCATTGTTCTGGACGCGCTGGAGAGTGAAAGTGGTGGAGTGAGGGAGGCCGGAAAGGAGAGAGTTGCAATAGTCGATACGATGAGAGAGACAGCAAATTTGGTGGCAGCTTCGGTGGTGAGGTATTTTCTGATCTGACTGATGCGACGGAGGTGGAAATAGCATGCCTGGGCCGTGGCGGAGACAAAGATGGTCATGGAGAGGAATCGATGATAACGCCGAGGTTCTTGGCCGAGTCAGAGAGAGGGATGGGGGTGCTGTCGAGTTGAAGATGGAAAGAGGGAGGAAGCTGGGAGAATTTCTGGCAAGTGTCCAACAGCAAGGCTTCCGTTTTGTCGTCATTCAGTTTAAGTTTGTTTGCTGTCATCCAGTTTTTCACATCTTCGTAGCAGTCAGCCGTGCGAGTCAGTAGTGACTGAGTGTTGTCGAGTTGTCTTTGTCTAGTAGTTGTGAGTCGTCAGCGTAGAGGATCTATGCCTGAAGTCTTGGAGTATGCGTGTGTGTCACGTGAGCGTGCGTGTTGGGTGCAGTTCGCGGCGGCGCTTTGAGCCGATTCGCTTTATTGGGAAAAAGCGCCTATATAATAACCGGTATTATTATTATTATATTTAGAGTATGTCTGCGTGGTGAGGAGTTGCTTTTTTTTACGTCACCGCCACTGTCTGACTTTCTCCTGATGCCAAGTTTTTTTTACTGTTTTAATTTTTTTTGGGGAAAAGAATTAATCAGTTTTACTGAAGAAGTTGACAAAGAAAGTTAACGAACTCATCCAATGTCTTTCTCCAAACTAGATATATCGGGTCACCTGAATGCTCTTCTGAAAGCGCGACGATGTGTGTGTGTGTTTGTGTGTGTGTGTGTGTGTGTGTGTGTGTGTGTGTGTGTGTTTGTGTGTGTGAGTGTGTGTGTGTGGTGTGTTTGTTTGTGTGTGTGTGTGGTGTGTTTGTTTGTGTGTGTGTGTGTGTGTGTGTGTGTGTGTGTGTGTGTGTGTGTGTGTGTGTGCGTGTTAGTGCGTGCATGCGCGCGCGCTTCAAACATCTCCAAGAGACAGATCCGCATGCGCTCTCCGGGCGCATGAGGATCTATGGTTTTTGGAGATGCGCGTATGTCTGTGTGTGTGTGTAAGAGAGAGAGAGAGAGAGAGAGAGAGAGAGAGAGAGAGAGAGAGAGAGAGAGAGAGAGAGAGAGAGAGAGAGAGAGAGAGAGAGAGAGAGAGAGAGAGAGAAAGAAAGAGCGGCGCGCTAGATAGAATTACGTCATATTAAGAGTATTATCCTCGCGCTGGGACCATACGGCGTTGAGGCGCGTCCCCTGGGTGGTGGATAGGGGGTCCCTCGTGAGAGGGGTGCACCGAATGAAATAAGGTGCCGTGAACCAACATGGTCTAAGGGAAGGTGACCCCGACAGAAAACCCCTGGTCCTCCTAGTAAGGGGGTTGGGCGTGGGGGTAGCTTCCCCACCCTGCAAAAAAGGAAATAGCTACAAAAACGCCGACGAAAAGACTAACAGTAATTCCTTTCCTGGAGGAGGAAGGTTCTTCTACTAGAAGACTTATGACGTCCTGTGGTGAAAGCCGGAAGTCTTCGGAAGCCACAGGACCGAGCCGCCTCTCTCTATCCAGGGATACAACCATGGGCACATGGAACGTCAAGACCATGTACCAGAGCGGCAAGGCCGCCCAGATAGCAGCGGAAATGCAAAAGTACAACCTTTCCCTGCTAGGCATCAGTGAAGCCAGATGGACGCAGTCTGGCCAGAAAAGGCTGTTAAGTGGGGAGATGATTCTGTATTCAGGTCATGAAGAGGAGAATGCCCCCCATACAGAAGGAGTAGCACTCATGCTGTCACCAGTGGCACAGAGAGCGCTGATGGGCTGGGAACCTCTTGGGCCAAGAATTATAACAGCAGCCTTTAGAACCAAGAAAAAGCTCAAGCTGAACGTCATCCAGTGTTATGCGCCCACCAATGACAGTGACGAGGAAGAGAAACAAGAGTTCTACGACCGACTCCAGAGTGCCGTGGACAAATGTGCGGAGCGAGACATCACCATAGTCATGGGCGATTTTAATGCCAAAATAGGGGAGGACAACACCGGATACGAAGAGGTGATGGGGAGACAGGGACTAGGCTCGGAGATGAGTGAGAACGGGGAGAGGTTTGTAGACTTTTGTGCTCTAAACCGACTTGTCATTGGAGGCAGCATCTTCCCACACAGAAGAATACACAAAGCAACTTGGGTCTCACCTGACCATACAACAGAGAACCAAATAGACCATATCTGCATTAGCAAGAAATTTAGAAGATCCCTTCAAGATGTTCGAGTGAGGAGGGGAGCAGATGTCGCCTCAGACCACCATCTGCTTACCTTAAGAATGAAGCTCAAGCTAAAGAAAAGCCGCACAGAGACAACAAGAAGACAGCGCTATAATGTAGGCCTCCTGAGAGAAACTGGAGTTAGAGAAGAGTTCAAACTGGTGCTGTCCAACCGGTTTCAAGCGCTACAGGAGCTAGTAAATGAAGAGGAGGCGGTCACCACAGAGCAGCAGTGGAAGGCAGTTAGAGAGGCGCTGAACTCAACCTGCAAAGACACTGTAGGGTTCAGGAAACACCACCACAAGGACTGGCTGTCGGCACAGACCTTGAAGAAGATAGAAGCGAGGAAGCAGAAGAAAGCAGCGGTCAACAACAGTCGCACGAGAGCAGCCAAAGTAAGGGCACAGGGGGAATACTCGGAAGCCAACCGCGAGGTGAAGAGGAGTATCAGGGCAGACAAGAGGGCCTACACAGACAGCCTGGCAGCAGAGGCAGAAAAGGCAGCAGGCAGCGGCAACATGAAACAGCTCTACGACATTACCAGAAGATTGTCGGGTAAGTATGGCCATACAGAAAGACCAGTAAAAGACAAAGAAGGCAAGCCTATTGCAGACAGAGCAGACCAACTCGACAGATGGGCCGAGTATTTTGAAGAGTTACTGAACAGACCTAGCCCACCCGACCCCCCCGACATCCAGCCGGCAGAGACCGACCTACCCATCAGCTGTGACAGACCCAGCCGGGAAGAGATCAGAAAAGCAGTGGCATTTTTGAAGAATGGCAAAGCAGCAGGGCCAGATGGCATCCCAGCGGAGTCTCTGAAAGCAGACCTAGAGACAACAGTTGAGATGCTGTACCCACTGTTTGGAAAGATCTGGGAAGAGGAGGTGATGCCAGCTGACTGGAAGGAGGGGTACCTAATCAAGCTTCCCAAGAAAGGCGACCTCAGCAAGTGTTCCAACTACAGAGGAATCACCTTGCTGTCAGTACCAGGAAAGGTCTTCAACAGGATCATCCTAGAGAGAATGAAGAGCTCCGTTGACCCCCAGCTGAGAGACCAGCAAGCAGGATTCAGGAAGAACCGATCATGTACAGACCAGATCGCCACTCTCCGCATCATCGTGGAACAGTCTCTGGAGTGGAGCTCCCCGCTGTACGTCAACTTTGTGGATTATGAGAAAGCATTTGACAGCGTGGACCCAGAGACTCTGTGGAAACTCCTACGACACTACGGTGTACCCACAAAGCTCGTCCGCCTGATCAAGAGCAGCTATGATGGCATGACATGTCGCGTGATCCACGAAGGGCAGTTCACCAGAGAGCTCCAGGTCAGAACTGGTGTCAGGCAGGGGTGTCTGCTGTCTCCGTTCCTCTTCCTACTGGCCATAGACTGGGTCATGAAGATGACCACAGAGCACAGACGAAGTGGAATACAGTGGACACTGTGGACACAGCTTGACGACCTCGATTTTGCAGACGACTTGGCATTACTGTCCCACACTCATCAACAAATGCAGGACAAGACCACGAGGCTTGCTGACATCTCGTCCCAAGTGGGCCTCACCATTCACAAACAGAAAACAAAGACAATGAGGCTGAACGCAACCAGGGAAGAACCAGTCTTGCTTGCTGGCACCCCGGGCGTTGGAGGAGGTGGAGTCCTTCACCTATCTCGGGAGCATCATAGACAAAAAAGGCGGCACTGATGCAGATGTCAGAGCACGAATCGGTAAAGCCAGAGCAGCCTTTCTCCAGTTGAAAAAAGTGTGGAGTTCCAGAGAGCTGTCACAACACACCAAAGTCCGGATTTTCAACTCCAATGTAAAAGCAGTTCTCCTATATGGAGCAGAGACATGGAGATTGACAAAAACCACAGTCAACAGAGTACAGACCTTCATGAACAGTTGCCCTAGAAGAATTTTGAAAATCCACTGGCCAGAGAAGATCAGCAACGTCAGACTCTGGGAGAGAACAGAGCAGATAACAGCAGATAATGAAATTGGGCGAAGAAGATGGGGATGGATCGGTCACAGTCTGAGAAAGCCAGCTTCCAGTATCACTAGGCAGGCATTGTCATGGAACCCCCAAGGAAAGAGGAAAAGAGGTAGGCCGAGAAACTCCTGGCGTCGAGACCTCCAAGCAGACATCAAGAGACTGGGAACCACCTGGAGTAGAATCGAAGGAGAAGCACAGGACAGGAGTTGCTGGAGGTCTCTCGTCGACGGCCTATACCCGGGTAGGGGTGACAGGCGTAAGTAAGTAAGTAAGAGTATTATGTCATGTCTGCGTGGTGACTGAGTTGCTTCTTTTACGTCACCGCCACTGTCTGACTTTCTCTAGAAGTAAAGTTTTATTTTTAGTGTTTTAATTCTTTTCGGAAAAGAATTAATTTTTACTAAAGAAGTTGAAAGGATTCAAAGCTGGCTAACGAACACATCCAATGTCTTTTTCCAAAATAGCTATATCCAAAATTTCAAGTAAATATGACATTACGGACTCTAATCTGGGTCAACCGACTTCCTACAAACGGTTGTTTTTGTCTTCAATGAGACATTCAATTACAATATGCTCGGAGGCTCTCTTAGCCACCCACTTAAGAAAGTATTTCGCCAAGTTTCAAGCTTGTGTGTACAGACATATCGGAGATACATACGCACACACATACATACATACATACATACATACATACATACATACGCACACACGGCGCTTTGCGCCAGTGATGTACGTTCAGCAGCGATGTTAGCGTAACTAGACATGACGTAATTTTTAGCTTGTTACTTCAATTGTTAGAGGCTTAGCCTGCCCGCCTTTGACATCATGGACATGCTATTAAAGTCGCCCCACCGCGACCCTTCCTAAAAAGTCCCTTTTATAAATAGAAGGGACTTAATAAACTAGATGTCACAGAGACTTGGATTCAAAGTGGTGTCAGCAAGAGGCATAGCCGATCTACGTGAGCCCCCGCAACTACGGGTGCTCATGAGGATCTATGCCTCTTGCAGCTGGGTAGTGTTGAAATTTTCTCGGCACTGAAAGGGTTATTGTCTCTTCGCTGGCTGGAGTAGTGGGATAGATGAGCCATTTCCATAGCGTTGATAGGTGTAGAACTCATGACTTGAAGATCTATACCACGCAGTTCGGCCTCTTCAGTACCACTTCAGTACTTATCAATGTTCCTCCAGAGGTCTTGGACGCTGAATTTAAAATTCTTTCACTATCTGCATCCACTGGCAGTGACGGGGTTAACGTTTTGACAGAGTAGGACTATTAACGAAAACGCACCGGCTGTCCTACCGGCGCGGGATGGGCAAAACTGACTATTTTCAGTTGTCGGCCTTGGCCGGTGGCAACACATGGATCACTCATGCAACGCGGACAGTGCCGCAAATTCGCTGATGATCTTGTCACTGAAAAGCGCATCGATTTTTGTCAGCACATACGTCAGGTCTTTTGCTGGCTTCTTCTTCTTCTTCTTTTTTGTTTTTGAGTCGGTGATGCTCGGGCGCCTCTTCAGTCGGGTTGAAATGAGTACCGGCCGCGAAGGCGGCCCTCTTCATCCTGCTACACAATTGCCGCTTGAAATAAATTTGTTTTTGACAGTTCAAAGGTGGTGCCAGAATAGCTTGGCGTCAGAAGCGCCAAGCTATTCAGACACTGGCAACCTTGAACTAAACTGCGGGTGGATCTTCCCGCAGTGTGCAACTGACACTAGACCATCGGGCCAACGGCGGCTGACGTCGGCCCGATGGTTTTTATGTTGCGCACTGGGTCTATCTCCTATATGTAACAAAGTCTCCATAGGACAATAAGCAAATTAAACTTGAAATTCAGCCTCAGGATGTAATGGGCTACTCTCAGCTCTATCGCAAACCCGCGACCTACTCATTGTGACAGGTCACTGGGCTAACAAGCCGCTTTCATTTGACCGTGAGATTGACCGGCATGGCTATATGTCGCTTTTCCTTGCCGTCGGCAGCGCTTAGTGTCGCGGTGACCATTTCAGTCTACCGACAGTCAAACTGTTAAATATGATATGATGTTGGCCAACAACAGCCTAGAGTATTCTCATTGAGTGAACCCGGCCCTGCAACTGCAAGGGCTCATGAGAATCTAGGTCTCTTGCACTGATCTGAATGGGCAGCCCTATTCACATCCCCGGCTATGAAACTGATAGGCCGTATGTTTTGAACGATAGGAATGTGTCCTGAATGTAGGCCTGTTTTGGCACAACACCTGGTCGCTGTTTGCGATCACCTTTCATGACCGGTTACATCTCAAGCCGGTGTGAAATACGGTGCCACTGTAACATCAGCAGGGCTCCTTACAAGATGACACACAACTGATCACACTGAAACATCCCAGTCAGGTGCGGAACTCAGTACATTTTGGGAGCGACACATTGGACGTATAAATTATTCGTTTTAGCACTATGCTTGTCAAATAAAAGAATCAGATAGCTTGTACATCAGGAAAAGTTTTCCTCCCCTTCGTTGGTTATCTCTCAGTAGGTCTCCCATATTTAGTAATTTGTTCTGAATGCCGAGAAAATGTGAACTCCACACAGCTGCAAGAGGTATAGATCCTCATGAGCCCCTGCAATTGCGGGGGCTCATGAGGATCTATACCTCTTTGCTGACACCACTTTGAATCCACGTTCCTGGGACATATAGGTTTTTTCTTGTCTTGCTTTAACTCATTCTACCCCAAGAACGATTTTGAAGTCGTCCTCTGAAGACTGCGTTGCAGTGCAGGACACAGATCGACCATGATAGTTCAAGGTGATGCCAGAATAGCTTGGCGCCCATAGGCGCCAAGCTATTCTGGCATCACCCTTGAAATATCATGGTCGATCTTTATCTTGCTGTGGTGCGTTTGGGGTAGAATGAGTTAACGCAGATTGCAGAAACAGAGCCCTGTCTGCGTCAGCCGGCACTGAACAGGTGAATTTGTTTATTGTGCCAGTACGCTTTTAGATTTTGTTTGTGTGGTTCGTATGCCGGTATTGGTTGGGTCTTGGGTTGGATCGTTACGTTTTTTCTTTATTTAGTTTTTCTTGGGAAAGGTGAGAAGGGGGAACTGAGGGGGGTGGGTGGGTGGGTGGGTGGGAGTGGTTTGCTAAATTGATCTAGTAAACCTGAGCTTTGTCAGTGTTTGATAGTTATTGCCAATTTTGCGGTTCAGTTCAGTGGCACCCGCCTACCGCAGTAACTGTTCAAAGATAAACTTCTGACGAACAGATAGTTACGAAACGCAGCCGAGCACATAGGTCTAGCTATCGTTTTTTTTAGACACAGGAGAATCCAGTTCAGCACACCGTGTCGTCTTGATATCAAATAACCTGACAATGACTCCACTCCGTTCTAGAAATAAAACGCTATCAGTGCGACTGAGAAACGATCGGCTAAAAATAGATTGATGCGCTGGTTGGTTGGTTAGTTCGGGTTTAACGTCCACAGCACCGAGGTGATCATGGACGGCCCTGACGGGCTGGTTATGGGGACAGGGAAATCTATTGCCTATGGAGTACGACCTGAACACTGATCAACTCAGGCGCACTCCAACTGTGCCACTTTGATTTACCAGGACCTTTCAACGGACATGCTATTGAACAAATCCGTTTTTCCCCCTGGATTGTGAGTCCAGCTAACCGGGGCCGGGACGGGATTCGAACCCACGACCCGGCGATTCCCTTCGCTCTCCTGCTCCGACGTTTAACCGCCTGAGCTATTTCGGACTCTCTATTGATGCGCTAATGGCAGCGCGGAATAAATAAGTGCGATTACGCGTGTGCTTTGCTGCGTGTCCGCCACACTGCTGTTAAAGTTCATCAGGCGTGTCGACAAGGCGTAACAAACACAAACGGTGCTGAAATGTGTCTTCAGATTTTTGCGTAATGGTACTTTAACAATAGGCCACCAGCGAGCTCAGCGGACTGTGACTTGCTCGGCGGCCTCAAGCAACGCTATCAGTTCAGTTTATCACAGACTGGCGATAACCTAAAGACAGGGCTCGAAACGCCACACGGTCACGACCAAGCCGCACAAACTGCGCAATCAATGCGGAATGAGTCGATGGACAAACATCCGCCCGCCGGCAACCTACTGGGCCAGTTTCATCAGCAAACTGTCCCACTAACCCGGCACCCGGCGCAACCCGCGGGCAGAACTAACTTAAACGAGAAGCGGCCGACCGAGGGGGCAGGGTGGGGGGGGGGGGGGGAGGGGGCAGAGGAGAGGCGGAATCCTTTACTGAACCTTACCTTAAAGTCTGGCCGGGCTCTTTAACCCATTCAGCCCTGAAGCACTAGAGCAGGAGATGGGGCGACCATGATAATTCAATGGTAGTGCCAGATTAGGTTGGCGCCTGTTGGCGCCAAGCTAATCTGGCACTACCCTTCAATTATCATGGTCGATCCATCTCCTGCAACAGGTGCATAGTCGTTAGATGACGCCTCCAAAATTTGGGAAATACGTGCGCCGGGCTGAATGGGTTAACCCCTCTGACACCAAAACAATGTAAACCCCAGCAAGGAAACAAAAGGTAAAAAAAAGAAGACATGAGCCCCACGCATTTGCGAGGGCTTGTGATGTTTCAAGTTTTGCCAGGCTCTTGCTGGCCTCTTTCGTGTCCATGTTCGCCGTGATTAGATAGCGCCATTTAACGTTAACTTTGCCATGGTTTACAAAGACAAACTTTGCCAGTGTCCGGTGGCTGAGCGGTCGGTGAAGGAGAAAACGGAGTCAGTCACTGAGTCCGAACGGACACAACAGCCTCTGTGATTGCAACCACATCGGTCCTCAAATAATTATTAGTTCAGTTGGTTGGTTGGTTGGTTAGTTCGGGTTTAAAGTCCACAGCACCGAGGTGATCATGGACGGCCCTGACGGGCGGGTTATGGGGGACTGGGAAATCTATTGCCTATGGAGTACGACCTGAACACTGATCAACTCAGGCGCACTCCAACTGTGCCACTTTGCGGATTTACCCGAGGACCTTTCAACGGACATTTACCCGAGGACCTTTCAACGGACATGCTATTGAACAAATCCGTTTTTTTCCCTGGATACTTGTTCAGTTCAGTTATTCAGTCCTATTATGTCCCCCTTGCAGCTTATTTGTCATGGGATCAGTGACTAAACTGATTCAGGTGCATGGGCCCTACCCGCCACCTATTCAGGCCCTTGAGAATCAGTCTGTAAGTGGCTGATGTAATGATCCTGCAGCCGCAGGGGCCGCTCATGACAGATTATACCGGCACCTACTGGTCGGTTTTAGTTCAAGTTATATCTCGGCTTAGGTTTATGATCTGAAATCGACCGAAGGCGGCGACGGTCATGCCGGGCAAACATGATGTCATTATTACTGTACCCATCTGTTGGGGTCCGGTAGTACTGAAGCGTTATGAGAACTTGAGTACCTAATGAACTTGAAGTACCAGTGGCAAACGGACTGGCCTGTGTTTACGACCTGGGGGGCTCACGCGTTGTTTTTTCCCCCCAGTTGACTACTAATTTGACAACAGGCCTGTAACATTAGGCTTTGATTTCACAATTAATCGATCGATCGATCAATCAATCAGTCCGAGCAATCAATCAATCAGTCAATCAAACGGCCATTTTAGGCATAGCCTATACTAGTAGCTGACTCAGTAATTGCCGTGAAAACCAACGAAACTGGTGCGAAAACTAGTGAGTTTCGCCTTTCATCAGACTTGAACTTTAATTAACTCAATGTACCCCAACACCGAAATCCCCAAATGTTGCCGTTGTTCTCTGAAGACTGGAATGCAGTGCAGGACACAGATCGACCATGATAGTTCAAGGGGCCAGAATACGGCTTGGCGCCCATAGGCGCCAAGCTATTCTGGCATCACCCTTGAACTATCATGGTCGATCCTTATCTTGCTGTCAGTGGTGTGTCGTAGAATGAGTTAACCCACAAGGACGCACAACGAACAGTTTTAGCCGAGTTCTAACCTGTGGCATTTGAAATGAGTTGTCAGTATTGCACGATACGTAAAAATAGCTCTGGCCGGCTGTAAACAGGCGCAGACCACCATGAGGGGGAAATAAAGTATATAACGACTTTTTTTCATTATGGGGTCAGTAACTTCGGCATTGCCGATCAGACCCACGGGTACCAAGAACTGAATGGAAAGAACGAGAACACTGTACAGGTCGTCATCCCCCCATCTGCAAGATGCAACGGATTCTCATGGGCCCCCGGCTGCAGAACTTGACGCGGGGGGGGGGGGGGGGGGGGGGGGGGGGGGGGCTCATGAGTGAGAATCTATTGCATCTTGCTATCCTATTTACGTCAACGAATTTATTCTCAGGCGGGTGAGCTTGAGGTTACTGAGGGCTGAGTCTACCAATGACACGACTGAGGTTACCCGGTCAACCCGGTCAACAACAAAAAAAAAAAAGTCGTAACTTGAGCATAACTGCAGCAACTTCTACACATCAGTCGTACGCCAAAGGTCGGCGGGATAACAACAGGCGTTCACTACCTTACTAAAAGCCCGCAACAGGCCAAGGCACGGTTCGGCACGCGCCGCGGGTGGAAGGGATGGTAGCTGGGGAAGATGGGTGGTTTTCAGAGGGCTTCCAGATGCCGTTCTTGTTTATTCCTTAGCTCCCCTAGTGGCCAAAGTACAGTTAGTAAGGCTATGAAGGAAAGGGCATTTTGGTGGTGCACGAACTCGTTTCATTAAAAGATAAGGAAGTCTTTCTTGCCACTCCCATCTAAAATTACTACGCTCACACGGGAACAAATGGAGTAGATTTTGTTTGGCGGAAAGCAAAGTTCCCACAGCCCCTGTGGCAGCAGAGGCAAATGTGAATCTATGCCTGATTGATAAAGCACAAATCCTTCTTTAAAATCGTTTTTACCCAAAAAGAATATAGCAATGGGATCGATTATTTTTATTTATTTATTTTACCTTATATTTTTTTGTCACACACAAAAAAAATTATTTTGATAATTTTTATAATACAATTGAATGTTAATTTTTATTTCTTCCTCCTTGTATTATTTATTTATTTATTTTTTTTACTTATTTACTTATATATTTATTTATTTATTATTTATTTATATACTTACACACTGATTTGTATTGTCAGACTATGTGAAAAATCCGTTGAATCTGACCTGTGTAAATAAATAGATACAATAAATAATCTTTACTGAAAATTGGCCTGTGAACACTTTCATTTTTGCACGTAATAATAATAATAATAATAATAATAATAATAATAATAATAAATATTATTTATATGGCGCATTTCTCATATTTATAATATAACTCAATGCGCAGGACATAGCCGCGAACTGAACCCAACAAGCACGCTCACGTGAAACACGCGCATTCCCTCACACACTGTACATAAACACATAACATTCACGTGGTGCTAAGGGCAAGCTCAAGCGAGCTACTGACATTTTGGAAATTTAAATCGTTTTTTATATTTTTGAAATTTGATTAAGTGGACTGAAATTAATACCGAAATTCGTGGGGGAGGAAAGAGCCGGAGTACCCGGAGAAAGAATCCCCGACGGTCCGCCGGAATTAATGGTGACGCTTACTAGAGGAGAAAAGTCCGACGCCGGAACCGGGAATCGAACCTCGCACCTCTTGCATTGGTGGCAGGCGCTTTTACCGCTGCGCCACGGACCGCCCCAGCTCAGTACGTGCGTTATACACATTCCTTCCGGCCATGTGTTCAGTCTACTCAGCAGCTAAAACCTGAGCCGCTCTGAGAAGAACTGTAGTGCAGTTCGTTTGCGGCAGCAGGTTCAAGTTCTAACTAACCTTTGCGAATGCAGGGGCTAATGTACATTTATGCTAGGACTAGAAGCGGTATATTGGCCTGTCTCCTCCAGGGTTTCAGTTTCAGCAAGCATAGATTCTCACGATTTTGTTTGCAGGCTCCCGCCACGCCCGCGCTGAAAGGAAAAGACTGAGATACAATTCGGCATAAAGGGCAGGTTTTTACTACTAGCCCGTGTGATTACGCAGGCTAATGTGAATGTATGTTTTTCAGGAGAAGCGGTATGATCAGTACAGTATTCTCTGCCTGCTCTCCTCCGAGGTATCAGTTTCAGAAAGCGGCATAGATTCTCATAGGTTTTGGCAGGCTCCCACACATTCACAACACAATATCGTTCTTGCGAGGATAAATGTATGCCTATTGAGCACGACCTATTTTACTCTGGCTGGTAATTTTAGGTTGGTGAAGCTGACACAGATTCTAAAATTCCCAAAACCTTCGGTGGTCAACCTCTCTCGTGAATTACATTTTAGCTCTTTTTCCCCCGCAGCAAAGTAAGATTTAGCTCACGTGCAAACCCCGTCGTATTTTGTACGTTATCTCGATACGTTAACTATGCGTTCGTTCTCTGCGGAGGAGTTCCCTAGTACCGCCAGCCTGCGACCCCCCCCCCCCCCCCCCCCCCCCGTCGCGAACGTTTCACAAAGGAATGCGTGAGGTAGACAAAATACACTCAAACAAAAGTAATTTATCAATAGCTGACCATTTAAAGCATTCTAAATAAAACATTTGATTGTAAACACGTCGAAACATTGTTACAAGTTTCCTGGCAATATAGCAATAGATTGTCAATTTCAACAGTATCACATTAAAAAAAAAAAAAAAAAACAACCCAAGAGAGTAAAACCAAGATGTCGGACCGCGTCGTTAGCAATGGAATCAGCGATCGCTTTGCCGACTTGAAAAGCTGAGAAATTTTAGAAAGGGAGGCCTCAGAGTAAAAATAGACTGTACAGAGACCTCGGGAAAGGGTTGGGAATTTGTTTACAGTACACATAAACACGCCGGCACGACCAGGGAGCGATAAAGCGGCCGCGGCGAGCTCAGTGTTAAGGCGGCAGAGGCGTTGACAGTTTCTGTCGTTATGTTGGGGTAAGAGGCAGTCTGGCACCAGATTCTAGTGAGGCCTTGTTTCCGCAGTTGACTACTAATTTGACAACAGGCCTGTAACATTAGGCTTTGATTTCACAATTAATCGATCGATCGATCAATCAATCAGTCCGAGCAATCAATCAATCAGTCAATCAAACGGCCATTTTAGGCATAGCCTATACTAGTAGCTGACTCAGTAATTGCCGTGAAAACCAACGAAACTGGTGCGAAAACTAGTGAGTTTCGCCTTTCATCAGACTTGAACTTTAACTATTAACTCAATGTACCCCAACACCGAAATCCCCAAATGTTGCCGTTGTTCTCTGAAGACTGGAATGCAGTGCAGGACACAGATCGACCATGATAGTTCAAGGGGCCAGAATACGGCTTGGCGCCCATAGGCGCCAAGCTATTCTGGCATCACCCTTGAACTATCATGGTCGATCCTTATCTTGCTGTCAGTGGTGTGTCGTAGAATGAGTTAACCCACAAGGACGCACAACGAACAGTTTTAGCCGAGTTCTAACCTGTGGCATTTGAAATGAGTTGTCAGTATTGCACGATACGTAAAAATAGCTCTGGCCGGCTGTAAACAGGCGCAGACCACCATGAGGGGGAAATAAAGTATATAACGACTTTTTTTCATTACGGGGTAACTTCGGCATTGCCGATCAGACCCACGGGTACCAAGAACTGAATGGAAAGAACGAGAACACTGTACAGGTCGACATCCCCCCATCTGCAAGATGCAACGGATTCTCATGGGCCCCCGGCCGCAGAACTTGACGCGGGGGCTCATGAGTGAGAATCTATTGCATCTTGCTATCCTATTTACGTCAACGAATTTATTCTCAGGCGGGTGAGCTTGAGGTTACTGAGGGCTGAGTCTACCAATGACACGACTGAGGTTACCCGGTCAACCCGGTCAACAAAAAAAAAAAAAGTCGTAACTTGAGCATAACTGCAGCAACTTCAGCACATCAGTCGTACGCCAAAGGTCGGCGGGCCCATGTCGGCCGGATTTGGCCCAGGTATGACTACAGCCGTGCCCGGGCGCGGGCCGACTGCGACCACGACAGCCCGGCGATGGCCATTGTTAATAGAAATGCCGCCGGTAGGCCTACGCCGCAGGCCGACATTATCAGTAGAGCCCGAAGACCATTTTCAAGATCGACTTACTGGGGAGCAACCCAGTCAGTGACCATTTTCAGCGACCATTTAATTTTTTTTTTTTTTTTTTTTTTTTTTTTTTTTTTTTTAAACTGAGGTGGGACTCGTTGAGTGCCGCTGTATGATCAGCTAAAGTGCATCTGAACCCGCACTGAATAGATTAGCCTGGAATGTGTGCAGTCAGTGCAGCGGCCCAGGGTCAACGATCCCCATTTAATTTTGCTAGTTTTCCGTCCGCAGGAGGCGTGATTCTCACTCCACTCGACAGGAGTGTCACAGAACGAGAGGGTAAAGCCATATTGAGTTAGGACTGGGGGAAGGGGGGGGGGGAGGCGGAGGGGAGGGGAGGTGCACGGGGGGAGGGGCGGGGAGGATACCATCACAGATTCACGAATATTTCTTTTGCGATTCACGAATCACGACTGAATCCCCCAAAATAGCATCAGTTCACGTTTTACAATTGAAAGAGACCTTGAAGACAGAAGGTACCACATCAGTTATTAACCTCCTTTCACTGGCCGAGAACTCTAACAACGGAAAGAGGGGAGGGGGGAGGGCTGAAGGGAGATGGGTGCCGCCGGGGTGGTGAACGGGGAAGGTGGTGGTGATGGAGGTGATGAGACTGGATGTTGATGGACAGATACAACTTTTCCAACAACTGCCCGGAAAATCATAGCAGCGGGGGGGGGGGGGGGGGGGGGGGGGTGCGGGGGTTGGGGGGGGTGGGGTGTATTATTAATATCTGAGTAGAACTAGCCACATAATGTTCACGTTCCACGAAATAATCAGAGCGTTTTCATTTATCACGAAGATCACTGTCTGGGTTTCACGACGAACTCTTTTGTTACGGATCACGACGATAACAAAATTGCAAGAACCGAAAACAATCAGGCATATCAAGCATCACGATTTGGGGGCATACCCCCTCCCCTCCCCTACCCCCTAAGTCAACGTACTCACTGCCAGTAATTACAAGTTGTTTGTGGAAATCAGTGTAAAACAAATGAACTTCTTCACCGCCGAGACTGAAAAGCTAAACACGATTCAGCAGCAGCTAGCTGCAAGAGGTATAGATCCTCATAGGCCCCCGCAGTTGCGGGGGCTCATGAGGATCTATTCCTCTTGCGGACACCACTTTGTATCCACGTTGATTCGTTTGTTGGCTCTCTTTAGCGCTGAAACGACATAGAGTTAAGAAACAGTCTCGGTGCAACCACTGGCAGTGAGGGGTTAAAACGTCTTATTCACGGCGAAAAAAAGTCTGGCCATCAAATTCCGAATAGCGCCAGCTAGAACTGAAGAGATGCAGATCCTCAGTCACGATGTGCGGAGGGCTCATGAAGATCTGTGCCCCTTTATTAGTTTTTGTATCAGTGACTGTCATTGAGTGCCTGAAGAAATGACTGACGCCGCATTGACCGTATAAGGCTACAGCCAGCCAGCTGATAATGAGTGAACACTAACAATCGTTATCTCCCGCTTGCCCGTATAAGTCCGCCGTCTTTACTTTTACACCAGGGATGGTATTAACATTGCGAAAATATACGCGTCAGGGGCGGATCAGTTACCTCGAGGGGCTGGGGAGGGGGAGGGGGGTTCCAACTTTTTGTTTGGGCCCGACCTTCAACCTGATACAAAAGGCCTCCCCGACGCTAGACCTTGCTTCCAGGGGCCGAAAAAATCGAAAAGCGGTGGAGGTGGGGGGGGGGGGGGGGGGGGAGGGGAGGAGGGGGGGTGGGGGGCGGTGGAGAGGAGGTGCGTGCGTCTTACTTAACCCATATCATACTGAGGCAAAAAGCTGCAAATTTGTACACTGCCATATGCAAGCTACATTATAGTACTTACAGATAAGGATATAGACAAATGGCTTTAGTTCAAGGGTGGTGCCAGAATAGCTTGGCGCCTTCAGGCGCCAAGCTATTCTGGCACTACCCTTGAACTATTTTCGTCAAACTTATTTCACACACTGGTGTATTCCGAATGGTAAGGGTGAAGACTGTCACTATTAGCCAAAATCAAACAACGGAAGGGAGGAGGGAGGGGGGGGGGGGTCGGTCCAAAAACCCAGAAAGGGATTTTCGGGGGGGTGGGGTGGGGTGGGGTTTGGTTCCTGAACCCTGTAACCCCTTCCCCACAAATCCGCCCCTGCGCGCATACCGTGTCTAAATGCGTATAATTTCATACGCGCGTAAATAAGGCAGTGATTTTGGTATTCGTGAGGCCCGTTCGTCGCTAAAGGCGATCCATTATCCGCGTTTATTTAGTTATACCTGCAAAACCCAGCGATAAGCCCATCTATACGTAGCAATGTGAATACCACCTCTAGTCACGGTGCCGTTCACGCCATATGCAATCCTGATAGGCGGTAATGAAACCGTGTTGTGCGAGCACGCAATACAACTCATCACTCCCAATAGCTGCAGGGATTAATAACAATGTACGCATCTCGGCTATTGGAGTGGACTGTGGTAGTTAGTCTCGTCAGTTACGGTTTGCGCACAATAGTCAGAGGTTACGTTTACGCCGCCGAACGAATTCCAACAACGAAGTTACTTACTGATGTTTTGACCAGGAGAATCTTCTCCATTCTGTAATGTTTTGGCAATGCAATAAACTATTTAAACCAACAACGAACACCGCCCGAGTGCAAAGTCAGTCCGCACGGCGGTCGAAGAAGCAGTGTGTATACTGACCAGAAGCCAAGGAAACACTCCAAACATCGCCATGAGGCACAGATCCTCATGAGCCCCGAGGGCTCATGAGGATCTATGCCTCTTAGACATGTTCGAAGTGTTGTCGAGGCTTATAGCAGAAGCTGGTTACTGATCCGCCGTGTGACTTCGCCCTCAAGCTCGTTCGTTGGCTGGGAGATCATCGCAGGCGCAAACATAACTATTTATGGAAAAAGAGCAATTTAGGCACAGTACAAGTATGGCGACACACCGCAGTGCCCGATTTAAAAGTCAGGCCGCAATATTCGCGTTCGCCGTAAACTGACGTGGCGCTGAAATTATATTACATAAAGACTGACACATCGCAGATTTTAAAAAAAACCTGTCCGGCAAACAGATCGTTACACTGCACGTCGACATGCAAATCAAACCGCTTACTACAGACCAAACAAGGCAATGTCGAAGCCCGAGGAAAAAACACCTTAGGTCAACATCGGCAGTTCGGCTGAATGATGAAATCCCAGATAAGATAGAAACTAGTGCTGATCAGCAGCCGGTACTGGTGGATATAGATTCAGCTGGAACCCCGAGATCCATCCCTCATAAGGGTTTTAACACCTTCACTGCCGAGTAAAAGTTAACACGATTCAACTGCAAGGGGTATAGATCCTCATAAGCCCCCGCGACTGCGGGGGCTCATGAGGATCTATGCCTCTTGCTGAGACCGATTTGTATCCACTGATGTTTCTTGGACGGTTTTGGCTTTTGGTCGGTGACTGAACCGGCAAAGATTTCAGAACCGGCAAAGATTTCAGAACCGGCAAAGATTTCAGAACCGGCAAAGATTTCAGAACCGGCAAAGATTTCAGAACCGGCAAAGATTTCAGAAACGGCAAAGATTTCAGAAACGGCAAAGATTTCAGAAACGGCAAAGATTTCAGAAACAAAAATGTACGTACAGTGGCAGGCAAGGCCGGGTTAATCCCCTAACAGTAAGTGACAATAAATAATGTCCCGTTGTTTGAGTTTGGGGCTGTTGAAAAGGCGTGTCAGTAAAAAAGAAAAAGAAGAAAAAAAAAAAACCAGTCCCATCTATTCTATAGGTGCTCTATGACCTGTGTAACCCAACTTCGGCCAGAGCGACATAATTATAATGCTCAAAAATAGTAAGGTAAATTAACTTTTCAGCTTGAATTACAAAAGGTTCTCAAAATGGGTATAATAACGGTTCTATCAGTGATTATCCATCCCATTGGCCTACAGTTTCACAACATTGGAGTGACATATAGTGCTCACAAAAAGTAAGGGACGTCATAATGTAAGCTTGAATTACTAAAATGTCGGAAAACACCTTACATCTGCAAACTGCAGTCACCTTTTGGGTCTGATTAATGTTTAAACTTTTTTGGACATTTTCATAATTCAAGCTAAAAGTAATATGTCCTTTACTTTTTGTGAGCACTATATGTCACACCAATGTTGTGACATTGTAGACCAGTGGGATGGCTAATCACTGATATGCCTGGGATTGTACCGATTCTGAGGCCGGACTTTTAGTAATTCAAGCTGAAAAGTTAGTATACCTTACCATTTGTGACCAGTATATTTCACTTTGGCCGAGGTTGGGTCGACGCCGAAATAAAACGGCGCGTATAACACAGCGCGTATAACCCGGGCACTCTTATAACTGGTCTGGCTGGACCATTTACTACTCAAGTGTTCCAGTTACACACTTTCTGTGTTATCGACGAAGAAAATCTAAATGCAAACGCTTTTAAAGTCTCTTTTATTTATAGAAGGGACCTTTTAGGACGGGTCGTGGTGGGGAGAATTTAATAGTATGTCCATGATGTCAAAGGCGGGCAGGCTAAATAAAACCTCTAATAATTGAAGTAACACTAGATAAAAATTACGTCATGTCTAGTTACGCTAACCTCGCTGCTGAACGTACATTTGGCACACCTCACCTATCTGGTTTTTGAGTACATTTGGCGCCGGCGAAGCGCCGCATGTGCGTATGCCATGTATGTGTGTACGTATGTATGTAACCAAGAGAATCTCCGATATTTCTGTACACACAAGCTTGAATCTTGGCGAAATACTTTCTTAAGTGGGTGTCAGAGAGCCTCCGAGCATATTGTAATTGAATGTCTCATTGAAGACATAAACAACCGTTTCAATAGGAAGTCGGTTGACCCAGATTAGAGTCCGTAATTTTTGTCATATTTACTTGAACTTTTGCATATAGCTAGTTTGGAGAAAGACATTAGATGAGTTCGTTAGCCAGCTTTGTATCCTTTCAACTTCTTTACTAAGTCAGTAAAAAATTAATTCTTTTCAGAAAAGAATTAAAACACTAAATAAAAAACCCGGTTTTACTTCTACTGAGAGAAAGTCAGACAGTGGCGGTGACGTAAAAGAGGCAACACAGTCACCACGCAGACACTGACATAATACTCTAAATATGACGTCATTCTCTCTCTCTCTCTCTTTCTCTCGCACACACTCAAACATGCGCGCATCTCCAGGAGGAATAGATCTTCATGAGCCCTCCAAGCGCACGAGGATCTATGCCTCTAGGAGATGTTTGGAGCGCGCGCATGCACGCACTAACATGCACACACACATCGACGCGCTTTCAGAAGAGCATGCAGGTGACCCGTATACTTAGTATATCATGTAGCTCGGTAAAGTCAATCTGCTTTCACAAAAATTATAGCAAGACTGAAATTGTACCGTGAAGTTCTAGTTTTGTCACCATTATCTCAAGCCTATGAAGCGAAAGTGAAACTCATATCACGTAAAACTATGATATAAAATTACGTAAAAACTAAAACTTACGTCATGACAAAGACGTTTGGCAAATCAATGACGCGTATGTCCTGCGCCCCTTATAGAACTCACCAACGCTTTGGCAGATCTGCGATATTTTTCAATAGGAGATAATTCAACATCCGAATCTGGTGGTCAAAGACAAAAGGTAGAGACCATTGACAGCGAGAACAGCTCTCATATAGAAGGGACTTTGTGGGTTACGATTCATCCCATCTTGTTTTAGACACGAGTGCGACCGCTCCTAAAGATTCCATTTTTAATATAGGCCTACACTGTGACTCTGAAAACTGCACAGATGACTGGACGGGGCCGCTTGGACAATCGGCAGAATCTTCAATGAGCTAACTGCGTCATAGACACACCCGGACTGAACGGATCCGATTTGGTTTTGATGGAGTTGTTTGAAGAAGTCTTGTCTGTCTGACTGTCTGTGTGTCCGTCTGTCTATCAAGCCTAAATCTTTATCCTTTTTACATTTTTTCATCTCGCTCCATCACACACACTGCACACACAAAGCGCCACTGAGTGGGACTGTTTGCCGAGTTCGGGTCAACTTGACGAGCGGTTATAGTACTTATT
This sequence comes from Semisulcospira habei, assembly GCA_036245525.1. Taxonomy (NCBI): domain Eukaryota; kingdom Metazoa; phylum Mollusca; class Gastropoda; family Semisulcospiridae; genus Semisulcospira; species Semisulcospira habei. The sequence continues at coordinate 286,922,480 of BTPG01000002.1, read as the reverse complement.
GCCGTGACTAATGATACCGCCAAGACTTGAATGACCTTATAGATACCTTGGCCTTGGCAGTCACACGTGAGCCAGCTCTGTCGCAGTCGTCTGAAAAGCAGAAGCATAGGTAAGTGTGGCAACTTTTTCTCAGCAAGAGCCATAGGTATAGGGCTCGGGAAGTTCCCCGCGTTACCTAGGAACGTCGGCTGCCGCGCCGCCACTGATCTTGAGAGGACGCGATAGACTTCGGATAGTTGCGAAGTAGTGGTTCAACACGTTTTTCTTCATGTTTCTTCCTCTTTGGAAACAATCAAAAACAGATTCTGATTAGCGGTTTCCTACGGTGATAGCAAGACTTGCTGTTATTGCCTATGGCACGTCAGGACTTTCCTGACATTGTCCTGACATGATTTCCCGGCTATGAGCGCATGAGTCGCGTATCCTCTCAAGATGGCCGCCACGCCGCGGACTAGCGTCAGTAAAGACGTCAGCTTTCCATGCCCTATAGAGGCATAGATTCTCATGAGATTCTGCTTGTGAGAATCTGTGTCAGTCTCTAGTGCAGACGGACTTTCATTGACATTGGAAACAGCCCGGCCTTTTGACCGTCGATAGCCATTGCGCGGTAAAGGCCATCGAGCCGACATCAGTTGCGGCGGGCCGCGCCGCCGTTGGAACAGGCCGCACGGCTGTGCGCGGGCCAACCCCTAAGTCGGCTCGGTGGCCGTTTGTTTGAACATTGGGTAATTCCAACACGAAGAAGTTCGGAGGCGTGTGCTGATAATTTGCTCACTGTTAAGCTGTTAATCACCATATGTATCTTCAACTGGCAGATCACTTGCATTGATTCCTCTTGTAACCTAGTGTGTATATATATATATATATATATATATATATATATATATATATATATATATATATTATATATATATATATATATATATATATATATATATATATATATATATATATATATATATATATATATATATATATATATATATAATATATATATATATATATATATCAGCATCAGTAAAAAATTGTGTGGCAGCTGCACACAAGACCATACAGACAAATACAGACAAAGTACACGGCCAGTGGCGTTACTTACTTACTTACTTACGCCTGTCACCCCTACCCGGGTATAGGCCGTCGACGAGAGACCTCCAGCGACTCCTGTCCTGTGCTTCTCCTTCGATTTTACTCCAGGTGGTTCCCATTCTCTTGATGTCTGCTTGGAGGTCTCGACGCCAGGAGTTTCTCGGCCTACCTCTTTTCCTCTTTCCCTGGGGGTTCCATGACAATGCCTGCCTAGTGATACTGGAAGCTAGCTTTCTCAGACTGTGACCAATCCATCCCCATCTTCTTCACCCAATTTCATTCTCTGCTGTTATCTGCTCTGTTCTCTCCCAGAGTTTGACGTTGCTGATCTTCTCTGGCCAGTGGATTTTCAAAATTCTTCTAAGGCAACTGTTTATGAAGACCTGTACTCTGTGGTTTTTGTCAATCTCCAAGTCTCTGCTCCATATAGGAGAACTGCTTTTACGTTGGAGTTGAAAATCTGGACTTTGGTGTGTTGTGACAGCTCTCTGGAACTCCACACTTTTTCAACTGGAGAAAGGCTGCTCTGGCTTTACTGATTCGTGCTCTGACATCTGCATCAGTGCCGCCTTTTTTGTCTATGATGCTCCCGAGATAGGTGAAGGACTCCACCTCCTCCAACGGGGTGCCAGCAAGCAAGACTGGTTCTTCCCTGGTTGTGTTCAGCCTCATTGTCTTTGTTTTTTGTTTGTGGATGGTGAGGCCCACTTGGGACGAGATGTCAGCAAGCCTCGTGGTCTTATCCTGCATTTGTTGATGAGTGTGGGACAGTAATGCCAAGTCGTCTGCAAAATCGAGGTCGTCAAGCTGTGTCCACAGTGTCCACTGTATTCCACTTCGTCTGTGCTCTATGGTCATCTTCATGACCCAGTCTATGGCCAGTAGGAAGAGGAACGGAGACAGCAGACATCCCTGCCTGACACCGGTTCTGACCTGGAGCTCCCTGGTGAACTACCCTTCGTGGATCACGCGACATGTCATGCCATCGTAGCTGCTCTTGATCTGGCGGACGAGCTGTGTGGGTACACCGTAGTGTCGTAGGAGTTTCCACAGAGTGTCTCGGTCCACGCTGTCAAATGCTTTCTCGTAATCCACAAAGTTGACGTACAGCGGAGAGCTCCACTCCAGAGACTGTTCCACGATGATGCGGAGAGTGGCGATCTGGTCTGTACATGATCGGTTTCCTGAATCCTGCTTGCTGGTCTCTCAGCTGGGGGTCAACGGAGCTCTTCATTCTCTCTAGAATGATCCTGTTGAAGACCTTTCCTGGTACTGACAGCAAGGTGATTCCTCTGTAGTTGGAACACTTGCTGAGGTCGCCTTTCTTGGGAAGCTTGATTAGGTACCCCTCCTTCTAGTCAGCCGGCATCTCTTCTCAGATCTTTCCAAACAGGGCCAGTGGCGTAGGAAAATATTTTTCTTTTGGGGAAACCCAGCTTCTCTGGCATATCCCTTTTCAGTCTCCACCCTAGTAGCAAAACGTCTTCGGGCCCACGACAGCCGCAGTGGCCCGAGGACCTTTGCTTACTGGGCAAAATGAAAATTTAGTTTCGGAAGGGGGGGGGGGGGGGGGAGGGGGCGAGGGTCGCAGTGACAGTTCAACCCCCGTCAGTTCAAACAACGAAATGGGTGGAGAGCGCCGGGGACGGGCGGAGGGTGCTGGGGAGAAGCGACCGCAAGCCACAGTCCAGCTTCGTAAAATTTAAAGTCGTACGATATATATATATATATATATATATATATATATATATATATATATATATATATATATATATATATATATATATATATATATATATATATATATATATATATATATATATATATATATATATATATATATATATATATTGCTCCAGGAACGTTTTCGTACAAAAAGTTTAAAAAAGGTAAATGTTTCATTTTTTTCTCTAAAAAATATTGGGTCTTGGGGGTAGGGTTGGGGATGGGGGGCAGAAGATACTCAGCCCCCACCACCTGCTTCTTCCACTCGGGGAGGGGTGGGTGGAGGGGGGGGGGGTCGGGGGGGGGGGTGCCGAGGGTCTCCGGCTACCCTCTCCACCCCCCTCCCCTCCCCCGCCCGGTTCCTACGCCACAACACCCATTGCGCAAAAGGCCAACGGGCTGAAGTCGGCCGCCTTTGGGGTCCGTGCGCGGGCCGACGTCGGGCTGATGGCCTTTTGTGCCTTGGCGGCAGATGTGTGTGTCCATATGAGAACATTCCTATGAGCAGCGCACAAATTCAGATAGACAGCACTTACAAATGGGTGTCGGTAAGGCCATGAGTTTGTTGACACAAGTAATCACAAAGAAAGACCATACGACTGAAAGGGTGTCGGTAAGGCCATGAGTTTGTTGACACAAGTAATCACAAAGAATGACCATACGAAAGGGTGTCGGTAAGGCCATGAGTTTGTTGACACAAGAGTAATCACAAAGAAAGACCATACAAAAGGGTGTCGGTAAGGCCATGAGTTTGTTGACACAAGTAATCACAAAGAAAGACCATTAATGACCTATAATCTTCGCGCTTTGTAATGAACATTATTTCGGTATTCACTGAAAAACTGTCAGTCGGATCCCTGAGCGGTAGTACACGCGGGAGTCTTTGCATTGGCAGTGAGAAAATCTTCGTATCCGTGTGCAGCACGTCGCCAGTATGTTAACACATTATGCTCCAGAACCAAAAGTGATCAGCAAATTTTGAAGTTGCCCCCTGAAGACTGTATTACACTTCTGGAAACAGATCGAGCGTGATAGTTTAAGGGTTGTGACAGAATAGCCGCTAGGCGCCAAGCTATTCTGGCACAACCTTGAACTATGACGCCGATCCATGGCTTGCCGTGGAGTGTCGGAGTTGAATGAGTTAACCCATCTAGCGCCGACGCACGCGGCTACAGCAGGAGATGGGTCGGCCATAAGAATTCAAAGGTAGTACCAGATCAGATTGGCACCTGACGGCTCCAAGCTCATCTGGCACTATCCCTGATTTATCATGGTGGGTCCTTCTCCTGCAACTGGCCCAGTGGTCGTTAGGTGACACCTCCAAAATTTGGGAAGCGCGGCCTTGGCATTAAATGGGTTAAGAGGCTTCCACTGACTACAAAATGAAGACATAGGAGTAGTGTGAATGGGTAATTTAAAAGCTGCGTGTGTTTTATAATGAGAAACGTCGATTTAACACTGACTTTTTCCTCGTGCAACGAAAGTGTGCATGTAGCCACTTTGCTAGCTGTATTGTGTGCCCGTATTAGAATGTCGTGATATTATTTGACAACGTTTAATCATTTCTTAAACTTGTTTATTTAACTGACTGTAGTGTGCCTGCTGAATAGATAGTGCCTGGTTTGTGTGTGTGTGTGTGTGTGTGTGTGTGTGTGTGTGTGTGTGTGTGTGTGTATGTGTGTGTGAGTGCGCGCGCGCGTGTGCGCGTTGCGTGCTTAGGTGTGCGTGTTTGTTGGAGGGGTGCTGGGTGAGTTGCAGAAAGTCGTTAGTCGGTGCTAAAATTACTAATTAAGGCTGATTACAAAACAAACAAAAAAAAAAATCCTTTTTGTCATATGAAGGCTACATTACAGATTAGGACACAGATCAACCATTTTGGTTCAAGGGTGGTGTCAGAATAGCTTGGCGTCACAGGCGCCAAGCTATTCCGGCACCACCCTTGAACTGTCATAGTCAAATTCACGTAAAGCAGCAGCATATCAGGACGTAAAGGGTTAAAACTAAGCGTCAATTGGCAATCAGTCAAGGAGAACAACAAATGTCCTGACAAATGCCCAACATTGATTACACGATGGGTTCGATCTGGCACACAGCTGTTGTCAACACCTGTAACCTTCTCTGATTGAGGCATTCTAGTTAGCGCTGTGGGTTGATCTGTGTGTCTTGGACCTTAACCCATATCATACTGAGGCTAAAAGCTTCAAATTTGTACACTGCCATAAATTATGCGAGCTACATTATAGTACTTACAGACAAGGATACAGACCAATGGTTTTAGCTCAAGGGTAGTGCCAGAATAGCTTGGCGCCTAGAGGCGCCAAGCTATTCTGGCACTACCCTTGAACTATTTTAGTCAAACTTATTTCACACACTTGTGTATTCCAAATGATAAGGGTTAACCCATCAATTCTTGAAGAGCCGGGCCCTGAATCAGTTTTTTCCCCAAAATTTGCATACTGTCTTATGAAGACTACTTTACAGATTAAGAGACAGATCGACCATTTTAGTTCACGGGTGGTGCCTATAGGCTCCAAGCTATTCTGACCCCACCATTGAACTAACAGTCACACTTATTTCATGCCGGCAAGGTGTATCAGGATGAAAAGGCTTGACTGAGGTTCCAGGCCGTGGTCCAACTTGAAATAACGGACCAACGCACACAGCGCATGGTGCAGGGAAAGAGGTCCATCACGTCTTTATTACAGAGGTTTCTTTTACGTCTATGCTTATGGTAGAAGTTGGGTTATCCGCCGTGACTTCGGTTGTCGTTCGTTGTTGGGAGTCGTTTGTTGCAAACGAAACCGCGCTATTGAAACTGAAGATGAGAATCTGTTTTCCCAGTTCGCGTGCACTCTTCAATTGACCTTGAAGACCCACTACCGCCGTAACTGTTCCACTTGTATAACAGATGGTTTCGAAACGCTACACTACACAGGTTTAGTTATGGCTCATCATTAGACACAGGTCAATCCAGTTTAGCACACGCCGTCTTATTATCAAGTAACCTGACAGTGACTCCACTCCGTTCTATAAACACAACGCTATCATATGAGTACGAGAAACAGCTAAAAATAGATTGACACGCAAACGGCTGCGCAGAATAAATAAGTGCGATTACGTGTGTGTGTGTTGCATGTCCAAACTACCGTTAAATTTCATTAGGTGTCTCAACACAGCATAATAAACACAAATCGTGTTGAAATGTGTCATCAGATTTACGTGTAATGGTACTTTAACGTGTGTATTTCACCAGACCACGATGATCTTTATGTGTGCTTGTATACACATAGGTCAGTAGGTGCAACCAATCAGGGGTTTTTTTCTTCAAGTTTTCAAACTGCCACCAAATAAATAGGTCCCCAATACACTGTAAGCGGGCATTCGGAATAATTATCAGTGTGACATGACAACAGCTCGTAGTTATTATTTTTTTAAAGTCTCAGTGTGAGTGAATCAGTGGACATAGGCTACGTCGTGACTCGCCAGCAGTCTGATCGAGTCACCGTCGAACGCCAGTATGTGCACACCACTGACAAACGCAAACACTGCAAATTTGCTTAGCCCTTTTACACCCACGGCATTTCCCAAATTTCGGAAGTGTTACTTAACGACTCTGTACTAGTTGCAGAAGATGGATTGACCATGATAATTCAAGGGTAGTGCCAGATTAGCTTGGCGCCAAGCTAATCTGGCACTACCCTTGAATTATCATGGTCAATCAATCTCCTGCTGTGGGGTGTTGGCGCTAAATGGGTTAGAGCAAATGACACAGACAGAACAGCGCAGTTTTCCGGCCGGCCTTCATTTTTAAAATTATCGAATTTGAGCTTTTCCGGCACTGAGTGTCTAACCGCTGCGCGGCCGCCACTTCCTCAGTTTTGCACATGTTGCGCCGGACCTTCCTCGGCACTGCCGAGCCTGACTGACAACAAAAGTCCTGAATGGGATCCAACTGCAGGAGACATAGCCGCATCTTCACTGTAAGCCGGACCCACACTGAGTTGCGGGGGCTCATGAAGACCTATGCCGTTTGCTGACGAACACCACTTTGCGTGCTGACGATCCTTGGACGGCCGGTTGGAGCTCGGCTTTAAATCCTGTAATAAAGATTTCCGCACTGAGAAACACAATTTGCGTCCACTGGCAGTTTATCAGTCAGTCGCAGCGTAGGCCAGATGAATGCATTCACGTGAGCGCGCCGGCCTTTGTCGCACGCTGTAACCCATCAGCTTAACCGGCCCCTGACATTTCCCAAACTTTCCCAAACTTTACTGACACTACCAGATGCAGGAGACGATCAACCATGATAATTCAAGGGTAGTGCCAGATTGGCTTGGCGCCTGAAGGCGCCAAGCTAATCTGGCACTACCCTTGAATTATAATAGTCGATCCAAGACTGACCTGCTGAACGGGGCGTTTGGGGCTAATTGGGTTAAGTTCATGACGGCGTCTGTGTTTTTGGCAAGAAAAAGAAAGAAGCTGTTTGCCGGGAGTGAGGGTCCGTTGGTTAGTCAGTGTCGTGACCTGACCTTTGACTCGCCGCCAAAGGTTGGCACACGACGTAGATGACTTTCCAATCCGGCAAATAATTACAGTTGGCTGGTTTCACTGCCGGATTCTGATTGGACTAGTGCCGAAATCTACCAACCCGACATATATTCACGGTAAGGTGCACCTTGCCGCGGAAGGGGCACATGACAATTTATGTCTCTTCCTGCGGATGGCTCGTAGCTGGTATAGACTCATTGTATCGGGTATTACATACATGTATGTGTCGCCAGCTACCGACTTTAAGAACTACAAATAATTTATGTCATGAATTAGAGTAGGCGTCACGGTTGAACTGTTCACTGACCTTAACGTGAAATTGGAGTAGTACATTTTATGGCCGTGGGCGTTTTTGTCAACCAAACGTACCTGAAAAGTAAACTCCTGTTAGCCATGAGTACAGCTTTACCTGGAGAAGTAACAACTGATACAGGCTACGGATCGGTACATTTCAGGGGCGGATCAGTTACCTGCTGTGAGGGGGGGGGGGACAGCAGGGGAGGGGGGGGGAGATAGGGCCGGGGAGGGGAGTGGGTGGTCCAACAGTTTTTGCTCAACCTCAGTGAGACAGATGGCGCTCAGAGAGCACACTGGCCGAAAAATCAAGCTGCGGGACTTTGGGGTAGGCGCATAATATGTGACCACAGGTGTAAATGTCTTTAATCTAATTGGTAGAAGTGACATTTCATAGACACGCAGCTGGCATACTTCCACCCCCCCCCCCCTTCCCCAACACTTTATCTCGATACTGAACTTTTGGCCGGCGGCTGAATTATCAACAGGAAGTGTTGGGAAGGGGGTAGTGGGGTGGATGGGAGGTGGGGGGGGGGGGAGGGCGGCCGGGAAGTATGCGACCTGCGTGTCTATGCCGTGTCACTTTTACCAATTTGATTAAAGACATTTACAAGGAGTAATAGGTGACTTTGATATAGCCGGAATGTATATAGTTTGTCTTTTCACTAAAAGGGGCCGGGGCGGGGAGGGGGGGGGGGACGAGGGGAGGGAGGGGGCCCTTGGATCACCCCTCCTAACACCCCCCCCCCCCCGCGATCCGCCCCTGCACTTGTTATACTGTTTTATGCTGCAGGTAATAAAAGGAAGAGCTTTTAATACGCCAGCGACCTTCTTGTGTGGAGTTTCAACCATAAATCAAAGCAGACCTTATTGAACATGCCCATGTCATGAGCTGATACTGACACGGATCGACCGCTTATCAGTAGATTCAGTTTCCGGCTCAGTTCATGGCACACCGGCTATGGTCACACGTCAAATTCAGAACCACTGCATACCTACAGGTCAGTCGATGTTTCCCACAACTTAGATATAATAACATTGTTCAGAGTGCATGTGTCCGCAACTATGCGTAAAGTTTCTCCGCCGGGACTGAAGGTGAGGCTAGCCTTGGAAACCGATGCCGGGATACTGTACGAAATCTACAGTCGATCGTCATTAAAGATCATTAGCATACTGAATATCACACACACACACACACACACACACACACACACACACACGGCTCAGTGACACAATAAAGACCCCGGCCGCCGGGATGGGCACTCGGCAGTCGACTGACCACTCGCAGTTCTTGAAGGCTGTTACTGCCATGCAGGCACAAACTGAACGGTTCTGCACAACAGTAGTAAAATGCCAATGATTAGTATTTCTCTTGCACTAGTCGTGCCGTCAATGTACTGAAAAGATTCAGTATCATTTACCTCGTGTGCGCCGGTGCAACCCAACAGCCGATCATGTTGCGGTGATTACTATGTCGAAACTATTTATAGACTGATGACGTCACAACGGCGGGGGTTGCCACCCGAGCATTCAAGTCAGTCAGTATATCTCTGGTATAACTCATGAGGACTCCGTCGGCAGCAGGTGAGAGATCGGAACGCACAATTGCCAGGTATTCGGAGTCTGCCGAGGTAAGCAGCTATATTTTTCAACTATTTAGATTGTATTGAGTTTAGTTTTTGATGTGAAAATCCGCGCATGAGCAAGTTTCAAGTCAAGAGCGCCGCTCTTCGGGTACGTGGAACGGCAACACAGGCCATGTTTCAGTCCTGTCACGATCGGCACTGAGTGGCCATTTGATTGCTGTGACTGGTTCGGCTGAGTACTGTTGCACTCGCGGACGGTAGTTTTATTTTAGTTTTGTGCAGCGTGTTGCCAAGCGAGGTTATTATATAGGCCTATATAATAATATTCGTCAGTGAGGCCGGCCGAATCTTTATATTTGTGCGTGTGCAGGTGTACGGTTTTCACTGATTTAGATGTTCGTACAGGTGCATAGACATTTAGTTGACATGACTAACAGTAACGTGTGTAAATACTGATGTTGACGTCTACCCACCAACAGTGCAGATACAACAAAATTCTCATAAAACACACACCAAGGCCTCTTGCGGATGAAAGGACCAGGCAGCATGATCGTAGCCATAGATAGCTACAAACCGCTAGAGCTCAAACGGTCAATGAACATTACAATACAAGTATTTCAAGTATGTTAGTTGCTTCGATGGACGTGGTCTCGAGAGACAGAGTTCTTCAAGTTCAGTTTTGGCTGCTACTTTAAAAAACCCTCTCAGCTGAGAAAATTGAACACCACCCAACTGCAAGAGGTATTGAGCCTCATGAGCTACCCCCACAGTTGCTGGGGCTCATGAGGGTCAATGCCTCTTCACATGCGGATCGGGTGTGTGTGGGGGGGGGGAGGAGGGGGGTTCAGGGCTTCCTTAACCCCTCCGCACCCAACATGTTTAAAAATGCTATGTCAAATCCCATATTGGGAATTTGGACCTCTCCACCCCCAGCACTTTGAGTCATTCATGATTTGTGATAACTATGCAAGGAAATAATTGTCAGGAATGTGTGACAAGACCACCACTATCCCTTCACAGTCTCACCCCGTCACCCACCTGCCCCCACTGCTACCCACCTACACTCCACTCCCCATGTCAGTGTATTGCACCACAGCACGTGATAAGTTACCACACTAAATTTATGACTTTCAATGATAGGGCCAATAGTGCCTTGGTTTTAGTGTGCTAGTTTGCAGCAGTACTGGTGTGCGTAGTAATATGTAGGCCTGTGCTTGTTGTAAACTGCTTTAAAAAGCAGCGTAACACATTGACAGACCATTCAGTGATTACCTTCGAAGACAGACAGACATAGTGTAGGTCAAACAGTGTCTAAGCTAGACACTGGTGACTTGAATCTTATCACAGGGTTGCTGTATGTAAACTTTATCTGTGCAGTGTTTCTCATCTTCTTCCATTCGCAAGAGGCATAGATTCTCATGAGCCCCTGCGAATGCAAGGTCTCATGAGAATCTATGTCTCTTGCTAGTGCTAGAAATTTGCCCATGTTTTTTCTATCTCTGGGCCAAAGACAGAGTAAAGAAATCGCCACCCATTAAGCCCACAGGTGACTGCATGGCTGAACTATTTGTACCTGGGCTAGGTCAGTGCAGTGCAGTAAAGAATCTGTGGAATTTAGTGACAGTGTTTTGATATCGGAAACCCTTTGGATTTAATTTGCAGAAACTTGCTAAATCTTGGAGCAAAACTTTGAAATGCAATGTGTTGCCTCTCTGAGCTGGCATGGTCATTGATGTGTATAACCCTTTGGGTGTAAGTAGTGGTAATAGTTGTGATGATTCCTGCAGGAATCATCACGACTAAAACTGCTACTGACACCCAATGGGTTAAGATAAAAGTTTGCAGTCCAGCTGTCGACTGTGGCAGTTAAACAGAATACCTTCAAGTTGTACCTGTTCCACCAGCACCTGATCCCAAATTTTAATCCCCAAGATATATATGTAAAGATTGGTTTGGTGTTACCTGGAAGAGGTAAGAGCAAAGTCATGTCTTTGTCTTCTCATAACTGCGTTTCTGGATGAGAATGTGGTGTGAGTAATCGCAAATCCAGCTGATTTATTTGTATTAAGGTTATCTGGTACTAGTGGTTGCAAATAATTTCAGAAAATGTTGACAATATGGTCACATTTATGCACATTTTTGTTGTTCATATTTAAAAATAGGAACAACTTTGAAATGGGGTTTGTCTTAGCGTGTTCCGGAACATGCACATGATGTTTTGGGTGTGCAGAGCCGAAAATTCTGGCAAAGAAGTAACAAAATTAAAATGACATCATGTCTAGATATGCAAACCTTGCTGGAGAACATACCTTTGGTGCCAAGCACTGTGTGTGTGTGTGACAGTGACTAGAGCCCACGTTTGAGGACGGACAAGCTTCACATTGTATGATATTGTCCCTAAAAGAATAATCTGGAGACATTTTAATTTTTTTAAATATTAAGACATGTTGGTGAGAAAATGTCCGTTTAACAAAAACCGGTTGATCCTCACTGGAGTCCATCGCTAGATTAAAGAAAGACATTGAATGAGTTCATTAACCAGCATTGTACCTCTTCCACTCTTTTGAGTGATAATTAAATATTTTTTGAAAAATAATAGTTTCACATTTTAAAAATTAATTTCATAAAATATTTGCGATTTATCTGATAACAATTGAATCTTTATGTAAAATATTTAAAATGTTAGTACAGGGATGAGTGACATAACATCAAGTCGTCAATATGAACACGGCATTGTGGGACTAACGATGCCATGATGTGAAGCTCAAAGTGACGTCATTTTCGCTGCTCGTTTTATTATTCTTCAGAACAGCTATCGCTATGCCAGCCCACAGGCACAGAGCTTATGAATGGCAAGAAGCGCCGAGTGTCTGTCTTCATTTCTGTGTGCCATTGTGTGTGGATCAGAGGGTGGGTTAGGGTAGAAGGAGATTGACCAGAAGGATAAGCTTGAAGATAGGAACAACTTTGGGTTGGTGTCCCATCTTGTTATTATAAGTTTTTACAAATTTCATTTTTTTTCTTTCCCAGATGACCCCAAGAATTTGCTGACAGTGGACAGACACTCTCAACCAAGAAGAACCTCAAGATAAGAACACAAAAAACGACGGCTGTTGAAAATGGCGGAGTTGACCCACTACAACAAGGCGGAGAGCCAGAATGGTGTCGGCAACAACTCAGTTGGAGTAGCAGAGCAAAACGGGGGACACTCTGCTGCAAATTTTGCACCAAGAAGTAAGGCTTTAACCTATATACTGAGGCTAAAAGCTTCAAATTTGTACACTGCCATATGCAAGCTACATTAGAGTACTAACAGATAAGGATATAGACCAATGGCTTTAGTTCAAGCTATTCTGGCACTACCCTTGAACTATTTTAGTCAAACTTATTTCACACACTGATGTATTCCGAATGATAAGGGTTAACACTAACAGATTCACTCCGTTAGCTCATTCGAGATATGCCATATGATATATATATGCAGCTAATCACTGCATTTATTTATATGGATATTCAGTGAATATCCATATATATATATATATATATATATATATATATATATATATATATATATATATATATATTATATATATATATATATATATATATATATATATATATATATATATATATAATATATACCGTGAATAGAGCATGCAGTGAATAGCCTCATATATCCATACTGGTATACAGAGATTATCTGCATATATGTCTATAATTGTCTAGAATGAGTTTAGACTTTAAGCTGGTAGATGGATTGTCAGTTTCAAAGGTAGTGCAAGGTTAAATTTGGTGGATTTATATATTGTATTTGAAGAGAAACTTCCCTATACCTTTTGTACCCTAAATGTATAAGTGAGTAAAATTTCTTTATGATTGTTATTATTTTCTTGTTATTATTGCGCAAATACAATATTTATATAACATCTGTGTGGCAGCATCCCCAACTTCAGCCAGTGATGTTCGTATCAAAGAAACAAGACCAAATACCAATGGCACAGAGCGAGAAAAAGGTATTAAACAAATGATGTAAAACTGCTGATGCTTTATCATTTTTCTGCGCTCTGTACATCTGATTAATTAACCTCTACAATCTTTTACCTGCCTTAGCATTCACCTTTACAATTTACTCCAATTCGATTTTACTATATAACAACCCTTTATTCAACAGCCACCTATGTATAATACTTGTGACCAGCTGTTGTCACTCCCAACTGCTGTTAGACACTCTGTATAAAGGCCTCTTTGAGTCCAAACCCCACTTGAGTAAGCTGTCAGTTGTGAAAGTGTTTTCTGCCCATTGCCTGTGGTCCCTCTGTAAGCAGGAGATCTCTCTTTTGTTCACCAACTCTGGCCTGTTAACCCATATCATTCGGAATACACCAGCTGCATATCCATATAAATGCAGCGAATAGCTGCATATATATCATAATTATGGCAAATCTCGAATGAGCTAAAGAGTGAATCTGTTACAGTGTTAACCCTTATAATTCGGAATACACCAATGTGTGAAATAAGTTTGACTAAAATAGTTCAAGGGTAGTGCTGGAATAGCTTGGTGCCTCTAGGCACCAAGCTATTCTGGCACCACCCTTGAACTAAAGCCATTGGTCTATATCCTTATCTGTAAGTACTATAATGTAGCTTGCATATGAAAGTGTACAAATTTATAGCTTTTAGCCTCAGTATGATATGGGTTATGTCTTTTATACCACGATTGAATGGTGCATTGTCCCTATTTTGTTCAAGGTGAATTTGTTTGCGTTCTGTTTATCATAAGGCTGATTGAAGAATAACAGGAAGTTTGAGAATACATCTTTGAACAATTCAAACATCTTTGAACAATTCAAGCTGTTTGTAGTTTATTGATTCCAAGGTTTATACAGTAGCCAATCGCAGTACATTGCGTATATTGTCACCTTCAGTTTGTGATGTAATAGACATGGCTGCATGTCCTAAAACAGCCCTAAAAAAATGCGCTTACATTAAACCAGAGGACTGAAATGATAAAACTTAGCAAACAAGCATGTACATGCGCGCACATGCACCAAACAGATGTCACCCATCAGAAGAGATTAGATGTTGTTCCCCCTATTCTTTATATAATGGCCACTGTGTATAATGGCCACTTTTTCTCGGTCCATTAGGCGGCCGTTATTGACAGGTTTGACTGTATCTGCTTCTATATCCAAGAAATGCACAAGCTGAATAGGTGCTCTTGCTCAGATCATTATAGTTTGCAACATCAACATACTTCTTCTTGTTTTGCAGCTCATATAGAACTAACAAAAAAATGCTTCCTATGCTTGTACTTGTAGTGCCATAACGCACACACATCGATGCACTTTCAGAAGAGCATGCAGGTGTACTAATAGTATATCATGTAGCTAACCTGTAGGTAAAGTCAACCTGATGTCACACAAATTATAGCAAGACTGAAATTGTACCATAAAATTCTAATTTTGCCACCATTTTCTTAAAGTCCTGAAGTGAAAGTGAAACTCATATCACATAAAATATAAAATTACATTAAAAAATCCCCAAAAAACGTCGTGGCAAATGACGTTTGACAAACCAATGACGCGTATGCACTGCGCCCTCTATACAGCTCTTTGATGCATTGGCAGATCTGCAAGGCTTTTTCAATAGGAGATATTTCAACACAAGAATCAGGTCAAAGACAAAAGGTAGAGACCCTTGACAGCGAGGTTAGCTTTCATATAGAAGGACTTTGTGGGTTATTTTTCATTCCATCTTGTTCATTTACTAAAATGGGCATAGAGATGTAGAAGAGACCATTTTGGTGCGAAGGACTAAAGAAATTCAGAAAGGCAAGAAGAAACAAAACAGGTATTGTCAGTTGTTCAGATTGATACCAATGTCATTGCCAGCATTTGTTTTAACCCTTTTCATCCTCATTGCTTGAAATAAATTTGACTATGATAGTTCAAGGGTGGTGCCAGAATAGCTTGGCGCCAGAGGCGCCAAGCTATTCTGGAACCACCCTTGAACTAAAATAGTTTATCTGTCTCCTGATCTTTAATGCAGCCTTAATCAGCCCATGGGACTTTTTCCGAATTATTTTGGAAATCAGAATTTTTTTCCTGCATTTTGGTTATTTTTTAGATAAGTGCAAATTCGTTGAGAAATTTTCTTTTTAAATTATGGTGCATGTTAATATACTGATTTAATCTGATATTGTGTAAAATATTGTATTAGATGCCCACTCTGATAGTAACATATCCTGATTATAAACTTTCTCAACTACTGTGACTTTTAATTGTAGGCTATATGGCATTTAAGCAAAAACACTTTTTATTTTTCTTGAACTCGTTGCTTACACTATAAGATGAATGTAGGTGTTTTGTGAAGTTCCCCGACATGAAAACATACTGATTGCGAGTTGCGAGTCCAGGACTCTTTGCTTTCCTAGGATTTGATCTCTACCTGGTCTCATGTCTGATTAATAGGACAATCAGCAATTTAAAAAAAATCAGGCTCAGTAGGTAACTCCTCAATGTTGGTACCAGATTGGTTGTCTTGATCGTGACCACTAGACCTAGAACGGTAGTGAATTGAGGGAGAAATCAGTGTATGTTTGTACACATATTAGTGCGCCACAGGCATATCTGACAATTAAGAGCTTAATTAGAACATGTACTGTTCAGTGTGTCAAAGTTTGATTTAGCTAATTAGTTACTGATGTAAACTGAATTTTTAAAAAAGATCGCATGATGTAACCTTTTTATGGCATCTTACAGGGCAGTTCATTACCTATGTTTCTTTTTGTTTTTGTTCTGGAAGGTAAGCTGCATACTCAGGGGGTTAGCATGGCTGCATTTTTGGGTACATCTACCCAAGCAAAGATCATGGGGCCAACATCGGCCGCAGATGGCCCCGTGCATGCCTGTGCATGGGCAGCAGCATCTGATGTTGGCCTGATGGCATTTTACACACTGGAAAATGTACCTTATGCATGTACAGGTAGAGTCATGACATGGGCGGATTTGTGCCAAAATCTGGCAAATTTTACCCCAATGCAGACAAACAGAGTCCGTTTTTCTTAATTTGTAAAATTTCAACAACAGTGGCAACTGCTCTCTTCACATGAAACTGCTTAGACTTATAATTGCGTGTTGGTCTGTGACTTTTAGACATTTTAGGTGTCTGCCATAATGTCTGACATTACATAATAGCACATCTAGAATTACATTAACCTCTTATATTGATGATAATTTTCAGTGGAAAAGATGCACAGATATGTCTTTTCCCCCAAGTGGTATCAACAGTGGAAGTCATGGGGTTAAAAAGAGTTACATAGTGCATAGACTGCTTATTTTATGGTTTCTTGTTTTGAGTGTTAAAATCATGTCCATTTCAATTGCCATTAGTCATCACATGAGAATATAGCGGCTTAGAAAACTTGCTGTGTATTCCATAAATATGTATGTGTTCATTATTCTTTGTATGTTTCTAACTGTGCTGTGATCTGTACTTCATTGATTTTTTTCATGGAAATAAGGTCACAAACTACTGGCAGCCTGCCTTTACACTAGGCATATCTCCTCGAGTTGAATGGTTTCTTTGGCTTCATGTAACATTGATCATTGTTTTGAAAAGAAACTTGAAATTGTTACAACCACTTTCATCTGCTGTATCTTTGATAATGTGTTTGATTAATAAATTATCTACTGACCAAAAGTAACTATTACAGAAATATTGTGAACAGACTAACAGTGGATGAAACAGATGGGCTATAATCGCTTGGACCCAAGCGAATTGCTTGAACTATATATAGCAGATCAATACAAGAGTACCATATGTACTCATAATGTACCCAATTTACTCATAAAACCTTATTCTTCCGCAGCCTGTCGTAGCAGGTAGTCACGTTGCCAATGACATCGTCAACTCTTTTACTTCCATTAGGGTCTTCTACCATAGATACATTGACATTGATAGCTCAGGGGTAGTGCCTGATCAGCATTACAAGTTTCAGGTAGCCAGTGGTACCATTGTATCAGGCGGCATACTCTTCAGTCTGGTTTTAAGTTCCAGCACAAACCCAGAGACTGGGAGGTGCATCAGACTTGACAGCTTAGCCCATTAAGACCTGGTACACATGGAGATGGATCGACGGTGATAATTCGGGGGTGGTGCCAGAACAGCTCAGCGCCTCTTGTAGGCGACGAGCTGTTCTGGCACCACTCTTGAACTGTCATGGCCGATCCAGCTTCTCAACTGGTTTCTAGCCTTAAGACCAAATCCGGATTTGTGAATTTCCAGCTTCCAGGATTTGAAGGGGGATGGTGTCACATTACCTTGGCGCCTCAGTCAGAGGCGCTATCATGCCGGATTGCTCTTTATGCATTTGTCTGTATTCCAGCACGTAGCAGACGGTTTGTGAGCGGAATTGAAAGGAACAAAGCAAGTGGGTGGTTGATCAATAGATAGTGCTTTTGCTAGGCATGCGCATGATCAGCACCTTTACAGGAAGCGCTGTAAGCCGTTTAGCGGCTATTTCGGACTGTACAGATGGTAGTGTGAAATTGTGGTGATGTTGATTCATGGGTGTGACCTCTGGATGTGCTCACTTACTGTTTAGATTATTAACGTTAGCATGCTTTTTACTTGATGCAGAGTGCTTTGTTCCAAATATCAGAGTACACACATTGTTAAAAAAAAAAAAAATCCCAATATGCTGTTGTCAGATTTTCGGTCCGGGTGGAGCAAATTCAATAGCATGCCCATGGCGTCATAGGCGGGCAGGACTCAGCCTCTGACAACCGCCGTGTGTGTGCATGTACATGTGTGTGTGTGTGTGTGTGTGTGTGTGTGTGTAATCACAAAAATCTCCAATACTCTGTAAAATCTCCAATACTTGTGTAGGTACAAGCTTGAAAATTGAGAAGATGCTTCCATCAATGCCGGGTGTCTATGCGAGCCTCTGAGCAAATTGAAAGCAGATGACTCATTGAAGAGTTAAATGAACATGTATACCAGTATAAAGTCAGTTGACCCACATTTTAGTCTGTAATTTTTGTTAGATTCACTGTGAAATTTTGTTTATAACTAGCTTGGCTAAAGACATTGGATGAGTTCATTAGCCAGCTTTACAACCTTTTCAGTTAAAAAAATAAATTCTTTGCAGTAAAAGTTTGTAAAAAATCCCTTTTTTTAGAGAAAATCAGACACGATGACGTAAAAGCAGTAACTTTGTCATTACGGTGGACATTGAGGCAGTACTCTAGACATGATGTTACTCTCAGCTTCTCTCTCTCTCACACACATGCGCGCGTATGCGTTTACACACACACACACACACACACATGAACACACTGACAGAAGAGAGTGCATTTGTAGTATATCTTTTACAGGTAAGGTCAGCCTGACCTCATACAAATTATGGCAGCTGGACTCAAATTTTTTTCTGTGAAATTCTAGTTACATGTATTTCATCATTGGTCTCAGTTCTTGAAGCCAAAGTGGTACTGTACTGTTTCCCTTATAAAGCGCACTGAGGTATTGGCAGATTTGCAAGGACTTTTCAATAGGAGTTATTTTCACATCAGAGTCAGGTCAAAGACAACAGGTAGTGATACTTGACAGCGAAGACAGCTGTCATGAAAAGGACATTGTGGGCATGGTTCATCCCATCATGCTCAGTTCTGCTGAGCTGAATGAATCTGCTCTTGTTTATCCTGAAGGCTGAATTTTTAACAAGCACATGAAGTAGACACAATCATTAGAACAAATAGGTGAAGTGCAGTTGCACATTTACTGATTTAGAACTTTCCTTCTACAAGAGGCATTAATGAGCCCCAGCAGGCCATTGGCACTAATGGCAGCCTGATGGCCTTTGCACACTGGGTATTTACCTCCTCAAATTTGGGGAGTCATCCTTAGGCATGATGGTGGACTGAAATAGTCGAATGCTTGGTGTAAGCCAGAAGCTTAAGAATAAGAATAAAAGTACTTTATTATCTCGAAAAGAGAAATTCGGTTGTGGTACATTTATAACAAATAGTACAAACAAGACATGAAAATATTTTAACATAATTATGAACATTTTCTCCCTGCACTTACACAGCTACAAATTCCAAATGGACATAAGTAAACACTACAAAATCTTTACACATCTTACACATAAACATCTTTTATGAACTGAACTAAGCGGCACTTGCACATTCACACCCACCTCTACACATGCATACACGATACGCATGTTTCAACCTAATCCTAACCCTCACTTCTTATTATACAAACGTCTCAATACATTATTACACATTATTACACTAGGTGCGTAATTAAGATCTACCTTAGTAAAATAATTAGTGGGCAAACAAACAGTAACAAAAATCCCAGTATGTCCATACTGTCATCGCAAAAAAGCCAAGTTTTTGGCTTAGACCAGGTTGATTTCTTCAGTCCACTTTTATGCATACCACTGCTGGTCAACTAAAGACAGAACTCAACAGGTTTGATACAGTTTACCAAGTGATGATCTGTGGACTGGGACTATTGATTGGAACTTATGTTCTACTGAGGATTACCTTAGCACAAGTCGTCAGGCGTCAGGCTGGCAATGACTTTATAACCTGCATGATGAATGCCTGCACACTGGGAGATAGAAAAATCATTCATTTACAGCAGCTTCTCTAGTTGTAGAGCTAATCAGGCACAACCCCTGAGCAGTCACAGTTAACAGTGTCATTCCATCTCTCATTTTTTTGTGGCAATAATTTAGACCACAGTACTACCTGTGATTAACTCATTGTGCCCGAGGTACGAAATACCCATATTTTGGAGTTATCCTCCGAGGACTGCATTACAATTCAGGAGACAGGTTGACCATGATAGTTCAAGGGTGGTGGCAGAATAGCTTGGCGCCTATAGGCGCCAAGCTATTCTGCCACCACCCTTGAACTATCATGGTCGAGCCATATCTTGCTGTGGTGCGCTGTGGGCAGAATGAGTTAAGATTACAGCAGTACCTGTTTTGACCAACCACCTTTTTATGAGAAAGAAGCTGTCTTTAACCCGTTTAGCCCCAAGGCCACATTTCCAAAATGTTGGTGGTGTCACCTAACGAATTTGCAGGAGTTGAATCAATCATGATAATTCAAGGGTAGTGCCAGATTAGCTTTGCACCTTGTTGCCATCAGGCGCCAAGCTGATCTGGCACCACCCTCAAATTATCACGGTTAAAGACAGCTGCTCCCTAAAAGGGAAGTCTTGACCAGCCAAGAGTGTCGCTGTCATTAAAGACCATCATGAAGGCGGCCCCATCCGCCTAAATAGTAGTCTTTAACCCCTTCACTGCCGAGAAAAAAATGAACACCGCACTACTGCAAGAGGCATAGATCTTCATGAGTCCCAGCAATTGCGTGTCCATTGTTCTCGGGACAGCTGGGGCTCTTTCGTGCTGAATTTACACTGATTTCAGATGTACAATGTATGATCAGTGGCAGTCAAGGGGTTAATGATAGTGGCTCTCATAATTATGGATGGTCACTCAATACGTGTTCTACGGTATTAATAAAGTAATCGTGACCATGTAGAAGACATACACATGTTTGACTCATTCAGTCCGACGGCCGTATTTCCCAAATTTTGGAGGTGTCATCTAATGACTATGCACCAGTTGCAGGAGATGGCTCGACCATGATAATTCAAGGGCAGTGCCAGATTAGCTTGGCGCCAACAGGCGCCAAGCTAATCTGGCACTACCCTTGAATTATCATGGTCGACCCATCTCCTGCTGTAGTGCGTCAGGGCTGAATGGGTTAAGAAACATGGGTGTTGTGGCTTGTGTACAATGAATGGTATCAAGGCAGAACTTTATTCATAGGGAAGTCCGCTGTAGGTCATCACATCTTGATGTTTCAGTGCATGTTTGATGGGCAAATAGGGCAAGTTGAATAGTTCCTTCATTTAGCCATTTGCGAGTCGGTAGCGGTTTTAGCAGGAATCATCTTGACCTGCACATGAGAAGCTACTCCATGTAATGAACATTTGTGAAATACAACTTACAAGGATATTCTTTCTACAACTGCTGTAAATTTGATAAAACTGCAGTTACAACTCATAAAGACAGAATGGAAAGAAAGCCTCGGCTAAGATCAGGTGAGATTTTTGTAAGATGCATGAAAGTGTTTCAGAAGTTGAAAATTACATAGCGCTGTTGACAGTTTTGTGACATGTAACATTGGCTCTTTGTGTGGGTATGTGAACAGTTTAGATTAAATTGCTATACATCAGAAACGGTTTTAGCTATCGTCCTTGTAGAAGATCACCTGCCATTAAAGGCCATCATTCTGATGGCTGGAGCCATCCAAATGATGTTCTTTAACTCCTTGTCTACGAATGAACTTTTCTGTATTATGTACTTTGCCACCATGTACTCTGTTCAGAGTTTATTTTTGGATCTGGTGCGCATGCCAAATAACAGCTTGTAATGACACATTAAGCACCAAAAATAGTCAAGCACATGCACCGGGAGCGAACCTTGGATGGGTGGATCTTGCAGCAGATAGTGTTCTAGGGGAGTAATCTTGCAGTGGCTGAAGTCGCCATCTAATGATCTATAGGCAAAGAGTTGATAACATGTTTTTGCCCTTCAAGACTTCTCTTTAGAGTGAACCTGTATTTTAAAACCATTTTTTTTCTTGCAGTAACAGGCTGAACTCTATACCTGTGTTCTTAACTCATTCAGCCCGTATTTCCCAAATTTTGGAGGCGTCATCTAATGACTATGCACCATTTGCAGGAGATGGATCAACCATGATAATTCAAGGGCAGTGCCCGATTAGCTTGGAACTGACATGTGCCAAGCTAATCTGGCACTACCCTTGAATTATCATGGTCGACCTAAATCCTGCTGTAGTGGGTCAGGGCTGAATGGGTTAACATGTGCAGATCATCTTTTGTCAGTGTTTCTACTCGAGTAGTGTAATTTTTGTGTCCTTTTGATGCAGGAAATATTTCTGAATGACTTTTCCTGTGTTGTAACTGTCTTTTCTAAGCGACTTTTCGTGGGTCATGATTTTCCCTTTGTTGCAGCTGGCAGTGGCGATGCAGCTCATAATGGCCAGGCAAAAGTTGAACTGCTGGATAAAAATGGAAAGAAAGAGAAGGAGAAACCAAAAATGGTCGGAACATTTGAAGTGGTAAGTTAGGGGCTTGTTTTGAGAACCGTGCGCTTGTGGTGTGTGTGTGTGAGCTTAATCCATTCAGCCCTGATGCATTACAGCAGGAGATGAGTCGACCATGCTAATTCAAGGGTAGTGCCAGATTAGCTTGGTGCCTGTCGGGACCAATCTAATCTGGCACTGCCCTTGAATTATGGTCGATCAATCTCCTGCAACTGGTGTATAGTTGTTAGATGACCCCTCCAAATTTGGGAAATATGGCCATCGGGCTGAATGGGTTAAAGTGACCCGCTCCACACAAGGGTTTAATTGTTCAGATTTTCTCCTTTATAAATGTTCAAAGTATCTTACACTTACGCTGGACAAAAAGGCCATAGTAACTTGTGAAGTGTGAATTTCATAATGTGAAATACATTTGTACTCTTCTTCTCCTTCGCACTTAGGAGTGTTAACTGATGTGCCAGTGCGCCAGGGGCAGTAGAAAACTTCTGTTACAAGTGTCCACTCAACGTGGATTGTGAAATGAAGGGTAGGAATTTTAATGTTAGTTGAAAATCCACTTTATTGCAAATTTTAAGCAATCGAAGTCCACCCTTGAGCATCAGACACTGAAAGTGTAGAACCGTTAAAGTATAAACCTGCTGAGAACTGTTAAATAAAATTACTGTTGGAGAATAATAAATTCCTTGTAATGGACGGTATTAGTTGATAAGGTAGAAACAGGGCTCTGTCCCTTCAAACAAAGGTTACTGCATGCAGAAATTTGATTTAGCCTCAGCATCGTGACCACTGTTGCATCTGACCCGTCCAGAAATGTAACCTTTTGGATGTTGATAGCGGTTTATGTTGCGATGATTCCTGTAGGAATCATCACGACATAAACTGCTAGCGACAGGCAAGTGGATAACTACTTCACTCTAAGGATCAATATAAACAGTCAAATTTCTATTCATAGCAGGTTTAACCCATATCATACTGAGGCTAAATGCTTCAAATTTGTAGACTGCCATGTGCAAGCTACATTATAGTACTTTTAGATAAGGATATAAACCAATGGCTTTAGTTCAAGGGTGCTGCCCGAATAGCTTGGTGCCTATAGGCGCCAAGCTGTTCTGGCACTACCCTTGAACTATTTTTGTCAAACTTATTTCACATACTCATGGTGTATTTTGAATGATAAGGGTTAATTGACAGAGGCTGGTTATGCCCCCTAGTTTTAATTTTAGAGGGCACTTTCATCCCCAGTCCTCTGTTTTATTAAAGGGTATGACTGTTACAGTTACAATTTCAACCAATCATTCATCACAACACTGTAGTGGGCATATGTGTGATCGAAAGTACTGCAGCTAATGCTGCGATAATCAAGAGCACTTTCTCACGCAGCACGAGTGTTGACTAAGCTGCTGATAGATACAGCGTGTTCAGAATAACATGCACATAGAAATAATTTTGAAGCTTTCAGGAAGAAAGACAGATTTTAAATAGGGAGATTAGATTACACTTGATAATAATAATAATGGTAATAATAATATTAATGATAATAATAATAGTAATAATAATATAATAATACTCATTATTGTATAACCTTTATCATTCGGAATACACCAGTGTGTGAAATAAGTTTGACTAAAATAGTTCAAGGGTAGTGCCAGAAAGCTATTATGGCACCACCCTTGAAAGCCATTGGTCTATATCCTTATCCTTTAGTACTATAATCTAGCTTGAGTGTGGCAGTGTACACATTTGAAGCTTTTAGCCTCAGTATATGGGATAAGCATGCTATCCAATTCAATGAGTAGGCTGAAAGCACCACACACAGTATCCAATATGTATGCTGACATGAAACATGCACATTCACTCTGAACACAAACACAGCACAAGACAAACCTGGATGTTCACGTGGTGCGAGTGGTCAGCTTAGCTATTGAAGCTATTGAAGTCTTGAAGGTTTGATTGAAATTTATAAAATGGCCTGAAACCTGTACCAAAGTGGAGGGGGCGGAAGAGCCGGCGTACCTTGAGAAAGAACCCCCAACAGTCTGCCTGAATAAATGGTGAAAGGAGAGGAGAAAGGTTTAACACCAGAATGGGGCATCAAACCTATCACCTCAAGCATTGGTGTAAGGTGCTTTACTGCTGCGCCATCCGCCATCGATGTGCTTGGTGATTATAGAAAGTGAAGTTATCCCGTCGGCATTTTTAGCAGGGGTAATAGTGCTTTTCAGAGTGTGAAATATCCTCATTTGTGCATTAACCCTTATCATTCGGAATACACCAGTGTGTGAAATAAGTTTGATGAAAATAGTTCAAGGGTAGTGCCAGAATAGGGCGCCAAGCTATTCTGGCACCACCCTTGAACTAAAGCCATTGGTAAGTACTATAATCTTATCTGTAAGTACTATAATGTAGCTTGCACATGGCAGTGTACAAATTTGAAGCGTGTAGCCTCAGTATGATATAAGTTATAGGGAACAGTTGCGTAGATGTGGATGAGCTCCTCCGGCTGCAGAGGCTCAACAAAATCAACCCCTCTTACAGATGGAATGATTCACCTGAGCGACTGATGAGGGGACAAAATAAATAAACGTTGGAGCAGTCTGATGTGCATGCACTGAGGTGTGTAGTGTTATTACTTATTCTTCGTACACCCTCATCTTCTAATTGTCATGTGTATAATTTGTCTGTCTTGTTTCAGTTTCGCTTTGCTGACTGTTGGGATCAGCTCTTCATGATTCTGGGCTCACTATGTGCGGCTGCTAATGGTGCAGCTTTGCCGGCTATGATCATCGTGTTTGGTGACATGATCGATCTGTTCGTGGACACCGGCGTCTTCACTCAGTTTCTGCATGACATTAAAGATTTTCTTGCCACAAAGAATCTCACAACAGACCAAGTATTAGCGGATGCCAGCATAGTAAATGAGTGAGTTACTTTACATCCATTTGTAGGTCTCTTTTTAAACCCTAATACATGCAGCTACAGGTGCATACTTTGAACATTATCGGTGGCTGCATTTACAGTGGGTTAACCCATTTGAGACATATCACAAACGAATAGGCTTATGGCCTTGTAAATAAATGAGAGCCAATATGGCTGCCAGCAAGAGGCACAGATTCTCATGAGCCCCCCGTTGCTGCATGTGCTCATGAGAATCTTTACCTCTTGCAGATGGAAAAAACTGGCTTCCCTCGGCTTTTTGCCACATACATATGTATCAGTATGCATCATGTCACAATGAGTTCATGAGTTCAACCATTCTTTCTTTTTTTTTTTTATTGATTGATGCATACCGACTGAGATGAGCAGGTGTACATTGACCCATTACATCCTGAGGCTAAATTTTCTAAATTTGCTTTTAAGGGTTTTATTACAGATTAGAAGATAGATCCACCCTTGAACTATCATGGTCAAATTTATTTCCAGCAATTGTGCATCAGGATGAAAAGGGTTAACTCATTTTGCTCTGGCACACTAGAGGAGAAGAAATATTGACCATGACAGTTGACAGAGAGTAGCTGATTAGCCTTTCTTAGATCTGTTTCGCTTAAAACTCATATGGCACTGGTGAGATCTTTGTTTTCTCAAAACTCTTTCCGATGGCATTACTAATAGGAAGGTACGCATAGCTTATCAATTTCAGCGCAAAAAAACGTTGTATATCCCACACAACCAGGGAGGCGACTCTAGGGAATCGTTACCAAGAAACCCTGAGTTGCCTCCCCTGCATCCCTATCTGGTCACATGCTTGGCAGCTTCCTGCCAGTCTTTTCGCTTAGCTCACCAAGACCGGACGTGTTCAGCCTGCTTTGCTTCGACTGTGTATGGGTGGGATTACCGTGGGATTTTATGTGGTGAATTTTGTGTGGTGCTCAGTGGATTACCTTGGGATATACCTTGGGATTATTTGGTGGTTGGTCACTGGTGGGATTACCTGGCTCGGGTCATGACAAGGTAAAGCTTCGGTGAATGCCTCAGCCGACAACTTTTACTGGCGGCAGCATTGACCGAGGACTCTGTGCGCGACCGGGCGTGAGCGCGTGCCCTCTTGCAGGAGGTCCCGCGCCTGCACGGCGGTGTTTTGTCTGCTTTCTGTTACAGTACTCACAGGATGACCTGCAACAGGTGCGGTAAATTCTAGTGGCCAAGTGACTCTCATGATGTGTGCCGGCCCTGCTCGGGTTGCTCCTCTGGGCGGACATGTAGTACCTGCGCTACAGGGGTCGAGGAACGGTGTTTGCATCTTTGGGCTTCCTACCAGAGGGAAAGACCGACCTGGCTCAAGGAGGCATCCAACCCTGCCACGATCTCCGGCGTTCTGGGACCCCAGAGATGGGCCACATCAGACATCGTGGGCTGGTCGGTGCTTCGAGCCCTGCTGCCCCCCCCCCCCCTCCACCCCCCTGGTGCCTTAGACAGTGCTGCTCCGCCCTGAGAGGGAGAAGGAGCCTAGCAGCAGCCGACGGGTCTTGCCCCCCCCAGTCAAGTCCTGGCACCAGGAGCTCTACCCCACCTTTCGGGCAGGGAAATGCCGGTCCACCCACATGGGGGACATGCTCCCTAGGCGAGTCCAGGCATCAGGAGCTCGGTCCCCACGCGCAGAGAGAGAAGGGCCTCCCAGACGCCGACCAGACAAGCGTTGAGTTCAGGCAGCATTAGCGGGGGACCACCCCTCTGAGAGGTTAGAGCCTGACAGCCGCCGGCCAGACGAGCGCCGAGACCAGGCCACATCCTGGACGCGCCTCTCAGGGCCGATGGTTCGGTACAGCTCCCCACCGATCCAGCGTTCTGGCTTAGAACTGGCCCCAGTGGCCACACCGCAGGTGTTGACCATCCGCCAGCTCCAGGCAAGTACCAGTCCCGGGAATCTCACCAACAGTACCCTGTCCGAGCGTTGGGATTTACCTGCGCAGAACTAAGCCACTCAGACAAGGGCGCTCACGCCTTTCCTGCCCTAGGCCCCGGTTGGACGTGACATCCCGGCACGGATGAGCGCATCCGGGAGCCCTACCCCACCTTTGGTGAGGGAATTTCTGGTTCGCCCATGACGGAACGTGCTCCCTAGGCGAGTCCAGGCGTCAGAAGGTCGGTCCGCACGCCCAGAGAGAGAGAGAGGAGCAGGCCAGGACGATGCACATCCGGGCAAATGAGAGCAGAGGAGTGGCTGTGAGCACCTCCTTGACTGCAACTGCGCAGGTAGAGACTTTATGGCGGCTGTGGGGCGATGAGCGGATCCACCTTCACCCGCCTCTACTTACGAGACATATCCGGCCAGCGTGACATCTTCGGCAGCGCAACACTCCCTCCCGGCGCCACAGGTGCCATAGGTCATGCCTAGCTGAAATTGTCGGGAGTGGGCGGCCGTGTGGGGGCCTCGATAGCTTAATGCACGATGGATGCGTTTTTTCTGGCAAAGTGAACACGTGGGAGATGCATAGGGGGCGGCACCCTCCTGCTATTCGCTATTCTTCCTATTAGTAATGCCATCGGTAAGAGTTTTGAGAAAACAAATGTATTTGTTTCCTCAAAACATATTTACCGATGGTATTACTAATAGCAATGGTTTCTTAGCTAGTCTAATTTTAGCCCAAAATTTTTGTGTACGAGTATAGTCATGACTGATGGCAGGTGATGGGCGCAACATAGCCTAGGCGGTAACCCGGGTAGCCTCCCTTCCAATTCAACCACGCATGCGCTCAGCGCTTAGTACCTCAGTCAGTTTCTTTGCTAGTCGATAGTACGTTGTGTACGTCAGTGTCTCTCTACGATTCGGACTGTGTCTTCTTCGGTGGAAGCTTTGTGTGCTTGGTTTTTTTTCCTTCACTGTGAGCCTTTGGCTTGGACGCTTGCGTGTGGTTTAGTCCTGACGTGACAGCGCCTGGTGAACTTTTCTCACTCGCTCGTGGACGGTCCGGCCGGCAGTGTGTGACTCTGCCTTGTGTCCTCGCGCTTCGCCCTTCTGCTAGCCTCGAGGACCCTGTGTAGGCTTGAACGCTTCCTGTGACTCGCGGTGGTGTTTCCAACTTTGCGGACCGGTTGTGACTGTGGTCTCTGCGTGCTACGCCGTTCACAGACCTTGGACTGAGGGAAGCCGGTCTTCGGCACCATTTTGTGGGGCTGCACCTGGGTGCACTGGTTTTCCCGCCCTTTATGTTCCTCTACTTCCGCATTATGGCAAGGTAAAATCTCGGTCACTGCTTCCGTCTGGCGCTCCTGGGAAGGGGTAGAGTGCTGGAAGAGCAGTGGACACAGCTATGGAGCTTTTACCGCCGCGAACGGCCGACACCAGCACGGATAAGGGGTCCAACACCGGTAAGCTCCACAGACCCGACTAGTGGCTATTACCAGGTGACAGAAACGTCAATGCCGCGGCTCAGGCCGCGAGCCCGAACTCTTGCGCCGGCAGCTCCCACAGTCCCGCCTAGTGGCCACTGTGCGGTCGCAGATGCTCGAGCTCCGAGAACTAGGCCTCGAGACAGAGCCCCTTCTCGGCACAACGATGCTGCGCCGGTAATCCCCACAGACCCGACTAGTGGCTCTTACCAGGTGACAGAACCGTCAATGCCGCGACTTCAGTCGCGAGCCCACACTCTAATGCCGGCAGCTCCCACAGACCCGAATGGTGGCCTCTGCCCGGTTCCGCCGACTTCATCGGCACGAGGTATGACACAGGAACAGGATTCAGCACCAGTAGCTGTCTCAGCCCCGACATTTGCTGCTTCCAAGAAGGTGGAGCCTCCTCCTCCTCGCGCTCCTAACGCAAGAGGTCAGCGCTCCGGTCAGGACTTTCAGGGACCTCGACCAGAAGAGCAGGCGCGCCGGACGCGCTCCCGTTCGTCATAAAAAAACAGTACGTGAGACGCAGCGTTCCATTGAGGCGACTCTTACCTGTCTCGGACTGATCAGTGCCACTCTTCTCGCCACCAATCGCGCTCGAGGGACAGGTCACCGCGCCAAAGGTCTACTTCCCGTGCTTCTCGTGCTAGCCGGCCCTCACAGACGACTTCCAGATATGACCTGCCACCGGATGCTCGTCATTCCAGGACGTGGCCCCCGGTCTCGGGATTGCCCATGCGTAGAGCGCGCCCATCTTCGCCACCCCATTCTAGACGTTCGTCTTCCTCGGTCGGACACCACCCTCGGCGACGCTCCCGTTCTAGGAGCTCCCCCCCTCCCCCCCCCCCCCCCCCCCCCCCCCAGCCGGAGCCGCACCCCGCGGGACAGCAGGTCACGACGACGTACCTCACGCCGGTCCCGGTATTCTTCATGGGAACTATGGCCTGTTCGGCACCGCTCCCCGGCGGGAAGGTCTCCTCCCAAGGCATCGACACTTCTTCCCGACCCTTGACTGATCCTTACCTCTCCCTCCTTCCTCGAGCCAAATCCCCCCCCCCCCCCCCCCACCCTGCGCACTGCGCGTAGAGGACGACGCCATCAGCCTGGCCCCTGAGGACTCGGTTTCGGCCCTGCTGCGTGATGACAGCCCCTCACGTTCTAGTCCTTCTCACACCGACCATGACGAAGCTGATTAGGATCAGCAGCCTTCCTCAGTGGGACACAGGTTAGAGACTCTCCGCACCCTTGACGAGGCGGCACGAATCATCTCAGCTTGCCCACCGGCGGAGGACTACCCTCCCTCCCCACTGCTGAAGAGGAAGGCCGCGGCCTACGTTGACGCTGAGCGACACTCCAAAAACGTTCAAGTCTCTCCCCCAACCTCCGGGCTTTGGCAACCTACGGGACGCGTTCTCCGCACGCCTCGCGCAGGGCTCCTTGGGCCCCACCGGTTTCTTCACGGACGCCAGGTGGGCTTCAGATTTGCACATGTATTTTCGGCAGACCTGGTATGCGGGACACACACAGAACTTCGCCTGCGCCCTGCCGAAACCGGACCCTCACGTCTGGTCCTTGGCAGCTACCCCCGCACATAGCATACTCCTTCCCGGGGTGGATCAGACAGTGACTCTCATCCGCAACGCTCTGGCCTCGGCGGGATTCCTCGACCTCCTGACACAAGCCATCGTCCGTCGCGTGGAAGATGCTTGGCATCCGTCCTTCACGCCGCTGCTGGGAGACTTGCTAGCCCTAGCCGTCTCAGGTAACCGCGCCGCTTAACACACCTGTGTCAACGCCATGGCAGCGGCCTCTAACTGTGACCTTTTGCGTCGGGGTGCCCTCCTCCACACCTGCCCGCTCCCTAACGACGCGAAGCTTCAACTTCGTCAGGCGCCCCTCGGTGGAGAACTACTTTTCGGTCCCACATGGCTTGCTGTCAAGGAAGCTAATAAGGACACCTGGCCCAGCCGCACTGTTCCAGCCTCCTTTCAGACTACCCGCAGGGCCCTGGGTCGCACCCTACGGACGACAAGATCCCCCGCCCGCCCATTCACCAGAGGTGGACGTCTTCCCCCTAGACCTCCGGCCTTTCCCCGCGCCCGTCCCCTCTCCGGCTCCGCCGCCGCACCCTCTACCAGGACCTGGCCCAAGCCTGCCTGTCGCCCCGGGCGGGGCAGGGCTCATTGACTGTCTCACCCCTCGGCCCCCGCCGACCGCACTTCACAGCGCCGTGTGGCGGATGCTGATACCGGATGACCCTTGGATTCTCGTGACCATCTCAGAAGGACTCCTGATCTCCTTTCGATCCCCGCCCCCCTTTGCGCTGTTCTCCAGTGTGGACCTTGGTCCCGACAGACCAGCTCAAAGCAGACGCCCTGCGCAGCGAGGTTCCTGCCTTACTTCGGAAGGCTGCCACAGAGGTGGTGAATCGACACGACTCCCCAGCCTTCTACAGCCGGCTCTTCGTAGTGCCCAAGCCGGGCGGCAAGTGGCGTCCTGTTATCGACCTGTCGGCGCTCAACAAGTTCATCGTCGCTCCGTACTTCCACATGGAGACCACTCGGGCCCTTCATTCCGTGGTGCAGCCTATGGACTTCGCAGTCATCCTGGACCTCTCGGATGTTTATCTTCACGTTCCCATGCACT
Source organism: Semisulcospira habei (assembly GCA_036245525.1). NCBI lineage: Eukaryota > Metazoa > Mollusca > Gastropoda > Semisulcospiridae > Semisulcospira > Semisulcospira habei. Next base: position 286,891,111 of record BTPG01000002.1, on the reverse strand, counting down.
CAGCCTCCAGACGTTATCTACTCTTCGCTTTCGAGGGTGTGGTCTACCAGTTCCGCGCGCTTCCCTTCGGCCTCGACCTCAGTCCTTGGGTCTTCACTCGCATCATGGACGCAGTGGTAGCCAGAGCCCGACGAACGTCCACGAGCCCCACGTCCAACTACCTGGATGACCTGCTGTTGAGGAACCAGGCCGAGTCCACCTTGAATGTAGACCGAGATGCCCTGCTTCAGCTCCTCGAGACTCTGGGCTTCCTGGCCAACTTCGGCAAGTCCGACCTCGTACCGTCGCGCCACTTTGTGCACCTAGGTATGGAGTTCTGCACCGACCTCAACATCGTCCGGCTGCTGGAACCACGCGTCCAGAAGATGGCGAATCTAGCATGGCAGGTGTCCCAGACGACTACGATTCCTGCCAGGCAGTGGCTTCAGCTCCTGGGTCTGATGAGTGCCGCAGCAGATCTGATCCCTTTAGGACGTCTCTACTCTCGTCTGCTGCAGTTGCATTTCCTCCTTCACTGGCGACCTACGACGTCCGACCTCGAGGCTCCGGTTCCGGTCCCAACTATGCTCCGTCCTCACCTTCTTCGCTGGGCGAATCCCACCTGGCTCGCGACGGGAGTGCCGCTGTTCTCGCCACCTCCTACCCTCTCCCTCTGCGTCGACGCGAGCCTCTCCGGTTGGGGAGCACACCTTCCTCCGTCATTCGAGACTGCCTCCGGCCTGTGGCCCCCCGGAATCGCTGTCCCGACACATCAACTGGTTGGAACTGAAGGCGGCCTGGCAAGCTCTCCTTGCGTGGGAACCTCACCTTCTACCTCAGGAGCTACTGGTGCTGTCGGACAACTCCACAGTCGTCGCGCCTACCCGGCACCGGCCTCCACGTGGTGTGGGTGGGTAGTCCCCTCAGTCCCTGACTGAGTGGGCTAGCAGACGGGTGCCATCTTTGTCCAGGATTAGGACTTGATGTCAGCAGATATGTTGTTCAGTCTTTTTCACTGGTCCAGTTTTTAAGGAGCTGTGCTAACCCAGGTCTTACCATGTTGGATTGGTCCTTAAAAATACTCATGAGCTTTTGGTCCTTTGGATCCCAAGTGTTTGCCGTGCTTGGAGACCCGTGTCGGGGGAGAAGAGGATCCTGGTGGCTGAAACACTCCACTTTGGCCTTGACTTCTGCCTAAACGGGAGGCTAGTCGTACCGGCCTAGTCAATCGGCTCTTGTCACGTCGAGCCCTATCCCCTTGTTGACATGCGGGTTGTTATACGGAGCACCATGCTATAGCCTCTGATGCTGATTAGGTGCTCTACGCCAGTATTCCCCTGCATTCAACAGTGTGATAGAAGGCGGTGGCTCAAACGGTTCAATCGGGCTTACCCCCTTGAGTATATCTTTCGGGCAGTCTCCATTGTGCGTCGGCTGGAGATCTGCCGACAATTGCACTTTCCCTTGTTGGGCTCGGTGGCGGGCGGGGACCCCCGGGGGATGAATATCTATCATACTATAATATGGAAAATATCAAAAAACCAAAACTGGCACCAAAGCAGCACATAGCCACTGACATTGACCTTGAAAATGATAGCGACTCCGATTGTGGGGAAGCGACGCCTCAGGTTTCGGCCGTCTGGCCTCGCTTTCTCATTATCCACAGCAAAGTTAAAGAGAAGCCTGTTTCCAAGCTGCACCCTTTCCTGGTAGGGGAGACCCTCAGGAGCCGTGTTGGCAGGCCTGAGGCCCAGCGCCTCAGGTCTGGTGACTTGTTGGTAGAGTGCCGTACCCGGGCACACTCCAATGGGCTACTGAGGCTCTCCTCCATCGGAGACACTCCAGTGGAGGTCACTCCCCACAAAACAATGAATTCCTCTAGAGGAGTGATTAAAGATCAAGCATTGGCCGAACTGTCTGAAGATGAACTTGTACGGAACCTTAAGTCACAGGGGGTGACCTACGTCAGGCGCTTCATTTCCAAACGAGGTGGTAGGGAGGTCCGTCTCCCTACCATCATCCTGACGTTTGGCACCCCCACAGCTCCTACTACCATCTGGGGAGGTTACTACTCCCTAAAAGTGAAAAAGTACGTCCCTCTCCCCCTCCGGTGCTTTAAGTGCCAAAAGTATGGCCATGGGCAGAAGACATGCCGCCAGGCAGAGGCTCTATGCGCCCGTTGCACTAAGCCCGGACACTCTGCTGAGTCCTGCACAGCCATCCCCCTGTGTGTGAATTGCCAGGGGGCGCATATGGCTTTGGACAAGAAGTGCCCTCGTTGGATCTCCGAGTGCAGGATTCAGCAGGTGCGTGTGGAGAAGGGGCTGTCCTTTGCGGACGCAAAAAAACTGGTTGACGGTCCTGGTGCAGCTGAGGCTGCTCCAAACTCAAATAACAACTTTGTGTATACTTTCAGTGCTGCGGTGGCAGGCAAGCGCCCCACCAAAGACTTCTCTTGTCAAACCCCAACTTCTTGGTTGGGGGCGGAGCCTCGGATCCTCTCGCCCCTGGAGAGTAACCCTCCTCCGGTGGTGACGAGGAGCCAGGGAATGCAGAGGGCGGACGCTACCGGTCCAGTGGCACCGCCTTCTGCTGCCCCTAAGCCTCAGCCCCCACCCAAGCCTGCTAGTTTGTCAACGCCAAAGGTTTCTGGCTCTGGTCAGCCTTCTAAGGCCGCTAACTCTAGCGGCAGGACCGCTGCCCAGGACCAGAAGTCTAAGAAATCTATGGGACCGCCGTGCGCACGGGCCCAGAAGGGGAACACTGATGTCCCCCTTCAAAACAAATATGCTGCATTGGAGGAGCAGATGGAGGGAGTGGAAGTTGCCGATGCTGCGGCAGCTCCACCCCCTTCATCTCCTAAGAACCAGAGGAGGCCCGGGAGCCGGCCCCCCTCTGTTTCTCCGACTCCTTCCAAGGCAAAGGAAAAAGGGGGGAAAAACTCCGCACCCCCAGATAAGACATAATCATGGACTCTCTGCTTCAGTGGAATTGTCGTGGTTTTCAAGCTAACTTTGAGGAATTACGTCTTTTAGTCAAGTGCTATAACCCCTCAGTAATATCTCTTCAGGAGACTTACCTGAAGACTTCTGACCCTGTGTCCTTTAATGGTTTTAATGTTATACATAAAGGCTCTGATTCAGAGAGGCGCTCGGGTGGAGTTGCTCTTCTCATTAGTAGCCAAATATTATGTAGCCCCGTTAGCATCGACACCTGTCTTCAGGCTGTCGCAGCTCGGGTTACCTTGAAGAAGACCATAACCATATGCAGCATTTACCTGCCACCATCCCTGCGGGTCTGTAGTAATGATTTTTTAAATTTAGTTGATCAACTGCCCCCTCCCTTTATTCTCATGGGGGATTTTAACGGTCACGCTCACCTTTGGGGTAGTGACCACTATGATGGCAGAGGTCAGATGTTAGAAGATGTTTTTTCTCAACTTAACCTGTGTGTCTTTAACGATGGTTCACCTACATACTCAAACCCAGGTTCAGGATCTAGTTCTGTTCTAGACCTCACTGTGTGTGATCCTTCTCTCATGCTGGACTTTGACTGGAAGGTTCACGATGACCTGTGTGGTAGTGACCACTTCCCAGTAGTCCTGTCATCGGTCAGCTGTGGGGAGGATCCGCCGGTGGGGCGCTGGAATCTTAAGAAAGCTAACTGGCCTCTGTTCGCCTCCCTCTGTCAGTCTCGTATTACAGAGGAGGTGGTCATGTCATCTGAAGAACCTATTTCTTCTTTTACTACTATTTTGTTGGACGTAGCGGGTGAAACCATCCCTAAAACTTCCGCATCAGTCCCTGGAAAGCCGAGAGTACCATGGTTCAACGAAGAGTGCCGCAAGGCCGAAATAGCGCGCAAATCTGCTCAGCGACGTGCTTTCCGTAATCTGTCGCAAGTGAATATTTTGACCTTTAAAAGACGGAGGCGACAGAGGGCGAAAGCTTGTTACATTTTTAAATGTGAATGCCGTGCTTCCTGGAGACGCTTCGTCTCATCTTTAACTTCTCGGACTCCGTCCCAGAAAGTATGGAAGGCTGTTCGGAGAATTAGGGGCAGGGGTGGCTCGGCTTTTGTTGGCCATCTTAGAGATGGTGCCAGCTTGGTTACAGATAAAAAAGCTGTGGCCAATTTGCTTGCCTCCACCATTGCCCATAATTCTTCAACGGAGCACTATTCACCTTTCTTCCAGAGAGAGAAGGAGAAGCGAGAGTCTCGTATTTGTGATTTTAAGTCCAATAACTCAGAAGACTATAATGTCCCATTTACATTATCAGAATTGCAGCAAGCCTTGCAGAAATGTAATGACTCTGCTGCTGGCCTAGATACCGTCCACTATCAATTCCTAACGCATCTGCCTGAGAGGTCACTCCTTGTACTTCGCAGGCCTTTAACCATATCTGGACAACTGGTCATTTTCCGCCGTCTTGGCGCCAGGCTGTGGTTGTACCGATCCCCAAGCCGGGTAAGGATCCTTCTGACCCGGGCAACTACCGGCCTATCGCTTTGACATCATGTTTATGTAAAACTATGGAGCGCCTGGTCAACGCCCGCCTGGTGTGGCATCTTGAGTCACAGGGTCTCCTCACAGACCTCCCGTGCGGTTTCCGGCGCTTCTGTAGTACAACTGACCATTTAGTCCGCTTTGAATCATTTATTCGAGATGCTTTTGTCAACAAGCAGCATGTCTATGCAATTTTCTTCGATCTTGAGAAGGCATATGACACTACCTGGAAGTATGGCATAATGTCTGACTTGTTGGACATGGGTTTTAAAGGGCACCTGCCCGTTTTTATTCACAATTTTTTGACTAACCGGTCGTTCCATGTCCGTGTGGGCTCCACCCTCTCCGACTCCTTTGAACAGGAGATGGGTGTCCCACAGGGCAGCATTCTATCTCCTGTTTTATTTAGTATTAAAATTAATAATATTGTAAAGGCCGTCAAGGATGATTCTGAATGCTCTTTGTTTGTTGATGACTTTGCTTTGTGCGCACGTGGTCGAGGACTTGCGTCCCTTGAGAGGCGCTTGCAGCTGTGTGTTGATCGCATCCAGGGGTGGGTGTCTCTCAATGGATTCAAGTTCTCGCCCTCCAAGACTGTCTGTGTGCATTTTACTAACCAGACGAAATTTTTTCCAGAACCTAGCCTGAGCATTGCTGGAGTGCCAATTAAGGTGGCCGAGGAGGCAAAGTTTCTGGGGGTCATTTTTGACAAAAGACTTACCTTCCGCAACCATATTAATTACCTTAGAACCTCTTGTCAGAAGGCTCTCGACATTCTTCGTGTCGTCGGTCGTACTGACTGGGGTGCGGACCATACTGTCTTACTTCGTCTGTACCGGGCCCTTGTTCGGTCCAAACTGGATTACGGCTCTGTGGTGTATGGCTCAGCTTCCAAGTCTGTGCTACAGCGTCTGAACACAATTCACCATCAGGGTCTGCGGATATGTCTTGGGGCCTTCAGGACGTCTCCAGTTCCTAGTCTGTATGCCGAGGCAGGGGAGCCTTCTCTCAAGCTCCGCCGCATCCGCCTCATGCTCAGCTACGTTCTGAAACTGAAGGCCCATCCAGACAACCCTGCCTATGATTGTGTTTTTAAACCATCGTTTGCAGAGATGTACGATACCCATCCGGGAGCTGTCCGTCCACTTTCTTTCCGTGTCCGACCTCATCTGCAGGCGGCCGGATTGGACCTGGACAGAGTTTCGGAATCCCTGCAACACATCACTCCACCTTGGCTCTTACCAGTTCCTGACATCTTGCTGGACTTGACTGCCCACAAGAAAGACTCTACTCCACCAGCCATATACCAACAGAGCCTCAATGAACTGCTTTCAATTTTTCCTGGCTATTGTCGCATCTATACCGATGGGTCAAAGTTTGAGGATGGGAGAGTGGCTGCGGCCGCAGTGTCCTCTCGCCATCCTAGACGCCCATTTAAGCACCGCCTCCCAGACCACTCATCAGTATTTAGTGCGGAACTGCAGGCGGTTCTGCTGGCACTCAGGCATGCTTATCGATCTAGAGAAAGGAACTTCCTGATTCTGTCTGACTCTCTTTCTGCCCTGCAGGCCCTTCAGGGCACGGGAAATGACCACCCACTGCTGGTGCAGATCAGAGAGCTCCACGCGGACTTGATGAAGGAATATTATGATATCATTTTTATTTGGGTGCCAGGGCATGTGGGCATCGAAGGCAACAGGATCGCAGATTCTGCTGCCAACGATGCCCGCAATGACCCTGTCCCTGACACACAGACTGTTTATAGTGATTTTAGACATGTGGCTAGTGCGTACATAGCCCATGAGTGGCAGTCCGAGTGGGACAAAGAGGAAGCTAACAAGCTGCATGAAGCTCTTCCTAAGTTGTCCGTCGGTCTACCTTATCGCTGCGGCAGCCGCCGTGAGGAGACTGTCCTGGCTCGGCTCCACATCGGGCACACGTATGTTACGCACTCTTATTTACTTAAACAGGAGGAGCGTCCATGGTGTTATGCCTGCGACGAGCAGTACTCTGTTCAACACTTTTTGTTGTCTTGTGCTGATCTAATCGACACAAGGTATAAACATTTCACGGCAGACTCCTTGAAGGTTTTGTTCCGGGATGTGCCCCCGGACAAGATCTTCAGTTTTCTGAGAGAGTGCCATATTTTTAATAAGATTTGAGCGTTTATAGATTATGATGTTTTTATTATTTTGACCTTTTTGAGAGTCTTTCGACGTTTTCTTTAAAGACCTGTGCGACATTTTAGCCTGACATATTTTTAAGGTATATTTACATCATGTCTTAAGACCTTTCTTTTAGTCTGGCTGACCAGATTTTTACCCTTCCCGCCGTGAGATGGCCTTAGTTGCCTGCTCGGCGTTAAACCCAAATAACTAACTAACTCCACGGTCGTCGCCTACATCCAGAAGCAAGGTGGGACCCGCTCTCCCTCCCTCTGCATCCTCCTCTATCAGGTGCTCTGGTGGTGCGAGGATCAGGACATCACTCTCCGCGCACGTCACATTCCGGGTCATCTGAATGTTCTAGCCGACTCCCACTCCTGACGCGGTCAACTTCTCCATACCGGGTGGTCGCTGCGTCCAGACATTTTTCGATTGATGGGAGCACCCATGATCGACCTGTTCGCCACGAGATGGAATCGCCAGCTCCCTCTCTTTATCTCGCCAATTCCAGACCCTCTTGCCTGGGCAGTCGACGCTCTCTCCATCCCTTGGGAGGATCTGGTCGCCTACGCCTACCCGCCGACGGTGCTCGTCCCCAAGGTTCTACTCAAGCTCAGAGGGTGCAACGCGGTCCTGTTTCTGGTGGCTCCGTTCTGCTGGACCAAGTTGTGGACGACCGACCTCCTGAACCTCGCCACGGCCCCCCCCTGCTACTGCTCCCCACCCCGCACATGATGCTCAAGCAACCATGGCAGGCGCTGTACCACCCGTTCCCCGAGCGGCTCCTCCTCCACGCCTGGAGGTTGTCCAGCAAGCCCTCTCTGCTAGAGGCTTCTCAGGTGTGGCAGTGGACGCGATTGCTACAGCCCGCAGAACCTCGACCAGACGAGTCTACAAAGGCAAGTGGAGAGTACTCTGCGCCTGGTGTGACGACAGACGCCTCTCCCCCATCGATTTGACAGTTCCTCAGCTGGCGGATTTCTTCCTCTGGCTGTTCAACGACCAGCGGTTAGCGCCAATCACCATCCGGGGCTACCTGGCCATGATCGCTGACACGTACCAGCATCTGGGACGACCCGACCCGGGTTCCTGCAAAGACCTTGCCGACCTGATGGCCCACTTCGTTCTACAACGTTCCACTCTTCGCTCCCTGGTGCCGCGATGGGACCTGCCGTGGGTGCTTACTTGGCTCAACTCGGCCCGCTTCGAGCCGATCCAGTTGGCGAGACTACCAGACGTGACGCGAAAGACATGCTTCCTTATGGCCCTTGCGTCAGCCTCCAGGGTCAGCGAACTACACGCCCTTTCAGCACGCCCCGCCTGTTTGCAGTTCCGGACGGACGGTTCGGTTCAACTGCTACCTGACCCAGCCTTCCTAGCCAAGACCAGATCTCCTTTGGCTGCCCCTCAATTGGTCACCATACAACCATTAAGAGACCCAGGCTCCACCCGTGAGTCCAGACAACAGGACCCGGAGCGGGCCTTACGTGTGTACCTGCGCCGGACCAAGCCGCTACGCAGGGGACGCACCCGCCTATTTCTCCCTCTGTCCCCATGTAGAAATGACATCTCAGCCCAGACGATAACCTCCTGGCTCTCACGGCAGTTTAGCCTATGCTCTTTAGTTTTCAGCTCTATGTCCGCCAGCGCGAGCCAGCACACTTAAGAGATTGGCTTCGCGGGAGCACTGAGATAGCGAGGCAGCCTCCTTCCCCTTGCTATCAGCGCGCTAAATACCATCACTGATAAGGCACCAGCTATGCGGTCTTGCTTCCGCTGGGGATACGAATAACGCAGCAGCCATCTTTGTCTACAGTACTACTGTGCTTGACCCCGATTAGCTCTTAGCTTCTGCTGCATACATAGGCGAATAAGCTGTAAATTACAGATGTTGTCTGTAAACCGGAATTAATTCACCTGCAGTTGTGAGTGATTATTTGAACTTACGTCATCTTGTAGAGGAGAAATTGTACTATCTTTGGACACCAAACATGCTGGGGTAATCTGCATGGATGTTTGTCATGCACTGGCTCAAAGTATTACTAGGAGACGGATTAGATGCAGCCTTCCGTTAGTTTATCAAACTTTTTATCACATCACTGTTCAAAAACAAAAGTTGCTGGAAAGTTCAGACAAAGTCAGTGCTGTCAACAGATGTCTTAACTCGCATATCCCATGCTAAAAATCTTCACAACCACATACCTGAGTCCTGCTAAAAGCCGGTTTGGTGGGCCAAGTGAAAACGGTAATCCATTCACAGCGCGCCGACATGAAGTATGCGAGTTTCACCGATGCAGTCAATGTTTTTAACAATATCACAATTTTAACTGTGTTTAAAAACAATACACAAAGCAGAGGTTTACTGTTTGCTGTTAAGAGATTCAGTTCCGGCTTAGTGTCACATTAAAATGGCTTAAAATGAGTGTGTCTACAGGGTCACTATGATGCCTATCCGCTAAACTTGATAGGCCGATCAGTTTCATTTTTTTTTAGGAGTGGCAGTCTGTGAATACCTGATGTGGAGAAACCAAAGCCAAATGCTCCGTAAGCTTCTGTTGTATGACACTAGCAACAAATTGATTTAGAATGCTTCCCTTCCTGGTCGTTGAGAACATCAATGTTGCAACACAAAAATATATCACTGGTGTATTTAGTGCACAAAAACCACAGGTTTGTTTTTGTCTTTGACTGCTTGCCTAGACCTTCTACCACAAAGTTTACACAAAGAATTCACGGCTTCCAAATGTCAATTTTGGGCTAAAATTAGACTAGCTAAGAAACCATTTCTATTAGGAATACCATCGGTAAGTATTTTTCGAAAAAATTCATTTTAAAGAAAAATACATTTTTCTCTAAAATGTATTTATTCGAAAAAAATACTTACCGATGAAATTACTCAGAGATCCCTCCTGTCCTGCTTGTCGCTGTTGAGCTAAGGCAAAGACTGGCGAGAAGCTGCCAAGCATGTGACTGGATAGGGATGCAGGGGAGGCAACTCAGGGTTTCTTGGTAATGACTCCCTAGAGTCACCTCCCTGGTTGTGTGGGATACGCAACCGCAACGTTTTTTGGGGCGGAAATTGATAAACTAAGCGTACCTTCCTATTAGTAATGCCATCGGTAAGTATTTAAAAAAAAAATACATTTAAGAGGAAAATACATTTTTCAGATTTGACAGCATGACATTTATTGCAGTCTGATGAAATATTTTTTTAATCTTCATTTTTCTTTCTTCTTTCAGCGAAATTTTTTGTCACGATCTGAAAGAATATTATGGGAACATAACTTGTGATTCGGGCAGAATCACAGGCAAAATCTTGGATCAGATGACTACTTTTGCCATCTACTACATCAGTATGTAATTGTTTCTTTGACCTACCAGCATTCTACACACGAAGCAGGAGATGGATTGATCATAACAGATCAAGATATTTTAACCCTCTTAACCCCAAGGCAGCATTTCCAAACTTTTGGAGGCATTGTCTAATGACTATGTACCAGTTGTAGGAGATGGATTGATCATGATAATTCAAGGGTAGTGCCCTTGAATTATCATGATCAGTCCTTTTCCTGCTGCAGGGTCCCAGGGCTAAATGAGTTAAAGAGGCAGTTGGGAACAATACAACTGTTGTCAGTACGTGTTGCCTTTGTCCCATGAATAATTGGCGCCGCCACTTGGAACAGCCTCCCCACCCCTGTCTGTAATTGTCAGACACTCTCGTCATTTAAATCACTTCTCAAAACCCACCTCTACAACGCTGCCTTTTACTAGTTCATTTCCCCAGCCATGCACAATTCATCACCACTGTCGTGTGTGTGTGTGTGTGTGTGCGCGCATATGTTGTGTGTGCATGTTTGCTGTTAGCCTTTTCATTGTATAAGCGCTTAGTGTGACGTTTGCAATAAGCGTTTAACATATCTCCTTTATTATTATTATTATTATTGTTAATATTAATATAGCAGGACCTGTTTTGAATGACCACACACATGAGAGACCACTTATCAATAATAAAGACTATCATTTAGGTAGCAGTATCCACCTAAATGACGGTCTTTAACCTGTATCATTCGGAATACACCAGTGTGTGAAATAAGTTTGACTAAAGTAGTTCAAGGGTGGTGCCAGAATCAGGCATGGGAATTGTCCGCGACATCTGCAAAATTCCGCGAGAAAAAATAATCGCGAAAATAAAAAGGCGTTTTGGCCCAAAACCAATGTGGGTAGCAAATCGAGCAAAGCACCGGTGTTATTCTGCGGCAGGTTACGGACGCGCAGGTTGTGTCCGTGGCCTGCCTGAGTGCGCGCTGCGCAGTAAACTGAGAACTTAGGCGGGCAGACCCAAGTTGTCCCCCCCCCCCTCCTCCCACTGTTTGATCTTCCGTCGGGCAGAAGCAAGCAAGGTCCCCTCCTCCTCCCCCCACTGTTTGATTTTGCCGGCACCCAGAAGTAAGGAAGGTCTGCCACCTACCCCCCCCCCCCCCCCCCACCCCCCACTGTTTGATTTTTCGGCCCTCCCGGAAGGCGGTGGAGGCCTTTTGTATCAGGTTGAAGGTCCCGTTTCAGATGATTTTTGCTTGGGCAATTCCGAATCCCTGCAGAATAGCTTGGCGCCTCTAGGCACCAAGCAGGCTATTCTGGCACCACCCTTGAACTAAAGCCATTGGTCTATATCCTTATCTGTAAGTCCTATAATGTAGCTTGCATATGGCAGTGTACAAATTTGAAGCTTTTAGCCTCAGTATGATAGGGGTTAATATGACTCGTGATAGTGCCCTTTAAGACTTCTCTTGAATGAGGCTAACACCTTTTAGGCTAGGTACCAGCAATGCTGGGAAATCTCAACAACAAAATAAAGAAGAATTATATTTCCACTGCGTATGTAGCTGTCTCTCTCTTTTTGATATATTGGCCTCCGGTTTTGTAAGTTTTGCTTAGTGTTAGCCCTGCTCGAGAGAGCACCTATTTTTTTCTAAGACCCCTTTTCTTGCAGACCAAGAGAGTGACTGTCAGGCACATGAAAAAAAACCCAATTCAGGTCTTAAAATAAATATTCTATTGATGGAGAACAGTGCTTATTATTGGATTTATGTACATGCCATAGGGGCCTGACGATGGTGACTAAATGCAAATCCGTTGAGCCATCGCGAGTGTGCACCAGCTCGTCACAGGCTCAGTTCATTCTTTGCATTTAGTCACCATCGTCAGACCCCTATGGTACACGCTGAGCTGAAAACATCCATACAAAATCGTTGTTTTTACTTGTTTCCAGTTATTGGTGTGATCGTAGTGGTGTGTGGCTATGCCCAAGTGTGTTTGTGGATGACGGCAGCTGAGCGACAGTGCCGGCGCATTCGTGACAAGTTTTTCTACAATGTTCTTCGCCAGGACATTGGCTGGTTCGACACACATGACACAGGGGAGCTAAACACCCGTCTTGCTGAGTATGTTTTTTTGATTGGCAGTCATTTTACGATCACATTCATTCAAGTGACTTGATTGCTGCAGGCACTAAAGGGTTAATATTAAAAATGTCCTTAGTATGTCTTTAAATAATGCTGGACATGAAGTCTAATTTGTGAAGATTGAATGTCATAAATGAAAGAATGAATACAGAATACACACTTTGAGTTTCTAATCATTGGTCATTCATTCAGTCATTAACCTATTACTTCCTGAGGCTGATTTTAATATGCTTATTGCCCCCTGAAATCAGATAATGGATTAGGAGACAGATCAAGCATTGTAGTTCAAGGGTGGTGCCAGAATAGCTTAAACTATCATTGACAAATTTATTTCAAGCATTGGGATTATCAGGATAAAAAGGGTTAAAGGACGTATACATATCAGTTTTAGTGGAAGGATCATCAATATCATTTCAAGGGGAGTGCGCGATTGTCTTGGTTTCTTCAGGTGCTATGGTGATCAAGCACTTCAAATTATCATTGTTAACCAATTTCTGTTTCAGTTTGAGCAGGTTGAATATATAGGTGCTTCTGTGCCAGCTATGTGCCAGAATTTGAGTTTTTGAAAACCTTACCTGCATAAGAAATTACACGCTTCGGTTTTTGAAAACCTTTATGTAATGTTTTGGAGTGCTGTTGGTGGTGCGTGAATCGTGGACGTCAAGCATACAAGGAGTAAACAACACTGATTGATGTGTTCAGACTGACTTTGTATTCATACAGAAATATCGGTTGATAATGATCGCCATGTTTTGGTAGCCAGCCCCTAGCGATAACTCTAGCATCGCCTAAGTGCCGCGATTAGTGAGGAGTTAGTTCCCTTGAAGTTGTACATGTATTCATGAATATGAAACTCAACACATTACATCACCTCCTTCCTTGGATGAAAAAAAAAAAAAAATGCATGTGATCACAATTACAATCTTTTCTCCTTTTCCTTTCCTTCCCTTTGTTGAAAGAATTCTTGCATTAGTAGGTTGTTAACTCAAACATAAATAAATGAGGCTAATACAAGAAGTGTAGCATAATGATATCATGAACACTAGATTCCACTTATCACTGCTGATTATGACTAGCACTTAAAACTATTAAATGAAATGAACACAACAGTCTCGAAGACAAAACTAACACAACGGTGCGGGTAAGCGCCCTACTGGGCCTTTCACCAGAGTGTTTGTGAAAATAAGGGAAAAAAAAAAATATTGGTGCAGGCCGGTCGCGCTTCACTGGGTCTTTCACCAGAGTCTTTTAGGGTTTGTTCAAAATATAATCATCGAATCGTTTTGGCATGTGAACTTGACGCGCAGACCTTCTGGCATGGTAGGGACTGGGTGAAGCTGCAAGGGTTGGAGGCTGGGGTGCGCAGTCAAGACCACTTGGCGTTGTCGGGTCAGGGAATGAGTCGGGTTCCTGTTCAGCAGCGGAAGGGGGTCTAGGAGCCTTCTTGAAGAAGCTGCTGTTTCGGGTGATCTTTTGTTGACCTCGCTGAGCCGTGATCATGGACCCTTTTTTGTTGGTGACGACCAGCGGAGTCGGTTGGCATGGAGTGTCAGCCTTGGTGGGGTCATGAGTCTTAAGGAGGACAGGATCACCAATCTGGAGGCGAGATGGTTTGACATAGGCCTTGTCAGCAAATTCCTTCATGAGGGCTTTCTGAGCAGCATCACGCTGTCTGACAGCATGATCATCTCGGGTTTGAGGGACTTGAGGGAGTCGAGACCTGAGGTTTCTGCCAAAGAGCAGGGAAGCGGGGGGAACACCGGTTGTGGAGTGTGGGGTAGTGCGGTAGTCAAGGAGAAATCTATACATTTCCTGTTTGAGGTTGGGGGTTGTCGCACTTTTGAGGGTCTTCTTGATGGAACGCATGAAACGTTCAGTTTCTGCATTTGCACGGGGCCATAAGGGGGTGATTTTTCTGTGTTTGATACCCATGTGAGCACAGTATATGGCAAAATCAGCGCTATTGAAAGGGGGACCATTGTCTGTTTTAAGAGACTCAGGAATGCTGAATTTTGCAAAGATCTTGTTGAATTTGGGAATGACGCTTCAAGCTGACGTCGAGTCGATAATGTCGACGACCGGGAAGCGGGAGTATTCGTCCATGACGACCAAGATGTACTTGCCGTTGGGAAGATGTCCAAAGTCTGCAGAGATTTCGGTCCATGGTGCACTAGGGAGGGGTGACATCTTCAAAGGTTCACGCACAGGGGTGGGAGTTGAAATCTGGCATTTCATGCAGTTTTTCACAGTCACTTCAACGTGGTGTTGCAAGTTTTTAAACCAGACTTTTTCGCGTAGCAGGGCGACTGTTTTGACTATGCCTTGATGACCGGAGTGGGCGAGTTTCACAGCTCGATCCTGGAGTGACGTAGGGAGAACGACCTGGTTGCCTTTCAAGATCACTCGGTCACCTGAGGCTAGGGATAGCTCAGAGCGACACTGATGATGTGTGTTAAATGTCGATGTGTCGATGTTTTGTTCATGCTTGTGCCACTGGTTGGTGAGAAGCCCATGGATTACTGAGGTGAGGGTAGGGTCAGACGCGGTTTCAGCAGCAACGTCATCAACAGTCATCGCTTTGGGGATGCAGTTCTCGGTGACGTAGTTGATGTATTCTTCTGCAATTTTCTCTTCACGGTCACTTGAGGCTTGTGGAACTGGGTGACGGCTGAGATAGTCTGCAGGGTTGTCTGCACCTGGTCGGTACTTGACAATGATCTGATATGGCTGAAGTCTCATCGCCCATCGTTCGATGCGCGTTGACAACCTTGAGCGGGGGTTGTTGAAGATCGAGACAAGGGATCTGTGATCAGTGTGGACGGTAAATGGTGCGCCGTAGATGTAAATGTGGAAATACTCACACGCCCAAGTCACTGCGAGAGCTTCTCGTTCTGTTTGAGAGTATCGTTGCTCTGTTGGGGTGAGGGGTCGACTTGCAAACTGGATCACACGGCCATCTTGCGTGAGGACAGCTGAAATACCCACAGGGCTGCCATCAGTGTAGATTTCACTGGCTTTACGCAGGTTGAAGTATGCGAGCGTGGTAGCTTGACTGAGGGCTGCTTTCAGTTTCGCGAGCGCTGCACCATGTGCTTGTGTCCAAGACCATGGCGTAGTTTTCTTGGTGAGGATGCGTAGTTCATGCGTCAGCATTGCGTAGTTGGGGATGTGGTGAGCACCACAAAAGTTCATCATCCCAAGTAGGCTGCGGACTTCGGAAGCGCTGCTTGGCGTAGGTAGATGGAGGATTGTGTCAAGCTTGTCCTGGCTTGGTTTGATGCCCTCCTTTCCGAAGATGTGACCAAGAAACTCAAGGGATTCCTTGTTGTACACACACTTTTCACTGTTCAGTGTGAGTCCTTTCTGGCGAGGACGTTCGAACAGTGCACGAAGGTTGCGGTCATGGTACGCTTGATTTGTTCCAAAGCACATGATATCGTCACTGATGTTTACAACACCATCGAGTCCTGCTAGGCATTGACGGACAGTTTCTTGAAATATCTCACTTGCAGAGTTTATGCCAAAGAACAGACAACGGTATCTGTAGAGCCCCATGTGCGTGGCAAAGGTAGTGATGTATCGCGAAGAAGGGTCTAACTCTAGTTGATTATACCCTTGCGTTAAATCAAGTTTGCTAAAGACGGTGGCCCCAGCAAACATGGTCTTTAGTTCATCGAGAGTTGGTGTGGCATGACGTTCGCGACAAATTGCCTTGTTTGCCGCACGCATGTCGACACAGACATGCACCTTTCCTGGCTGTTTGGGTTTGGGCACGACGACAACTGGAGACACCCATGTCCAGTAGCTTTTTCAATGATGCCAAGTTCTTCGTCCTTCCGCAGTTGCTCTTCAATGTCTTTTTGCACATGAAATGGAACACGTCGGTATTGTTGTGCTACAGGTTGGACAGTCTTGTCGATATGTAGTTGGATTTTTTGGTCATTCAGTTTGCCTACACCACCAAAGAGATCGGAAAATTCGTCTTGCAGCTTTTCGTGTTCAGGCTTGATGTGATGCACGGTAGTGAGTAGGCCTAGTTCTTGTCATGTCTTCCAGCCAAGGATAGCTCTTTCTTTCTGTTGGACGACATGGATTGTCGTCTTTTTTGTGTTTCCCTTGTGTTGGACGACAGTATTGAAGGCACCAATGACAGGAATGGCATGTTTGCTCCCATACGCAGAAATCTTCTTGTTTGATGGATGTAACGAAGGCTTGGGTGTGATCAGATCATAGTCATCTTTTGATAGAATGTCAATAGTAGCACCGGAGTCTGCTAGAAACTCAAACCCATGTCCTTGCACTGTCACTACGAAGTGAGGAAGTCGACTGCTGATGTTAGAGGTCATGAAGATATATTCAGTCTCGCTGGAGCTGTCAGATTCAGTCTTGATAACGTTGGCTTCATCATCTGGGTTGTCAAGATGGTGAACGTTAGATCTGGGCTTGTTGCGATGACGGTAGCCACCAGGTTGGTGTTTCGATGCATTCAACGGTCCCTGTGTTTGTTTCACAGGCTGTGAACGACAAACTGAAGCAAAATGGTGTAGTTTAGTGCAGGAATTGCAACGTTTGTTGAAGGCGGGGCAAGATTTCTGTCCACCTTTGTGCGGCCAATCACCACCACAGTTTCTGCACTTGGAAGGTTGCTGAGATAGTTGTCGTGGTTGTTGATGGCGAAGATGACTGCCACTGGCATGGTGATGATGAGCATCAGGTTTATTGATCTCAGTATGCATGGCTCGTGAGTGCTGGGTGGTCAGTTGCAGGGTACGTGCAAACGTGAGAAGATCAGCTAAGGTCATAGCTGGGGTTGATAGACCCTTTTCTCGGACTTTCAACGACTTGCATCCAGCAATCAGCTGCGATTTGATTTCAGACGATGCATCGGCAAATCCACAGGTTTCAGCAAGCTGTTTAAGCTCAGAGTAGTACTCGTCAATGTTGTCTGATTTTTGTTCCGTTTTGCGGAAGACGTACCGTTGGTATTCCACGTTAGTTTGCGGGTTGAAATGAGCGGTGATAGTGTCTACCAGCTTCGAGAAAACGGTGTCGTTAGCACCGGGACGAAGTGTTTTGTCGGGGAAAGTGTCAACAATGTCATTCAGTTCATCGCCGCCGAATGTAAGAAGAAGAGCTTTTTGTCGATCAACATCGTTTATTTCGTAGGCTGTGAAGAATGTTTTGAGTCGTTGAATCCACTTCCTCCAGCGCACAGCTCTTCCCTCTGGGGCGCAGTCGAACGACTGGTAGGCTGGTAGAGCGGCCATCTTCTAGCGCAGTAACGTGTTTTTTTTCGAGCACGTGGTCGAACAGAAAATGAAGTCAGTGATAACTTGGACTTACTGCGATCCTCGTCGCCAATGTAATGTTTTGGAGTGCTGTTGGTGGTGCGTGAATCGTGGACGTCAAGCATACAAGGAGTAAACACTGATTGATGTGTTCAGACTGACTTTGTATTCATACAGAAATATCGGTTGATGATGATCGCCATGTTTTGGTAGCCAGCCCCTAGCGATAACTCTAGCATCGCCTAAGTGCCGTGATTAGTGAGGAGTTAGTTCCCTTGAAGTTGTACATGTATTCATGAATATGAAACTCAACACATTACACTTACCTGCCATAAGAAGTTACATGCTCCTCTGGACTTTGCAGTTTTTGAAAATTCAACAGAACATATAGATTCTTACGTTGGTGTTTAGGTGATGCTGAGAATCTCACTGCGAGAGATTTTAAAGCTTTATCCTGTGAGCGAAAGCAAGTAGGATAAGGTATTTAGACCACGAGAGTGAGATTCTCAGTATCACCAAAACACTGATTTTAGAATCTATTTCTTACTCACCTTTTCTTTGCAGTAATCCAATGTGAGTTGGTTTTCAGCACACGCCTAGTCACAACGTGGCCGCCATTGTGTCTTGGCAAAGATCTTGATGAAATTTACTTTATGTGACATCAGTATTTTGTATGCCAGACAAATGTTCCTACATGATGATGTAATAGTGCAATACCTGATGCTCTCAGTGGTCACTGTTAAACGGTTTCATTGCATGTGAGCTAAAAGTAGGTCAAGTTTCAATATCACTTGTGCCCATACCTATTTGTTGACCAGACTTTCTACAAGATAATTGTGTGCACACATGGCCATTAACGCACCATGGCTGTATCACACACATGTGATACAGCAAAGCTGTACTATCACATGTGTGATGCAGCTTTTCCGCTAAAAGGCAGCAAAGAGGTATGTAAGAAATAATGTTTTCATCCCTACGTCACATGACCAATCTCTTTAGTACAAACCGTATCATGTGACCAGGATACAAAAACCCTTGTAGCAACTAATGTCCATCTTTTTGTAGCCCTCTTTCTGATGTGTCTTGGATGCCAGCTGTGTTCTATAAAAGATCAACAAAACATTCTACAAAGTTACTTAGTGTTGTTTGAGACAACAGGCACACTAATGGAGATGGCAAAGTCATGAAAGATTTTAAATTACGTCATAAGTCTATTATGTATAAATGTATATTCCTTTGTCATCAGTCATGTCTGGCATGATCCAGGTCGGAAGATTTCTTCTTGATTTCTTTTACGAAAACATGAGAGGAATGAAAACAAATACGTTATTGGTATCAGGGGCTTGCTGCACGGACCCTTATAGGCCTGCGGGGTACAATGGTTCCTTTGACCTCCCTCAGACCTACAAGGGTCCATGTATCAAACCCCTGCTACCAATAACTTATATTGTTCCATTTGCAGTGACATTTTGAAGATCCATGATGGCATTGGAGACAAAGTCGGCACACTGATTCAGTGGGTGTGTGGAGCCATTGCAGGTTTTATCATTGGCTTTGTCTACGGCTGGAAACTGACACTGGTCATTCTCGCCATCAGTCCTCTACTAGTTGTCTCTGCTGGGCTGTTCGGCAAGGTATGGAATAAGTTACTGATGCTGCATTTCTGTTTGAGTTATAGTGAAATTGTTTGTTACTCAAAATTCAGACCAAGTGAGTGACCATGAATAAATAAGTCATTTCCTTGAATATTTTGTTTCATTGTATACACTTTGAGCATGTAAATTGTGGTGACAGAACTAGGAAAGAAGGAAACACACTGCAGTATAACAAGAAACAATCAGTTTTGTTGCTCCACAGAGTTTTTCTTCCACAGTGATAATATACCTGTGATTTTGTATTAACCAATTACATTCTTCTGGATGAATTTTATGTCCTTTTAAGAAATAATTGTAACTTACAAAATACAAGTATTTTATTGTACTTTTGAACAAAATATAATTTGTTGTTGAAATATTGAAATATATAAATTTTATGACAATAAGGAATTGTTTTGATCATGCGTTTGATAGCTGGCAGCCTCCATGACAACTAAAGAGCTGGCGGCGTATGCGAAAGCAGGTTCAGTGGCAGAGGAAGTCTTCAGCTCTATTCGGACAGTGGTGGCCTTTGGTGGACAGGAGAAAGAGGCCAAGAGGTCAGACAACATAGCAAGCAAAAGATCCTTGGGCCAGATGCATCCAGAGTTGGCTAGATAACCTTCTGCTGTGTGCGGACAACTATGGTTGATGTCTGGTCGAGAACCCTTTGCTCAATGGGGTGTGGTGATTACAGTCGGGTACTATGCAATTCAGCACCAGACAGCTTTACTGTGATTGGTCAAGGGTTGTGCCTGATTAGCTTGGAATCTATTTAAGGGTAGTGCCTGGTTAGCTTGGAGTATATTCAAGGGTAGTGCCTGATTAGCACTGCACCTGTTCAGTGTTGGCAGGTGTGTGTGGGGATGGCCCAGAAGAGAAATAAAAAGAGCTATGAGCCACATGGCTTGCATTTATTATTTATCTTTTAAACATTTTAATTTTAGAAAATTAATCTAATCTGGTTGTGTAGCAGTAGTGCTTGAAGCTTTAGTCATTTCCAGCAGTCGGTACTGGATGTGAAAGATGATATGTAATTCATTTTCAGGCAATACAGTAGAATCTGTTTAGTAATATTCCTTTGTTTCCTCAAAAACATTACCGACGACATTACTGTTAGGAAACGTACACTTAGCTTACCATTTCAGCCAAAATTCCATTGTGTACCTACACAACAAGGGAGGCGAACCAAGGGCGTCGTAGCCAGGTACCCTGGGTAGTCTCCCGTGCCTCTCTATCCGGTAGCGTGCGCAGTGGTGTCACCCCAGTCTGTTTGCTTAGCTTACCGCGAACGGTTGTGTTGAGCCGACTGGATCTCCGGCTGTGTACGGTTGTGAACTGGTCGTACCAGTGGATTGACATTGGCCGTGATTTACCGTGCTTGCCCTGGATTAACTTCACTCTCTATAGAGTGTGCAAGTCTGAAAGAGCCCTTTGTGACAGTCTTGGGGAAAGAAAGTGTTCAGTGCTAAAGGATTTGCCGTGTGGGCGCTGGTGCTTTCTTGGACAAGACTCACTCGGCAGCACTCGGTCACTTCTGACTCGCACGGCTGACTGCTACGAAGATTTGGGGACTGGATGACAGTAACAAGGCCATGCTGGGTGCCTTCTGCGTTTGGCGGGGACTTCGTTGGCTTGGGAGGTGTTGGGCCGTTCTCCGCTGCGCATGAGGGGCCTTTATCCTTCCGCCTCGCGGGACGGACTACAGCTTCTTCGTAGCAGTGACCTATGGCCTTCGAACAGGTTTCTCACCCCCCCCCCCCCCCCCACCGCCCCAGTATCTCTCGCCATGGCAAGGTAAGGCCTTGGTTCTTGCCCTTGGCTGGCGCTCGGTGCACCGGGCGGTGGCATGGGCCATAATTTGGCTATTTATATGAAGGTTTCCTTCACATATGCCAACGAGCGTCTCAGTAGGAAGGCCGGGGCTGTCGTATCTCTGTCAATCGCATCATTGGCTACTGAGTGTGAGCACGCGTATCACCTGACCAAGAGGGGTGGTCTGTGGGGAAGGAGCTACTGGGACGTTCTATAGAGGTTGCTTATGTCGTTTTGCGTGGCCTTGTGGAGCTGTGCTCGCTCGCCTTGCTCTTTGGCTGTGTTTATGTTATGGCTGTAATATTAGAGGCTGCGGCTGTTTACACCTGGCAGAGAGAAGGTGTGAACGGTACGGACTTGTACTTGGCGTGCAGTGCCCTTATAATACGCTCATTATGAAATAACCATGTGGTCTCCGGAAAGCGTGGTGTTTTTCTGCACAACCACATTAAGGTTATCTTACTTTATGTAAGTTAGACATGACTTGACTGTGCCATGCAGCATGCAGTAGGTAAAGTTATGAATGAGAGAAGGGATAATGCGGGCATGGGTGCGCTTTTGTTTTCTCAAAACACATTACCGATGGTATTACAGTTAGGAAAGTCCCTTAGCTAGCATAATTTTAGCCAAAATTTGGTTGTGTCCATATAAGGGAGTGTTGGCAGGAGTGAGGCGCCATAGACCAGGCCATAACCCGAATAGCCTCCCCTTATTCCCATCCGGTACAAGATTACCCGGCATACACCAGTTTAGTTCTTAGCTAGCACTGTGGAAGGTTGTGTCTGTATCGTGCTCTACGTTTTTCTTTGACCAGTCGTCTGACGACCTTTGCTTGCTATTTGTTCGTTGGAACTTTGGAACTTTGAAACCTTTTGGAGCTAGTGGAGTTGAGTCTGGGACTTCTAGTGCTCACGCCTGTGACGGTTCACTCGTTCGTTGGCTGTTGGCAACTTAGCCGACTGGGATATTACTGTTGGGACTGCGAGCACGCGGCTTTACCTGACGCTGGTTCGACCCTTCGTGCCTGCTCGGTCGTGCCTGTGCGGCGGGATTCTACGGTCTTCTGCCGGTGGTTTCTACTTTGCTGGAGAGATGTGGGTTTGCTCCTTGTTCCACCAGGGCCAGGTAATATCTCGTTGAATGCCCTCGACCGGCGCTCTGGGATGGGGATGAGCACTCGCTTGAGTTCGTTTGTGTTCGATTATGTTCGATTCACCCTCGCGCGCGGTTTATTATTGCGTGACCTCAGAGGCCACGCTCGCTCGTTCTTCATTGTACCCTCTTGTTGCAGTTACCAGGTTCGTACCTGCACGATGTGTGGCGACTTTCAGTGGCCCTCGGACGAGCATTCGGTTTGCCTGCCTTGTTCGGGATGCGAGTCGACCCATACCGGTGTTGTGGGCGCCCCATGGCTGGAGGAAGATGGTCGCAGCTGTGGGGATTTACCGCCGCGAGCACTTGACTCCTCTCAGAGACCGACTGACAGAGCTGGCCCAGAGTAACAAGGTCGGAACCAAGACAGTGGCAGTGACCTAGATGTCCCGGGCCAGTAAGCATGTAAGTCACAACTATCACGGAGGGCCCTCCTAAGGTTCCCCTTACCGTGGCGACCAAGTTACCTTATCCTGAGCTCTTGCCAGCGGGAGGGATTGCTGACAACCCCCTCCTTGGGATGGCTAAGACCAATTACTTCTGCCGGGCTGGCGTTGGCAACCGAACCTACGATGTTTCCAGTCCCGGCCCAGTCGACAGTTCGTAGACATGACATGCAGAAGCGACCATGTGCTGGGAGTCGCACGGTGAGCCGCGAGACGTCCACCCCGGGACCA
Source organism: Semisulcospira habei (assembly GCA_036245525.1). NCBI lineage: Eukaryota > Metazoa > Mollusca > Gastropoda > Semisulcospiridae > Semisulcospira > Semisulcospira habei. Next base: position 286,868,432 of record BTPG01000002.1, on the reverse strand, counting down.
TGACGTCACAGGCCAGTATAACCATAAGTCTCTAACTAACGCGGAGGGCCCTCCTAAGGTTCCCCTTATTGTGACGAACGGAGAAGCACCAGCAGACCCACTGACAGCGGGTCCTGCCCCTAGAGACGACCGCTCGGCCTAGCGGTCTCAGGTCAGTGGTGAGTGTGTATGTGAGAGTATATATTTTGCGGTAGGGTGCAAGATTTGTGTATGTTAGTATGTCATTGTATGGCACCTGAGGCTTTCTTTCAAGCTAGGCGTTTTAACCCTTTTACCGCCACAGGTGTTACAATGTTGCATTTCCAGCGTCGAAGTTGTTTGCCAGTCCGCTGGGGCGCAACACCTCTTATCTTTAAAAGGCTATAACTCTTGAACCACTGAACCGATTTACTTCTTTTTTAAGGAAAATCGAGTTGAGAAAACAAATTTGTACAGTGACTCTCAAAGTTTTATTATTACTTTTATTGTTATTTTGGGCGCCCTCGCCCGGACTTTACACGCGTTGGCGCCAGCTCCCGTCATGGGTTAGACCGGCATTAACTGCTGCTTGCGGCCACCGCAAGTGCTGCAGGACCACTGCACTTCCCACGCCAAGATCCCAGGTCAGTGATGAGGGGCCACGTCCTCTCACCCCGATCGTGGAGACGAGAGCCCGCTCCTGCCTCAGTACTGAGAGATGACCACACGACGGGACCCCGTTCCCCGCCTCGGACACGATCAGACAGTTCGCCTGACTTCAGTAGCGTGTGCTCACTACTCAGAGACCAGGGTTTCGAGAGGAGCAGGCGAAGACGTTCCAGTGCCGTTGGGTCGCTACGCGATGGGAAGACTAGCGCCCCGAAGCCTCTTCGTCGCCATTCGTGTTCATGGGACCGGCCTCCGAGAATACCCTGTTCCTGCCAATTGCTGTGTCCACCTTCGTCGGACCGCCACCGCCCAATGTTCCCCGGTCTTTGGAGCAGTTAGACGTCCCTTCTGCCGCGTGCGGGACAGATGACTCCCTCAGCTTGGCTCCAGAGGACGTCGTTCGCCGTTGCTGGGCGATGTTGGCTCCTCTACTTCGCTACGCTCGCAGTATCGAGATGTGTTGGATTCGCCGCCAACTACGTGGAGCCAGAGGATGGAGACTCTTTGGGCCTTGGACGAAGCAGATCCCCTCATCGCGTCCAAGCGTGTCAAGTCTCTTTCTCAACCGTTCGGGTTCCGGGTCCTTGTCGCCATCGCCTGTCTCCCGTTTCAGGGCGCCTTGGGAGACACTGGTTCCTTCGACTCCTCTTCCGCTTTCCCTGGCCTCTGCGGGGCTCCTGGACCTGATGACGCGGGTCATACTCCGTTGCATTGTGGAAGCATGGAGTCCTACCATCTCACCGCGTTGGCCGACATCCTCGCCTTTCCTGTTCCGGCATCCGGGCCACTTCCACACCGCTGTCAATGCTTGGCTGCGGCTGCAGACCGTGTTCTGATGCTTCGAGTTACCGTCCTGCACCCTTGCTCGTTGCCGACCGAGTTGAAGAATCAGCTACGCAGGGCTCTACTCGGTGAAGAGCTCCCTTTGACCCCTCTGGCAGGCCGTCAAGGAAGCTAACGAGGACGGGTGGCACAGCCGCTGAATGTAGCAGTCTTCCAGGGACACTGATGCAGGACGTGTCGGCAGTCGGCGCAGACCGTCGAACGAAATTGGCAGGGACCACTCTTCCGCGGGGGCGCAGTTCTTCCTCTGCGCCGGTACTTTCGGCTGGCAGCCGAGGGACGGTGGTGACATTTTCTGTTACGCGGACGGCGCGGTCCCGGGAACGACATTGTCAGTCTCCCTCCAGCGTGCGGCAGATGACTAGCAAGTAGCAGTCTACCTTCGTAGATGTCAGCGCGGGATGAGGACTGGTCCGACCGACCTCACTGTGGGCCGACATCAGTCTACATCGTGTTAGCGGTTGCAGTTCAGCTTACGCACCTGCTGGGACGAGTTCTCGTCGCTTCGCATCCTTCTCCAGGCGGGGTGCTGCCCTTTGGCATCGCTTGGCTTGGGCTTGCTCCGTGGCGCTCGAGCACTACAAGTCTTCTCCTAAACCGACAGCTTCGGGACCTAGCGGGCGCGGTTCGCGTGGCTGCGTGGAGACAACTTGGAGTTCCGGTGTTCTGCGGCGCCTGACCGGAGCAGATGGACGCACTCTGAACGGCCCTTGTGCAGATACCCGCCTGGCGGTGGATGACAGCGTGCGGGTGCAGACAGGGTGCAGCCAGGGGTCTGACGAGGATGGAACAACTCAACAAGAGTCTTCCTGTTCCTCTTCTCGCGGGGGTGAACGAGGTTCTGCGATGTGACAAGAGGGCGCCGTGGATCCATGCAGCCTGGGGTGTGAGTACCGGAGTTGGACGTGGCGACAGCAGGGCAGGATCTTACAGTTGTAACCTTAGATGTGGTCCTGCGCTCCGTTCCGCGTCAGTACAATCGACTCTTCTCGTACCCTAGCCGGCGGATGGCGGCCGATCTCCGGACTGTCGGCTCGACACAAGTTCCTCGGCGTCGTGGCAGTTGCGAGACAGGCAGAGTCCTGAGGGCAGCGGTGCGTCTCCAGGACTTTGTGACAGCTGGAGGCCCGACGTCGAAACCAGTTGGCCAGCGTGGCAGTAGGCTGGGGTCCCTGCCCGCTATTCACCGTCGTCTAGGCGGCTTACGGGACAGGTCCTACGTGGTGCTTCGCGGATTCCATGGAGGATGGAGTTCGTGCCCGTCCTGTTCGAGTAGGACTCCAAGTAGGACGGGAGCAGTGCAAAGTAGGAGCGTCCCTCAGAGACTTTCCTCGGGTTCACTGTTAAGACTGCTGACACGCCTTTCAGCCTGACACTTCTTCTGTTGGAGAAGATTGGCGTACACATAGGAGATACTAATGCTCTTGAGGCCAGCTGCACTTGGGAGTCGTCGCTACGACCAGATCTTCCAGCTTCCCTGCTCGCCATCGAGAATCGAATGCTGAGGTTATACGAGGGGTTGTCAGACAATCTCTATTGCTAGAGGTTTGCGGCGGATATGATAGTAGCGCAGTCTGCAGCCACGAGGAGAGCCGCTTGTCGAATACGAAGGTTGGTAGGCATTTTCCTGGATCCGTGCACCTCGTCACTTCTCCAGTTGTGGTCAGCTCTTCCCCAATGCCCCCTTGCAGCTCCCCACTCCTTGCACGATGCTCAAGCAACCGGGACAGCCGCCCTTACAGCCGGGCCCTGAACTTCTCTTCCTCCTTGTCTGGAGTTCGTGCAGCAAGCCCTCTACCGCAGAGCCTTCCCTAGGGCGGCAGTGGATACTGTCGCGACAGCCGCAGACCCTCATCCAGACGAGTTTCGAGGGGAGACGACGAGCGCGGTGTGATGGGACTGACGACAGCCTTCTCTCCCTCCGGACCTGACGAAGCACCAGCTGGTGGAGTGCTTCCTCTGGCTATTCAACGACCGGGGACTGGCTCCGATTTCCTTTGGGGCTACCTAGCTTGTTCGCCGACACCTACCGTCACGTGCGCTGGTCCGACTCTGGTAGCTGTAAGGCCTCGCAGATCTGATGGTCACATCGGTAGGCAACGCCCAGCACTGCTTCGCTCGGGCCATGAGGGGTCTACCAAGCGGGCTTACGTGGTTCAACTCCGTCCGTTTGAACCTCTGCAGTTGGTGCGCTTGACGAGTGTAACTTGGAAGACGTGCTTCCTGGCGGCCCTAACCTCAGCCTCCAGGCCGGCTCCGTGCTACTACTACCTGAACCATTTTCCTGGCCAAGACGCGGTCTCCTTGACGGCGACACAGATGATGAATTTCGCCCTTCTCGTCTGACGGACTCCACCCGGGAGAACAGACTACAGAGCCCGGTGAGAGCCTTATATGGGTCCTAGCCGCGTCTTCCAGGGTCGGGAATGTACGCGCTGTCGACACACCCAGATTGCTTGCAGTGCCGGATGGCCAACTCTGTGCTATCTGAACCATCTTCCTGGCCAAGACGCGGTCTCCTTGTAGGCGACACAGATGATGACTGTTCGCCCTTCACGTGTGACGGACTCCACCCGGGAGAACAGACTACAGAACCCGGTGAGAGCCTTATATGGGTCCTAGCCACGTCCTCCAGGGTCAGTGGACGTACGCGCTGTTGTCGTGGACAGATTGCTTGCAGTTCCGGACGGACGGCGCCGGACAACTACTACCTGAACCGACCTTCCGCGCCAAGATGTGGTCGCCTTTTGGCTACCCTACAGATGATGACTTCCGCCCTTACGAGTGACAGACTCCACCCGGTAGACCAGACAGGAACCGGTGAGAGCCTTTCGTGTGTACCTTTGCCGGACCAAGCCTCTGCGCAGAGGACGCACCCGCCTGTTTTCTCCCTCTGTCCCCAGGTAGACATGACATCTCAGCCCAGACCTCCTCCTGGTGCCGGTGAATGATCCGCTAGGCCTACCAGGACCTCGCCCAGATGCAGCCAAATGTATGAACATCAGGGCGCACGAGGTCAGAGCCATGGCCGCATGTCCCGCTTTGACAGCACCGGTGCAGTTAGGACATTGTGGCGGCCGTGGGATGGCGAGCTGAGAACACTTTCGCCCGCTTCTACCTGAGGGACCTCTCCGCCCAGCGGCAGAACCTCGCGCTGGTGGGAGACATCGCAGCAGCGCAACACTCCCTCCCGGCGCCGCAGGTATCTTAGCTAAAATTATCGGGAGTTTGCTGCGGGAGGGTTGATCTGTGGGCAATGTTGTTGGCAGTAGGGGCGCTATAGCGGCACCCACCTCCTCTTCGGGATTCTTCCTAACTGTAATACCATCAGTAATGTGTTTTGAGAAAACAAATGAATTTTCATTGAAATGATTTTTTTTAAAAAATACTTACCGATGGTATTACTCGAAGGTCCCTCCCACTTGCCCCGCTTGCCGCCAGTGCGCTAAGAAACTAAACTGGTGTATGCCGGGTAATCTTGTACCGGATGGGAATAAGGGGAGGCTATTTGGGTTATGGCGTGGTCTATGGCGCCTCACTCCTGCCAACACTCCCTTATACGGACACAACCAAATTTTGGCTAAAATTATGCTAGCTAAGGGACTTTCCTATCTGTAATACCATCGGTAAGTATTTTTCAAAAAAATTCATTTTAATGAAAAATTCATATTTGTGTGGCCTTCCGGGCCACGGCCACTCACCTCTTACCTTTAACTATTTTGCAGTAAAAGGCCGCACGCGCTGTGGAGACTTCCAGTGGTCGGCATGCGGTGTGCCTCCCTTGCTCCACGCCTGCGACACCTGCGCGCCCTGGATGGAAGAACTTGGTCGCAGCTTTGGGGCTTCTATCGGCATCATGAACGACCGGCGCCGTCCCAGGACCAGCCACCCACTGCGCTCTGATGTTGGGGGACTGACGACTCGCCCGATGAGACCCCCCCCCCCCCCCTCCGTCCTTACGTGCCTGCTCTCCCGAGCCTGTCCGCAGCGAGCTTGCTCGCCTTGCTCGCATTACCAAACATGACAACATTACGACTTGCACTTGTGTAGCAGGTCATGGTGAAAATAAAGAGAACGGGAATTTGTTGATGTACGAAAACGAGAATTTATTGTGAAATTGACAAAGTTCCCACAGCCATAACACAAAGACGCTACTTTTCCCAGTGAAACACACTTGCATGCATAAGGGTTAGCATGCCTACAGTACGTATCACTTAATGGATTTTGGGTTCATGGTGGGGGACGGAAGCAGGAGGGTAATTAATGAGGTCACTGACAGGTGTCGACAGACAAGTTCCAGACATCCGACTTGGTGTACACTCCCGGCATTGGGGAAAGAGAGGGCTTAGTTACACGGATACTATTGAGGAGATAGCCACGTTTCTTTCTTGGGAAATAGTGTAACACTAACAGTCAACCTTGTAAATGTACTTTTGATTTAACTTTTGATCATGATGGAGTCTGCTGAAACGCGTACAGTCTGTGTACACACAAGTGTGTTCCATGCAATGAGAGTTAATGCATTGTGCAGAATATGTGGCGAGAGATCACAAAAGAGATACACGGATAAAAAGTCATTTCTTTGTATCAATTATGAACACTTAATCCACAAGTGTTATGGAATTAATATCCAGGAAGACAAAGACATGATGCACTCCAAAACAATGTGTAGGAGTTGCTATTGTCGGATGAAACGGATAGACTCGACTGAAACACGTGTGTCCGAGGAGACAACGCGAAATGTGGCGTCTGATATTGCCTCATCACAACACATTTGGACCATGTTTCATCCAAATACGAGTGTTGAAGAATGTGTCGCGTGTGTTCACTTCATGCAGCTAGGTAAAGGAGGATGACCAGCGAAGCGGGGTTCCCGGCATGGAAATAAACGATCGTTTCGATCCGCGGAATGTGACACTCATAACACCGACACTGATAACAGCACTAATGAAGGTGATAGTGGTATACAAGTTTTTATTCCGCCGACGTCTACTCCCCGTAAAACGGTTCTTATGTCTAGTGTGTCAGAACATGTGTTAAACCTCAAGGTATGTTTAAAAACACTGTTGAATATTGTGACCTGTTATGGACTGATCGTATTTCGGGATGGCAATAGCAGTCTGTGGAGTACCGAGACGGCTGCGGGCGATAAATGCCAGAACACGCGACCTGTCAGTGACCTCATTAACCACCCTCCTGCTTCTGTCCCCCACTATGAATCCAAAATCCGGTAAGTGATACTTACTGTAGGCATGCTGACCCTTATGCACGCAAGTGTGTTTCGTTGGGAAAAGTAGCGTCTTTGTGTTATGGCTGTGGGAACTTTGTCAATTTCACAACAAACACCGACATCAACAAATTCCCGTTCCCTTTATTTTTACCATAACCTACTACACAAGTGTAAGTCGTAATGTTGTCATGTTTGGTATCAGTGTGTAGGTGAGAATTTCAACTTTTGAACGATGTTGCTTCCACAACAGTCACTTCAGGCAGATTTGTGTTATGAATACAAACCAGTAGGTAGTTGTTATAGCGGCAGAGCGCCGGTCACGCCGTGTACCGCACAACACGCGACCTGTCAGTGACCTCATTAACCACCCTCCTGCTTTCGTCCCCCACCATGAATCCAAAATCCGCTAAGTGATACTTACTGTAGGCATGCTGACCCTTATGCATACAAGTGTGTTTCGTTGGAAAAAGTAGCGTCTTCGTGTTATGGCTGTGGGAACTTTGTCAATTTCACAACAAACACCGACATCAACAAATTCCCTTTCCCTTTATTTTCACCATAACCTGCTACACAAGTGTAAGTCGTAATGTTGTCATGTTTGGTATCAGTGTGTAGGTGAGAATTTCAACTTTTGAACGATGTTGCTTCCACAACAGTCACTTCAGGCAGATTTGTGTTATGAATACAAACCAGTAGGTAGTTGTTATAGCGGCAGAGCGCCGGTCACGCCGTGTACCGCACAACACGCGACCTGTCAGTGACCTCATTAACCACCTTCCTGCTTTCGTCCCCCATGCTCTGTGGAAACTTGTAGCTTAAAGAATGGATAAACGTGAGCCGGATGAGGCTACTGGATGTTGGGGACTGACGACTCGCCGGATGAGACCCTCCTTGCGTGCCCGCTCTCTCGAGCCAGGCCCGCAGCGAGCTTGCTTGCCCCGCTCTGCGGAAACTTGAAGTAAAAGAAAGGAAAAAGACAGCCGTACGAGGCTACTGGATGTTGGAGGCCTGACGACTCTCCCGACGAGACCCCCCTTGTGCGCCCACTCTCTCGAGCCCGGCCCGCAGCGAGCTTGCTTGCCCTACTTTGCGGAAACTAGACAGCTGCCTCGCTGCTATCTGAGTCCAGTCCAGCAGCCACATCGTTCGCCCCACTCCACGGTGAGTGACAAGTGCCCCCAGATGGACGAGGCTACTAGACCCTTGTGCGCCTGCTCGCTCGAGCGTAGCCCACAGCGAACTTGTTCGCCCCACTTTGTGGAAACTTGTAGCAGCCCCAGCACCAGTCCAGCAGCAACATCGGCCGTCCCTCCCAGAGATGCCAACCCTTCCAGTTTCGCCGTATTTTCTTACGCCAAAATTAATTTTTTAAGATTTTACGGCCAAAAAATTATCTTCCGGTGAAAAAAGCACTAAAAGTTACCATTTACTCGCTGACTTTGCTGCTCTTATACCGCGGAGCCATTGCGTTTCCCTCAAGATAAATAATGAGCCAATCAGAAGTGTCCTCTGATTAGCGCAACCAATCGGAATCTGAAATATACATGATCAGAAATAGTGTGATTTCAGTTCAGTTCAGTAGTTCTTGGGATTTCGCTGTTTTAGTGTGTAAAGTTGTTTGACATCGCACAATATATGATGCAATGGCCTGTTTATCGGCCAGCCGTGTGTGTGTAAAGATGTTTGACATCGCGCACTATATGATGCAATGGCCTGTTTATCAGCCGGCCGTACACACTTGAGCAACACAAGTCAGTCTGAATTTTTATGTCTAGTTCATATGTGTTTTGGATGATGTTTTTGCTTTGAATTGCCGGTACTCCTCATCGTCAGCGGACCAAACCGTGGAGATGAAAATTTAGTGTAGCGTTCTGCTGCATTGTAAAAGCAGTTCTCCTATATGGAGCAGAGACATGGAGATTGACAAAAACCACAGTCAACAGAGTACAGACCTTCATGAACAGTTGCCTTAGAAGAATTTTGAAAATCCACTGGCCAGAGAAGATCAGCAACGTCAGACTCTGGGAGAGAACAGAGCAGATAACAGCAGAGAATGAAATTGGGCGAAGAAGATGGGGATGGATCGGTCACAGTCTGAGAAAGCCAGCTTCCAGTATCACTAGGCAGGCATTGTCATGGAACCCCCAGGGAAAGAGGAAAAGAGGTAGGCCGAGAAACTCCTGGCGTCGAGACCTCCAAGCAGACATCAAGAGACTGGGAACCACCTGGAGTAGAATCGAAGGAGAAGCACAGGACAGGAGTTGCTTGAGGTCTCTCGTCGACGGCCTATACCCGGGTAGGGGTGACAGGCGTAAGTAAGTAAGTAAGTTCTGCTGCATGAATCTCGATCTCCGTTTAACCCTACCCCCCGTATTAGCTAGGGAATAGGATTGATAGCTCTAGGGCTTTCCTACTGACTTGTGTTCATAGGTCGTTGGTTCACTTTTGGAAGGATGCTCGCATAGAGGTGTATCCTAGTGTTTGTGAGGTTCAACTTTTGTGTCAGACAATTTTCCATCATTGCGCCATTTTTGTTCTTTCCCCCTGGCCTTCCTTTCTCCTTCCCTTCCACTTTTTATTTTCTCCACTCTCCTTCTCCCCCTGTTTTCGGGGTGTCGTTTAGATACCCCTTTGATCACGTCAAAGAAGGTAGAAATTTGATGTGTGTCTTTTTTACACACTATGAGTAGGTATCACAGGTTTTCTGTGGATTTGTTGAATTTAATCCGTTCGCGTGTTTTTAGGGGTGAACTCGTACGGTTCATTGCGTTTGCAGTCCCTGGTTTTGGGTGCCAACAGAGTCAACAGGGTACGGGGGTAGGTTGTATATGCCCCGTTTTCACTCCTATCGCGGAATTCTGTGGATTTACGGAACTTTATAAGTTCAGTCTGTTTTTAGTTGTGGTTTTGTGCTCTAGCCACGCAAAGCTGGTCAGTGCCAGTGCTGTGACGAGGAAGTTCGTGTGTGCAATCTTGCAAGCTGTGGCACCAAACTTTAACTTTAACCTTGAATGACCGAGTTTTATGTTCACGCGAAATCTTCCTGTCAAATTTTATTTCTTCCTGTCAAATTTTGAAAATGGTAAGGTCAGGTAGTGAAAGGGTTTGGCATCTCTGCGCTCCACGGTGAGTGACAAGCGCCCCAGCCGGACGAAGCTTCTGGACCCTTGTGCGCCCGCTCTCTTGAGCGTAGCCCACAGCAAACTTGTTTGCCCCCCCCCCCCCCCCCACACACGGGTCTGCCCTGGGGGACTTGGGTGGGGTTAACTACTTTTTAGTTCCCAGGGTCACCTTGGTCAGCCCCACAGGGTGGGTTTTCCCTTCTATTCTGGGGCATGTGTTTCTGTCTACCCTTGGTCCATTCGCCTCTATTTTTCTTTTTTAAACTCTCCCTACTGTCTGCGCTGCCTGTAGCTCTTGATATTGGATGTTTGTTGCTAAATGGTTTTTAGCTTTATTTAGGCCCCATGTTATAGGTTTATTTAACGTATTAGACCATCTGGCGACATACATTTAATGTTCTGTTTAGTTGGGTTTTTTTCACAAGCAGTGCAGGCACGTCCTGAGAAAGTCTTGTTGCTGTCGGGACGTTAAGCAATATACAATCAATCAATCATTGTTCGCCCCGCCTTGCAGAACTCGTAACTGCGGAAACTCGTGAGCAGCCCCGGCACTACTCGGTACCAGTCCAGCAGCTATGTCGTCTGCCCCGCTCCACGGTGATTGACAAGCGCCCTCACCTGGACGAAGCTACTGGCCCCATGTGCGCGCGCTCTCTCGAGGGTGGCCTACAGCAAACTTGTTCACCCCGCCTTGCTGAGCTCATAAGGGTGGTAACTTGTAAGCAGCCCATCACTACTAGGTACCAGTCCTGCAGCATCGTCGTCCATCTCGTTCCGCGGTGAGTGACAGCTGTCCCAGCCAGACAGGCGCCCACAGCCGGACGAAGCTACTGGACCCTTGTGTGCCCGCCGTCTCGAGACTGGCCCACAGCGAACTTGTTCACCCCGCCTTGCGGCCTGAGTCCTCTGGGGCTCCGACGCGGATACTCGGAAGCATCCCCGCCACTACGCGGATCCAGGCCAGCAGCAATCTCGTTCGGCCCGCGCCATGGGGTGTGACTCGCACCCCCAGCCTGACGGCGCTACAGGTCCTTGTGCGCTCGCTCTTCCCAATCTGGCCCAGAGCTACTGGTTCGCCCCACCTTGCGGCTCGGCCCATGGGACCCAGATCTCCGACGTGTTGGCCGATGCTCTTCCTGCCTGGCACCCCCTCCTCCCTACACCTGTCTACTTCGCGTTCCTCTCACTCCGGCGTGTGTCTCCCGCCCGTGTCTCCCGACGCTGACGAGCCCCAGCGGTGGGTCAAGATGACTCCATCGCAGCTCTCCTTGTGATGACAGTCGACCTACTCCCAGACCTCGTCGAGTTCTGCGCTCCGGCACAGAGCTCCTGAGCAGCGCTGGCTTCCTCTGTCTCCTCCAGCCCGGTGGACTTGGACAGTGCCATCCGCCTTCGCTGGTACGCGGCCCCCGGTCGGACCTTCGCCAGCAGTGGTTACCCCGGCAGTGACAGCGTGCGGCTCTTCAGCTTCGCTATGCCGCTCCCCTAGCTCGGGGCGTGGACGGGACCGCGACCTGCTTCCGCTGCATTTTACCCCTCCGTCGATGCCTTGGCCTCCGCTGCCTACTGTGACCCGATGCCTCGCAATGCTGCCCACCTTTCCTGCCACGACCTCCTCGCCAAAGGGATGACGCTTCTACGACAGACCCGCGGCGTAGTGATGCTGTCCCCTGTTCCTGGAGGCGATTGGGTGAACCTTCGTCTGTGAGAGACACGCCTCCGACATCTGGAGCTTCTCGTCCTCGCCGGCACCGCCACTGTAGACTCCGACTCCCGACGACGGGGCAGGTTCCTCTCCCACTCACTCTGCATGCTCCTGTCACAGATCCTCCAGTGGTGCGAAGATCGCGACATTCCTCTCCGAGCGCGACACTCTCCTGGCCACCTGATGGTCCTGCCGACTCCCGCTCAAGGTGCGGCCGGCTTCTCGACACGAAGGGGACGCTCCACCTGGATATCTTCAGAGGATCTGTGCGCAGTGCAAGACGCCCATGTTCGACCTCTTCCCAACACATTGGTTTTGCCAGCTCCCCTGTGCGGTTGGCGCGCTCTCCATCTCTGGGGTGACCCCCTTCGCGGATGCTTATCTGCCAACGCTGCTAGTCCCAAGGGCCTGCTCAAGCTCTAGGGTGCCAATGCAATGGCCCCTCCCCCCCCCCCCCCCCCCCCCCCCCCCCCCCCGAGGCTCAACCAACCCCGATAGACGCGGCTGTGCCAACCGTGCCCTGAGTGACTTCATGCCTGCCTGGGGCTTGGGCGGCGTGCCCTTGATGCTAGAGGTTCTCAAGGGCACCGGTGGAGGTTATCGCTACAGCTCGCAGCAGACCTTCAGCCAGACGCGTCCATGAGGGACAGTGGCGAGTCCTGTGGTCCTGGGCCAAAGACAGATCTGCCTACTCCTCGGGCTATTCGTCAAGCGGCGCTTGGCGCTGATCACCTTCAGGAGCTACCTGGCCATGATAGCGGACACGGGTCTCCACCTGGGCCACCCGCTCCCGGACTCTGGCAAGGACCTCGCCGACCTTTTGGCACGCTTCGGCCCCCAGCGGCTGGGCCTTCGCTCGCTGATTCCTACTGTGGGTGCTGACGTGGCTCAATGCGGACTGCTGCAGACCGCTCCCCCTGGCTCGCTTCGCGGACCTGACCCGGCAGACGGTTCCTCCTGGCCCTCTCCTGCATGCAGTGCAGATTGAATGGCTCTGGGCAGCTCCTGACCGACCCGTCTTTTTGTTTGTAATAAAGTGTATCACATCGCACACTATCCGATGAAATGGCCTGTTTTATCGGCCGGCCATATACACAAAACTACTTGACGTTTGGTCTTGATTTTGTCATTTATTTGCGTTTGTGTGTTTCGAGTAAGTTTTTGCTTTATTTGCCAGGCACTACTCTCGTCAGCGGACCAAGCCTGACCACTTTTATGTGGATTTTTGTTTCATTGCGTTGAAAGTTGATGATCTTCTTCACTCTTAGAGTGTTGGTCGCCATTTCGGCTTTCATTTTGTAGTCTTGTTGGCTTCACTTGATGTCGGCTGGTCTGTTTAGTCACACGTTCATTGCGTGCACTGTAGAGTTCGACTGCGCTCATTGCTGGCTCCGCTTGTAGTGGGACTGCTCACGTCCAGTTTTGGTCCCCGCATTCCTCTGTGTGGCTGTGTGCCCGCCACGTGGCCGGCCCGATGATGACTCATGGTAGAGAGAAGCGTGGTCAGTTGGGTAGTCAGGTGTATATTCCGTTCAGTAGTATATCGCTCGGCGTAGCTGTCTTCTTTAGGGCGTCGCGCTTACTCTTTCTTGAGTGTAGCGCTCTTGAGGTGGGGGCTTGGCGTCTGCAGTCTTTCGCTGTATCGTTTTCTTATCTGGAGCCGGGTTGCTGATTCAAATTCAGGGGCTGTCCATAACCTTCGCCTTGTGCGATTTATATCACCCTGCCCCGGGTGACCAGACAGCAGGACCCGGGAGGGCCTTAGGGGTGTCCTGGCGCCGATCCGAACCCATCTGGAGTGGACATAGCCGCCTCCTTTGGCCTTTTTCCCTGAAAGACAGACATCGCGACCAGTCGATATCTACCTTGCCCCGTGGGGGTTATCCGGTCCGCTTACCTGGACCTCTCCCCGGAGGACGCTCAGAAGCTGAAGATTAGGGCGCACAAGGTGTGAGCCCTGGCCATAAGCGTCACCTTCACCCGCAACTGCGCCGTCAGGTCTTGGGACGGCCCTGGATTGGTGGACGTTATCTACCTTCGCCCGATGCTGCCGCAGTGAGTTCTCGGGCCCGCGGGCGACCCTAGCCCTGGCTGGGGCCTTCGCCGCGGTGCGACACTCCCTCCCGGTGCCTAGGCGCCTTGTGTTTGCTTAGCTGAAATGGTCGGGAGTGTGCTCGGGGTGGGCGGGTCTGGTGGGTCGGTTAAAGGGAGTGCGATTCTAGGTGGCACCCACCTCCTATTCTCTATTCTTCCTACCAGTAATCTCATCGGTAATGTTTTTGAGGAAACAAATGAATTTTTATCTAAAATGTATTTTTTAGAAAAATACTTACCAATGACATTACTCGAGGACCCTCCCGCCTGCCCCGCTTGCTCATAAGCTAAGCTTCAGACTGGCGTACGGGAGACTACCCAGGGTACCTGGCTGCGGCGGCCTTGGGTCGCCTCCCTTGTCATGTTGGTACACAACAGAATTTTGGCTGAAATGGTAAGCTAAGTGTACGTTTCCTAACAGTAATGTCATCAGTAAGTATTTTTCGAAAAAAAAAAACATTTTAGAGAAAAATTCATTTTTTACTGTGCAGATATTATGATAACCTTGGAGAAGCCCGAACATTTGGTGTGAAGAAGGGCTTCAGTAACGGACTTTCCATGGGCTTTGTCTGGCTGGTCATCTTTGGGGCATATGCTCTGGGCTTCTGGTATGGCGGGAAACTGACTCGTGTTGAGCCGGAAAACTACTCAGTCGGCACAATGATAATTGTGAGATTCAGGTTTTCTTTTGACCCTATGTTTTAATATAATACAGTTCAGTACAGTACAATACAATACTATGCAATACTATACAATACACTTTGTTGTCCACACTGTGGAAAATTGTCTTTGGTTTCACACACATATACAATCAAAACTGTATCAAAGTCTAAGACTTGTTCATATTGAATAGCCTTAAATATTATATTCACTTAAAATACACACACACGCTTAAAAGCCAGCTTTGCAATACAGTTTATTTATCAGGACAGTTTTGGGACAAACTTATTTCCAAGACAGTTTTTATCGAATTTGAAGATGGATTTGGCTTCCTGTCTAACAAGAGTTATGCTTCTGAATACATGTGCATGCATGCGATTTCCTAATCTGAGATCAATGCAAGCTGAAAATCATGCAGGCATTTCCTTTACATCAAAGTGATCTGTGGCCTTGCCATTATGTACAGTTTAACCTGTATGGAACAACCACCTGTTTTGCAAGAAAAGAAGTTGCCTTAAAAGATGTGAGAGAGATAAGTTTCATCGGTCATTTAAAACCACCATATTTGTGGCTACAGTGACCTAAATGATGATCTTTAACCCTTTTAGCTCCATGGGTGCTTTTCCCAAATTTTGGAAGTGTTACTGATCAACTATATACCAGTTGCAGGAGATGGATTGATCATGATAATTCAAGGATAGTGCCAGATGAGCTTGGTGCCTTCAGGCGGAAAGCTTATCTGGCACTACCTTTGAATTATCATGTTCAATCCATATCCTGCTGCAGGGTCCTGGGGCTAAAAGGGTTAATGTGATCTCATAACTGAGGTCACTCAAAATGTGTTATGCTGTCTCTTCTAGGAAATCGCCAGCAAAACAGGAAAACTATTCTTTAGTTAAAGTCGATGAATCATGCAGCTTTGAAAATTTCCTTTACTAGTATTTTCTTATCTAATTGCAGGTGTTTTTCTGCGTGCTGATCGGAGCGTTTTCCCTTGGCAATGCCAGCCCCAGTATGGCAAGTTTGGCTGGGGCCAGAGGAGCAGCCTACGTCATATTTCAGCTCATTGACCTGGTTAGTAGGATAAATCACTTTTCAGTATACAGTAGAACCTTTTTTGAGCAACCACCATTTTTTGTAAGAAGGTCTTGAGGTCGAAGTACTCGGATGCACTGCAATTTCGTCCATAAAAATGCTTTAGGGATGAATTCTTTACGTTCTCTAGGGTCCCAGCAGTACAGCAAGTGTTGCAAAGGCTTTCAGTGGCCCTCCGGATGACCATAAGCTGTGTCTTCCTTGTTCCGGCTGCTCCTCTGCTCGTTCCTGCGCATTGTGTGTGACTTGGAAGGAACGCAAATGGTCGCAGCTGTGGGAATTCTATTAGCGTCGCCGCCCTGGGGCTTCGGAAGCTACCACGCCGATGGAGCAAGACAGGTTAATGCATATCATTGTCATTCCAGTAGCCTCTGCCCCCCTCAAATCTCTGCGCCGGCGGGCAACTTCGGAGATAGTGGCTTGATGGACTCCGTACCGTTTCGCCCTCTCACAGTGATGGCCGGTAGCGTCCAACCCGTCTTGCATGGCCCTTCGCAAGGGGTGGCCAAGAGACCTATGCCAGTCTCGCATGGTCCTCCGAAAGGGGTGACCGAGCACGCGGCACGCGGGACTCCCTCCCGCCTTTGCTACCTTCCCGTCGACACTGTCAGTCATCCTCTGCTCACCCTTGCAGGATTCCGTCTTCAAACTGGCGCCTTCCCGCGCCACCTCGATAGGAGCCCATCCCCACGATGTCGGTCTCCTTCCACCAGCGCTGTCAGGGCTCCTCGGACCTTTGTTGGTCTCGGCCGTTTGCGCAGCCCTAGGAAGAGGCCCTCTGCGCGTTGGTTGGATGCTTTTCCTCAGGCCGTTTCTTCGGAGCTTCCTCCTTTACGCGTCGGCCGTGCAGGAGCCCCGGTTAGCGCTACAGTAGTGCCCGGTTCTCGACAGCGCAAGCGTTCTGCTAGCTTTTCGCCTTCCTTTTGCTCGCCGCGCCGACGTTCGGATGATGGTTCTCCACTTTGGGACAGGGTTGCGGTCTCTCCTGTGGTTGGGGATGATGACGTTCTCAGCTTATTTCCGGAGGACTCCGCTTCCGCCTTTTTCTCTCCGGATCCTAACCCTCATACCGCTTCGGACTTGCATGCACCAGGTGGGCCATCGGGGGCGACTGACACTTCACGTGCGCTAGACGAGGCAGCGCGTTTGATCGCGAAAATTCTTCCCATGGAGAGCTGCCCTCCGTCTCCCCCACTCAAGAGGAAAGCCGCAGCTTCGGTGGATGTTTCTCTACAAGCGAAGCGTTTTAAGTCTTTGCCTCCGGGAATTAAGGATCTGATGGAGGCGTTTAACGAACACCTCACCCTAGGAAAGCTCCGTGATCGAGGTTTCTTCACCGACACGCGATGGCCCTCCGGCTTCGATATCAAGTTTCGCAGGCATGGTATGCGGGACATTCTCAGGCTTTTGCCTGCCCCCTTCTAGCGGTGGATCCGGACACTCAGTTGCAGGCCGGAGGCAAGGTTCCTGCCCGTCGGTTTTTTCTTCCTGGACTGGAGCACACTGCTACCCTGGCACGTAATTCTCTGGCGTGTGCAGGTTTCTTGGACTTGGCAACTCAGGCGGTGGTGAGAGGTATAGAGGACTTTTGGGAGCGACCGGATGAGTCTCGTCTTTGCGACATTCACTCCATCGCCATCACAGCGAATTGCGCAGTTCACCACGTTGCGACGAATTCTTTGGAGACCGCTGCGAGTTGCGACCTCATGAGATGGGATGCCGTGCTGAAGGGCTGTCCGGGCATCCCTGCGACCTCCGTGCCCCCCTTAGGGGTTCCCTCCTCTTTGGTCCTACTTGGCAGGAGGTTCGAAATTCAACTAAGGACCTTTGGCCCAGCGCCCCTAGATCGGACCCCTCGCAGTCCCCTGCCCAGCGCGGGGACAAGGAGCGCACACTGCGGAACTTCAGACCTTCTTCCCGACTACTTGCCAGATTTCCTCCCCGTTCCGGACCGCGGGCTCCTGCTGGTAGAACCCGTTCCTCCAAGGCAGCGGCCCCCGCCTGGCCCCAGGCCTCATGGAGGCCTGGACGCGGGAGTGCCCAGTGACTTCTCTCCGACACCGCTCCCGCCGACCCCTCCAGGGCCTCCAGTCAGTGGGAGGCTTTCGTTGCACAGCGACTCATGGCATTTGCTGTTGCGGGAGGACCCTTGGATTCTTGCCACGGTCTCGGAGGGGTTTCAAATTTCGTTTGTGAATCCCTCCTCCGATGAGACGTTCGCCTCTGTGGACAGACGTACCTTCCGAAAGAGACAAGGCGGACGCGCTTCAAGAGGAAATCACAAACCTTCTTCGGAAGGCAGTCATAGAAGTGGTGGATCGCCACGACTCACCAGCGTTCTACCGCCTGCTTTTCCTTGTCCCGAAGCCTGGCGGCCAGTGGCGCCCGATCATAGACCTCTCCACCCTGAACTAATTCATCCTCGCACCCTCTTTCCGGATGAAAACAGCAAGAGCCCTGCGGGCGTCAGTACAGCCGTTGGACTTTGCGGTCAGCCTCGACCTCTCCGACGCGTACTTTCATGTTCCCATGCACCCCGCTTCACGTCGTTACCTTCGCTTTGCCTTCGCCGGCGTCGTCTACCAGTTTCGGGCTCTCCCCTTCAGTCTCAACCTCAGCCCATGGGTTTTTACTCGGATTATGGATGCAGTTGTCGCAAAGGCCAGGCGGGATTCCTCGAGCCCGACGTCCAACTACCTCAACGATCTACTCCTCAAGAACCAGGACTAGGTCGCGCTGGCGGCCGACAGACGCGCTTCTAGCTCTACTTCGACGTCTCGGATACTTCCTCAACGACGGCAAGTCGGACCTGGTCCCTTCGCGTCACTTCGTCCACTTGGGAATGGAGTTTTTGACCAACCTCAACAGAGTTCGTCTCCCGGAGCCTCGAATTTTAAAACTGTCAGCCATGATGCAGCAAGTTTACATTGTGGAGACGCTTCCGGCCCGGACTTGGCTCCAGTTTCTAGGGCTCATCAGCGCGGCGGCAGACTTGTTACCAATGAGCAGGCTTTACGCTCGACCGCTGCAGCTTCATCTCCTGCTCCACTGGCGGCCATCTTCAGGAGATCTCTCGGCCCCAGTTCCGGTCTCGTTACTGATCTGACCTCACCTACTCCGTTGGTCGGACCGTTCCTTGTTGGCGACGTGAGTCCCTCTCTCTCTACCCCTCCCCTGTCGTTCTCCATTTGTTCGGATGCGAGTTGCCGGGGGTGGGGGGCCCATTTACTGCCGGAATTCAGCACCGCATCGGGCCTGTGGACGGCGGACCTTCAAGACCGACATATCAACTGGTTGGAGTTGAAAGCGGTGTGGTTAGCCCTCATCCATTGGGAAGCACGGCTTTGGGAACAGGAGGTCCTGATCTTATCCGACAACACAACGGTCGTGGCCTACATCCAAAACAAGGTGGCACTCGGTCGCCGACCCTCTGCATGCTGCTCTACCAGATTTTGTTCTGGTGCAGAGATCGCAGCATTTCACTCCGAGCACGTCACATCCCGGGACACCTGAACGTTCTCGCGGACTCCCTCTCGAGACGGGGACAACTTCTCCACACCGAGTGATCTTTGCGGCCGGACATCTTCCGCATGATCTGCGCTCATTGGGAGACCCCCATGATCGACTTATTCGCGACCAGTTGGAACAAGCAGCTCCCGCTCTTTGTCTCCCCCATTCTGGAACCTCTCACCTGGGCGTGGATGCGTTGTTGATTTGCTGGGAGGGCCTCGTAGCCTACGCGTACTCTCCCTCAGTTCTTGTACCCAAGATTCTACTCAAGCTTCGGGGATGCAACACGATCCTACTGCTCGTCGCTCCGTTCAGTTGGAACAGGACGTGGACGACTTACCTTCTGAGTCTCGCCAGTGAACCACCTCTTCGGCTTCCCACGCCTCGGATGATGCTGAAGCAGCCTCGACAGAACCTCTTCCACCTGGCAGTTGTCTTCTCTTCACGCCTGGCAGTTGTCAGGCAGGCCCTCGCAATCCGAGGTTTCTCGGATGCTGCAGTGGAGGCGATCGCTTCAGCCCGCAGAGAGTCCACCCTCCGCGTGTACGAAGGGAAATGGAGCGTCCTTCGGGCCTGGTGCAAGACCAGACATCTGGACCCCTCGGCACTGACTACTCCACAGCTAGCCGAGTTCTTCTTGTGGCTGTTTCATGACCAGAACTGGCGCCGATTACCATTCGCGGTTATCTCACCATGGTGGCGGACACCTGTCGTCACTTAGGCCGTCCGGACCCTGGAGCGTGCAAAGACCTCTCAGACTTGATGTCCCATTTTCACCTCCAATGGCCAGTCCCCCCACCCGGGTCTGCCCTGGGGGACTTGCGTGGGGTTAACTACTTTTTAGTTCCCAGGGTCACCCTGGTCAGCCCCAAAAGGGTGGGTTTTCCTTCTGTTCTGGGGCATGTGTTTCTGTCTACCCTTGGTCCATTCACCTGTATTTGCCTTTTTAAACTCTCCCTACTGTCTGAGCTGTCTGTTGCTCTTGATATTGGATGTGTGTTGCTAAATGGTCTTAGCTTTATTTAGGCCAAATGTCATAGGTTTATTTAACGTATTAGACCGGCTGGCAACATACATTCAATATTCTGTTTAGTTTTTTTTCACAAGCAGTGCCGACATGTCCTGAGAAAGTCTTGTTGCTGTCAGGACGTTAAGCAATGTACAATCAATCAATCCATCTGCCAGTCACTCATTCCCTTGTTCCATGCTGGGATCTTCCTTGGGTCCTGACGTGGCTGAACTCCAGTCGCTTCGAGCCTCTGCATCATGCCAGCCTCACGGACGTGACTAGAAAGACCTGCTTCCTTCTGGCCCTCGCCACAGCTGCCAGAGTCGGCAAACTGCATGCCCTGTCTGTTGACCCGGCCTGCTTGCAGTTCAGGACGGACGGTTTGGTTCAGCTTCTGACCAACCCCTCTTTCTTGGCCAAGAACAGGCTCCCCTTGGCCGCGTCCCAGGCGTGGAGTCTTCAGCCTCTTACAGGATTTGACCGGTCCCAGATATCACGACTGCAGGACCCGGTCCGAGCGCTAAAGGTATACTTGTGCAGGGTGAAGCCCTGGAGGAGAGGTCGCTCCCGCCTCTTTCTGCCCTTGGCCCCCGGCCGGGCCGATATTTCCGCCCGGACGATATCGTCTTGGTTGCGTTGCATTATTCGTTCTGCTTACAATGATCTGTCCCCACAGGTGGCCCAGACTATGCGGATATGGGCTCATGAAGTTAGAGCGGTTGCTGCCAGCGCTGCGTTCCACCGCAACTGCGCAGTCGGAGACATTGTCGCGGCGGTCGGTTGGAGGTCAGAGTCCACCTTCACCTGCTTCTATCTCCGGGATCTCTCCGGCCAGCGGGACAACTTGGCCCTCATTGGAGATCTCTCGGCAGCGCAAAGCTTCCTCCATGTGCCGCTGGCGCCTTTAGGTAACCCTTTGCTGAAATTGTCGGGAGGTTGCCCCTCGATGCTCAGCTTACAGCCGTGACGGGTATGGGGGCGGCACCCTCCTCCTTTTCGCCATTCATTCCATACAGTAATGCCATCGGTAATGGATTTAGTGGAAACATGTATTTTTCTTTAAAATATATTTTTTCGAAAAATACTTACCGATGGCATTATTCAGAGGTCCTTCCCACCTACCCCGCTTGCCGCCTCTTCGCAAAGTGTACGACTGGCGGGAAGGTACGGTGCTTGACCGGATGGAGGGAGGGGAGACTACCCCGTCACTTGGTTACAACTCTTTCTCTCTTACGCCCCTTGTTGGGTAGGTATACACAAGGGTGCTTAGGCTGAAATTGGGTAAGTAAAGGGGTATATTCCATACAGTAATGCCATCGGTAAGTATTTTTAGAAAAAATACATGTTAAAGAAAAATACATTTCTCATGCATGTATAGTCCCTTGCCCAGAACCATCCATCTGCAAGACATATATATTCTCATGAGAATATATGCCTCTTGCTTGTAAAGCTGGGAGCGACTGCATTTATTTGCTTGTGTCAAGGAACTCAGAGGGGTTTCAGATCTGCAACAGTTCACTTGTAATTGATTTAAGCCATTCAGCCCTGACACACTACAGCAGGAGATGGGTCGACCATGATAATTCAAGGATAGTGCCAGATTAGCTTGGCGCCAAGCTAATCTGGCACTATCCTTGAATTATCATGGTCGACCCATCTCCTGCATCTGGTACATAGTTGTTAGATGACGCCTCCCAAATTTGGGAAATACGTGCGTCAGGCTGAATGAGTTAAGTGAAAAATAGGGGATTTGTAAATAGGGAATAATTTGTATTGAGCTGAAATTGTTAGTCTATGTAGAGGCTAAATGCTGTTCACTGTTCCTAACTTGCGGACATTCGTGCAATTATCGTGCCTTTTTTTCTGTTCTTTTTTCAGATATCTTCAATCGACAACATGATGAAGGAAGGAAAGAAGCCGGATACTGTAACGGGCACTCTGTCATTTTCCAATGTTCACTTTGTCTACCCATCACGGTCAGAGGTCAAGGTATGTGGTCCTGAGAATATTGCATTTTTAGCTCAATACAAGTACAACTGTTGGTCAGAACTAGATTGTTGTTGCTGCTTTATGTTGGTGAGAACTGTGTTGATGTTGGTGCTTTATGTAATTCAGGAGCAGAAAAAACACTATGCATAATGTAAATCAGGCTTGAAAACTATATATAATGAAAGAATTTGGTTGTGAGTCAAGCAAAATGCAAGCATGTGTGCTTTGGAACGATTTGTCCAATCAGACGGAAATATCTCAGATTTGCACCTGATTCAGAATAACATCTTCACAGTCAGTCTCGGAGAGACATGAGACATAAATGAAACCAGAAAGGGTGATTGGATATGTCTTTTTTGCAAGAGACAGTTGCTCATGAGCCCCTGCAACTGCAGGGACTCATGAGACTCTATGCCTCTCTCTGATGTATAACAAACCAAGGGGAATTACTCAGCACTGGACAGAACAGTTAGATCCCCTGCCCCCGCCTATCAGGCACCCATTCGCCAGCCCACAGAGAAATACGCAGGTATAGAACAAGACGATCATCTACATCCCTAAAAAGGATGCATCAGGTCTCTTATATAACCCATGTCTTTCTCCGGAACTTAGGAAGTAGGCAGGAGAAACATACATACACAAACACGAAGGTG
The DNA here is from genome assembly GCA_036245525.1 of Semisulcospira habei. Lineage (NCBI taxonomy): Eukaryota > Metazoa > Mollusca > Gastropoda > Semisulcospiridae > Semisulcospira > Semisulcospira habei. The sequence goes on along the minus strand of BTPG01000002.1, from coordinate 286,845,895 downwards.
CATTACTATATGTGGTCGGGTAAATACCCTGAATTCCCACAGTAGATGCACAGAACATTACACAACAATGTAACGATACAAATTTGCCTCGAGTTATACTGAGATACTCACAAACCAGATAGGTGAGGCTAGCGCTGGCAGAATTGTATAACATCTACTGTGGGAATTCAGGGTATTTACCCGACCACATATAGTAATGCACCTTCGTGTTTGTGTATGTATGTTTCTCCTGCCTACTTCCTAAGTTCCGGAGAAAGACATGGGTTATATAAGAGACCTGATGCATCCTTTTTAGGGATGTAGATGATCGTCTTGTTCTATACCTGCGTATTTCTCTGTGGGCTGGCGAATGGGTGCCTGATAGGCGGGGGCAGGGGATCTAACTGTTCTGTCCAGCGCTGAGTAATTCCCCTTGGTTTGTTATACAATTCTGCCAGCGCTAGCCTCACCTATCTGGTTTGTGAGTATCTCAGTATAACTCGAGGCAAATTTGTATCGTTACATTGTTGTGTAATGTTCTGTGCATCTACTGCGGGAATTCAGGGTATTTACCCGACCACATATAGTAATGCACCTTCGTGTTTGTGTATGTATGTTTCTCCTGCCTACTTCCTAAGTTCCGGAGAAAGACATGGGTTATATAAGAGACCTGATGCATCCTTTTTAGGGATGTAGATGATCGTCTTGTTCTATACCTGCGTATTTCTCTGTGGGCTGGCGAATGGGTGCCTGATAGGCGGGGGCAGGGGATCCTAACTGTTCTGTCCAGCGCTGAGTAATTCCCCTCTCTCTGATGGTACAGTCTGGATGAGGAATCTGTGTCTGATGCTGCTTTTTCTGGTTCTGCTGACAGATTCTGAACGGGTTAAATCTGACAATACAGCCAGGCCAGACGGTGGCCTTGGTGGGATCCAGTGGATGTGGCAAGAGTACTACAGTGCAGCTGCTGCAGCGATTCTATGATCCACAGCAGGGCAAGGTAACTTGAATCTGCACTTCATCACATCATAGTTAAAACGTCTAATTATTTCATCAAAAACATTACCGATGACATGACAAATGGGAGTGTCTACTACGTGCTCAAATTCTAGCCTACGAACCCGTTGTGTGCACACACAACCCGGGAGGCACTCGGGGAACCCTCCAGAGGGGCCAAGAGTTGTCTCCCGGACCTGCCTATCCGGTTCCGAGTCACCTGACTCGCCAGTCAGCTACGTAGGCTCACGACCTTCGGACGTGTTCTAGCCTCGCGCTCCCTTCGACCGGTCGGTCTTGGTGCTCGAGTTCGCCGTGACTTTGGCTTCGCCTGTTGCTTCGCTTCTGCTTCGCTTCTTGCTTCGCTGCAGCTTCGCTTGCGCTTCTTCGCTTGGCGTCCTCCTTGGTTGGCTTCGCTTGGCGGACCTGCTGGTTCCCGCCATTTCGCCGGTGGCGACATGGACGTCTCTTCTCCCGCTACCGCTTCGGCAGAGAGGTAGGATAGTTAGTTGGGCCCGAAGCCGGTCCCCGGGCGGGGTACCGGCCTGTGCCTTTGGACTCTACCTTGTTCGTGTTGTTGGGTTTCGTTGAGCGGGGACTCTTAGCTCGGCGGGGCCCTGGTGCCCTCGCCTTTCCCCTTTGGGGTGAAATTACTGGCTTCCCCTGGTAGCCTTCGGGGAGCATTGTTTAAACCAGCTGCGGCGCGTGGCTCATGTTGCATCTCCGGCCTGGCTGGGGTATGCTTGTTTCGAGAGCGCACTCTTAGCTTAGAGCGCTACAGCATTATTGCCTGGGGGCACGGCCTTTCGTCCCTATTGTCGTTTGGCCCGCCGTGTGATGGCCTTAGTCGCCTGCGCGGCGTTAAACCCAAATACCTAAACTAAACTAAACCTATTGTTGTTTGGCGCACATTCCTCTCCAGCCTGGCTGGGGTAGGCTTTGTTCTAAAGACGCAAGCTTAGCTTCGGGCGCTATAACAGTATAGCCTGGGGGCACAGCCCGTTTGTCCATATCGTTCGGTACGGTTCCCCTTGGTAGGACGAGCCCTGTTGGTCTCGACCACGTACCGGCACGTTGTTTGTTTGGTGTGTTGCAGTGCCCTCCTGATGACCTGCACGCAGTGTGGAGGTTTCCAGTGGCCCTCGGATTCGCACAAGGTCTGCCTGCCGTGTGTCGGCTGTACATCTGAGCGTTCTTGTGACGTTTGCGCCGTCTGGCCGGAGCTCCGCTGGGCCCAACTTTGGAGCTTCTACCGACGTGAACGCTCGACACCTGTGCCTGTTGCAAGACCTGCGGAAGTGCCGGCTGTCATCTCAGACACACCGACCGCTCTTGCCCCCGATGGCCCCAGTCTGGAAAGATCTCCACAGCGGACACAGCAAGGTAGTGTGCGGAGTCGGGAGTTCGAGGCGCGGATTCCCAGGAGGGAACGCGCTTGGACCAAGCCTTACGACAGGCAGAGAACCCATCTCGAGACAGAGGTCAGTTCGGAGAGACGTGCCTCGCGCCGTCCATGGTCAACCGGTCCCCACTCGTCTCCTAGGAAGGCCTTGGATCCCCCTCGGCCGCTGCGAGCCCACCTCGCCACAGAGTCCGGCTCGCGGAGACATTCGCGCACACTCACCACACCACTACCTGTGTCCAGTTCCTCCTTGCGATCGAAGTCGGACCACCACTCTCGCGCTCCTTCGTGTGAGCGTCGTGAAGTTCGGGATTCTTCTCGTCATCTGGACCATGGACCTTCGCGCTCTACCTCTTCGCGGCGTTCGTCCCACGTTCCCCGCCGTCTGCCTCGTCCCGCCCGTTCCCCTTCCCCTCCCCCAGCCTCCTTCCTTCCTCCTCGTTCCAGAGGATCACGGTCTCCAGCTCGTAGTCGCTCGTCTGGTCGCCGCCGCCGTTCCCGCTCCTCTAGTGCGTCGCGTCGCCGTCGCGGACGTCGCTCTCCCCTGCGTGCTTCGGCGCCTTATGGCTCCCCTCGTCCTCGTCGAGCTGCTCGCTCTCGGAGTCACGGTCGCCGTCCCTCTTCGACGGCTCTCGGCGGCGTGGACGACGATTCGTTGAGTCTTCTCCCTGATGATTCCATCTCAGTTCTCCTCGGAGGTCTCAGCCGCTCTCCTTCGCCGCTCTCTCCTTCGGATGCGTCGACAGCCCACGGGTTACCGGCCTCCTCCCGCACAGAGGTTCTTCTGGCCCTCGACGAGGTCGCTCGCCTCATCTCCGCCACGCTTCCGGCAGCGGACTGCCCTCCATCCCCCCCCCTGAAGAGGAAGCCTTCGGCCTTCGTCGACGCGGGTAGACAGGTAAAGAAGTTCAAGACTCTCCCTCAGCCCCCCTCCTTTCGTGAGCTTCGGGATGTGTTCTCGGCCCACCTGTTGTCTGACTCAAGAGACAGTAATTTCTTCTCGGACCACAGATGGCCTCCGGACCTCGATATGTACTTCCGCCAGCAGTGGTACGCCGGCCATTCCCAGGCCTTCCTCTGCCCTCTCCCTCCGGTGGATCCAGCCGCCGTGGTTCAGGCGGGTGGGGCCTCTGCACTCAGACGCGCGCTCCCCGCGGGTTTGGACAAGACGGCTTCGCTTGTCAGGAATTCCTTGGCCTGCGCCGGCTTCATGGAGCTCCTTACGCAAGCCTTCCTCCGGCGCGTGGAAGATTCGTGGCACCCGTCCCTGACCCCTCTTCTTGGCGACCTCCTCGTCCTCGCTGAAGCGGCCAGCCGCGCCGCGTATCACTCTTCGGTCAACGCTATGGCTGCAGCCGCCAATTGTGATTTACTCCGCCGCGACGCTGTCCTGCAGGCCTGCCGGGGAATGCCTGCCGACCTGAAGACCCAGCTGCGTCGGGCCCCCCTCGGGGGACCCCTTCTCTTTGGTGACACCTGGCAAGCCGTCAAGGATTCCAATGCGGACAGGTGGCCTCCCAAGTCTGTTCCTCGGCGCTTTCAGGCAGCCCGCAAGGCCGTGGGTCGCCCCCTGCGGATCTCCAGACCCGTCGCCCCGACGTCAACAACCCAGCTGCAGTCCCTGCGTCGCCGTCGCCCCGCCTTCGGTCGCCCCGGCCAAGCTCACGCCCCCGCCCCCGCTTGGCCCCGTCCCGCCCGTCGCCCTGGGCGCGGGCGGGCTCAGTGACTCCTCCCCTCCTCCGCCTCCGCCGGCCGTCTCGGGTCCTCCAGTCGGCGGCAGGCTCGCCCTCTTCAGCGACGAGTGGCGATTACTGATTCCAGAAGACCCGTGGATTTTAGACACTGTTTCCGGCGGCCTACGGATCTCCTTTCGTTCCCCTCCTCCTCTGCGTACGACTCCGCTGTGGACCGCGATCCCCGCAGACCCGCTCAAGGAGTGCGCCCTACGGGGGGAAGTCGACTCTCTCTTGAGGAAGGATGCCACAGAGGTTGTGCGCCGCGCAGACTCGCTGGGATTTTACAGCAGACTTTTCGTCGTCCCCAAGCCTGGCGGCAAGTGGCGCCCAGTGATCGACCTCTCAGCCCTAAATCGCTTCATCGTGGCTCCTTCCTTCCACATGGAGACGGCCCGAGCCCTGCGTACCGCGGTGCGACCCATGGATTACGCCGTCAGCCTGGATCTCTCCGACGCTTACCTACACGTACCCATACATCCGGCCGCCCAGAGGTATCTGCGCTTCGCGTTCGATGGAACCGTTTACCAGTTTCGAGCCCTACCCTTCGGCCTCAACCTCAGCCCCTGGGTCTTCACCCGCTTGATGGATGCAGTTATGGCCAAGGCACGGCAGTCGTCTCTCAGCCCTATGTCCAACTACCTCGACGATCTCTTCCTGAGGAACCACGTCGAGTCCGTCTTGGAAGAGGACAGGGATACACTGATGCGTCTGCTGTCACGACTGGGGTTCCTCCTCAACGTCGGGAAGTCAGATCTCACGCCCTCGCGCCGCTTCATTCATCTCGGAATGGATTTTGCCACCGATCTCAACGTTGTTCGCCTCCCGGATCCCCGGATTCGGAAGTTGGCCACCTTCGCCAACCAGCTAGCTCAGCAGGAAGCAGCTCCCGCCCGAGTTTGGCTTCAACTCCTCGGACTGATCAACGCAGCGGCGGACCTTCTCCCCCTGGGTCGCCTCTACGCCCGCCCCCTTCAGCTGCACCTCCTGCTTCTCTGGAGACCCTCTTCTGGCGACCTTACCCACCTGGTCCCGGTTTCCCCCCTGGTTCGCCCTCACCTTCTACGCTGGACCGACACGGCTTGGTTGGCTTCGGGAGTACCTTTGTCCTCCCCTCCCCCGCACCTCTCCCTGTGTGTCGACGCGAGCCTCTCGGGGTGGGGAGCCCACCTGCTTCCTCAATTCTCCTCGGCTTCCGGCCTCTGGCCCCCGGAGTTTGCGGACAAGCACAGCAATTGGTTAGAGCTGCAGGCAGTCTGGCAAGCCCTCTTCGTTTGGGAGAACCAGCTCAGGAACCAGCGGCTTCTCGTCCTCTCCGACAACTCGACGGTGGTGGCCTACATCCAGAGACAGGGGGGCACCCGATCTCCCGACCTCTGTATGCTCCTCTTCCGTTTGATGCGCTGGGCCGAGGAACGCGACATTACACTCCTCGCACGACACATTCCTGGCCACTTGAATGTGTTGGCGGACTCGCTCTCTCGCCGCGGCCAGTTGCTCCACACAGAATGGACGTTGCGCCCGGATATCTTCCAGATGATCTACGCCCGTTGGGAGACTCCCTTAATCGACCTCTTTGCTACGAGGTGGAACCGCCAGCTTCCCCTCTTCGTCTCCCCGATTCCAGACCCGCTGGCCTGGGCAGTCGATGCCCTCTCGATTCCTTGGGACGGCCTCATCGCTTACGCGTACCCCCCAACAGTCCTCATTCCCAAGGTCCTCCACACACTTCGAGGGAGCAACGCAGTCCTGCTTCTGGTCGCCCCGCTGGCTTGGGCCCGGTCCTGGACCACCGACCTACTCAACCTCGCCACCTCTCCTCCCCTGCGCCTTCCCACGCCCCGTTCCATGCTCAAGCAGCCCAGGCAGGCTCTCTTCCACCCTTGTCCCGAACGCCTGTCTCTTCACGCCTGGAGGTTGTGCAGCGCGCCCTCACCGCTCGAGGCTTCTCTGGTGCAGCAGTGGAGGCAATCGCTGCAGCCCGCAAGCCTTCCACCCGGCGTGTTTACGAAGGGAAGTGGCGCGTCTTGTGTGCCTGGTGCGACGCCCGTCGCCTCCTACCCACCGGACTGACTAACCCACAGCTAGCGGACTTTCTCCTATGGCTCTTCGAGGTCCAAGGTTTGGCGCCCATCACCATCAGGGGATACTTATCCATGGTCGCCGACACGTACCGTCATCTCGGCCTTCCAGACCCCGGCGCCTGTAAGGACCTCTCCGACCTCATGTCCAGCTTCAGCCTCCAACGTCCGACTCAGCGTTCTCTCGTTCCTCGCTGGGACCTACCTTGGGTCCTGACGTGGCTGAATTCTTCCCAGTTCGAGCCACTCGCTCTAGCCCCTCTGGCAAATGTGACATGCAAGACCTGCTTCCTTCTAGCCTTGGCCACCGCGTCCAGAGTTAGCGAGCTACACGCTCTTTCTACCCGCCCAGACTGCCTCCAGTTCAGGGCAGATCGCTCCGTGCAGCTCTTAACGGACCCCAGCTTTATTGCCAAAACAAGGTCGCCCCTAACTGCTCCACAGATCATCACCTTGCGGCCCCTGGGAGGGCCTGCCTGCTCTCCGGAGACTCGGCGACAGGATCCCGTGCGTGCCCTACGCATCTACCTGCGCCGTACCAAAGTTACCCGTAGAGGGCGCTCCCGCCTCTTCCTGCCCATACGCCAGGGCAAGACTGATATCACAGCCCAGACGATCTCCTCCTGGCTGCGCTGGGTAATACGATCGGCATACATGGATCTCTCCCCACGCGTAGCGCAGAGACTGAAGATCCGCGCACACGAAGTACGCGCCATGGCCACGAGCGTCGCATTCGATCGGAACTGCGCTGTCAAGGACATCGTGGCCGCGGTGGGCTGGCGAGCAGAATCTACCTTCGCTCGTTTCTACCTTCGGGATCTGGCGGGACAGCGAGACAACCTCGCCTTGTTGGGGGACCTCACGGTGGCACAGCACTCCCTCCCGGCGCTGCAGGCGCCGTAGGTACGCACCTAGCTCGTTACCTGGGAATTAGCAATGGGAGGACGGTCTTGGTCTCCGGTAGTACCGGGGCGGCACCCTCCTCCTATTCGTGATTCTCCCATTTGTCATGTCATCGGTAATGTTTTTGATGAAATAAATGCATTTTTCTTTAAAAGGTATTTTTTCGAAAAATACTTACCGATGACATGACACGGAGGACCCTCCCACCTGCCCCGCTTGCCGCTGGTGAGCCTAGTATCTGACTGGCGAGTCAGGTGACTCGGAACCGGATAGGCAGGTCCGGGAGACAACTCTTGGCCCCTCTGGAGGGTTCCCCGAGTGCCTCCCGGGTTGTGTGTGCACACAACGGGTTCGTAGGCTAGAATTTGAGCACGTAGTAGACACTCCCATTTGTCATGTCATCGGTAAGTATTTTTCGAAAAAATACCTTTTAAAGAAAAATGCATTTTTGGTACTTCAAATTTTTTGCATTTGTCAAAAAATTTTAAAGTTATTTTTCGGCATAGCCCTAAATTTTCGGCAATTTGGTTGAAATCTATTTTCGGCAATTAGAGGAAATTTTCCGTAAAAATTCCCATTGCAGCTAGCAGAGAAGACAACGTGACGGCCACATGACCGTGTACTTTACACGGAACTGCGGGTGTAACTGGTCTAAACTGTCGCACGACGTTCGAGTGATGCAACACTTTAAGTGAACCTACCGGGTACCATCCACAAAGCATAGATCCACATGGTCCCTCATATGATGATTTAACTGAGGCATGCTTTATGGCCCCATCCACGCTTATAGACAACTCAGTTACTTAATCTAAGTGGGGGAGAGAAGGTAGGGTTCACTATTCACTTGATGTATGCCAAGTTGGTCAGTCTTGATAGGAGAGTATGGCTACATCGACACGCAGTGCATTCAGCTAATGATATAAATAAAGTCACTCGCGGCCAGCATGGGCCAAATTCTCATGAGCCCCTGCCGCTTCTAAGGCTGGAGTGAAACTATGTCTCTTGTGCTGAGTACGTGCCATATGGTTAGATGAGAAACTGGATTGCATTGACTGGCGAGTGTCGAAGTTGATGGCCTGTTTAATTGTCAATTATCCACACAGATCTGGTACTTATGTATTTATGGTGGCCCACTTATGGCTTAGGAAGGTATCGGTACTACTTTTGGTGTCAGAGATGCTTTTCTTGATGCGTTTAATACCTTTCACAGGATCTTTTTTGCTGTCAGGCCAAGTTTATACATTGTGGGCCATCGGATACCACCATAAGGCAAGCTTGAAAATACAATGAGGAGGTTGAAACCCTTTGCCACTGTAATCTAATGCTTTAATGCCCGAGGTACACTGATTACATTTATACAGAAGCATGGGCTTTCACAGGGGCACGTTTCCGAGACACACACACACACACACTCGCTCACTCACTCACTCACTCACTCACTCCCTCTCTCTTCCTCTCTCTCCCTCTCTCTCTCCCTCTCTTCCCCTCTCTATCCCTCTCTTTCCATCTCTGGAGAATTCTCATAGAAAAAAAAAAATAGTTTCAAGCTTGTCTGTCTACAAAAGCGGGCACTAGTCACTGTTACACACACATTTAAACATGCACACACACACACACACACACAGACAGCATTTGGTGCCAAAGTGCGTTCTCCCGCAAGATTTGCGTAGCTAGATGTGATGTCATTTTTATCTTGTTGCTTCTTTGCCAGAATTTGGGACCCACCTCCCCAAGTCATGTGCATGCTCTTGAATGCGCTTTGACAAGGCCCATTTGGAAGTTGTTCCTATTTTTAAATAGGAACAACAAAAAGGAAGAAATGTGCTCTATTCCATTTGCTGATACTGATGATACGGCTTGGTGGAAAGGACATGTAATTATGCTTTTTGTCCAGTTAGTACTTTCATTGGTAGCAGTCAGGGGGTTAAGATGATGCTAAATAATGTAGCATTGGTCATCTTCTCATGATCACAACAGTTTGCTTTAACCCATTCAGCCCGATGCACATATTTCACAAATTTTGGAGGTGTCATCAACGACTATGTACCTGTTGCAGGAGATGGCTCGACCATGATAATTTAAGGGTAGTGCCAGATTAGCTTGGCGCCTACATGCGCCAAGCTAATCTGGCACTACCCTTGAATTATGGTTGACCCATCTCCTGCTGTAGTGCGTCAGGGCTGAATGGGTTAATTATTTGAATTTGTTTATTCTGTCACCAGGTCATGTTGGATGGGATTGATATTCGTGAACTGAACGTGCGATGGTTGAGAGCGCACATCGGTGTTGTGTCTCAAGAACCGGTGCTTTTCGCCACCACCATCGCTGAAAACATCGCCTACGGTCACGAGGGTGTCACTAAGCAGGAGATAGAACAGGCCGCCAAGAATGCTAACGCCCATGACTTCATCATGAGCCTGCCTTTGGTAATACTGCTGTTTTCTTGCTTAGGGTCTTACCCCCTTTGTGCATGTTGACACCAGTACAATCCAGATGGCTGACCCTTTGCGCTTTTTGTTAAGGTAATTCCTGCAGGAATGACTTCGACAAAAAGTGCTTGGACAACCAAATGGTTAACATATTCAGTCTTTAGACACAGCAGTGGGACTTGCATGCTGCCTTCCTTGTTCATTTTGATGGATGGACATGGATGGATGGATGGATGGTTAGGTGGGTGGGTGGGTGGATGGATGTATGTAGACCGAGAAAATCTCTATAATTTGAATGACAGTAAACATTTTTATTGACTGGTTGATTGACTTATCCATTGACATGGTAAACAAAAGGTCTTAGGTAGTTGGACCACACATAACTGCATGGGCCAGCTAACGTTGATCTTGGCCTAAGTACGTTTTGCTCAGTGGGTCACTTATTCATTAACTCACATCATTCTGAGACTAAAGGCTTCAAATCTATACACTGCTATATGCAAGCTACATTATAGCGCGCTATGGCTGTAGTGACTGGAGGCAAGTGTAACAAATCTCCTTTAATCCCTTCTGATCTGACTGCAGACATGTTTAACGACCATTTCCTCTCAGTTGCCGAGTCTCTTGTCCCTTCAGAAGCAAGTTCTCAGCCCTACTCTTGCTCAGACAGACTAGTTGACTTTTGTAGAATGCGAATTGCAGGATCTGATCTTTTCGTGATTCCACCACTGGCAGTGCACGAAGTCGGTAGGGCAATTAGTTCAATGAAGAATAAGAAATTGTCCGGGCCAGATGAAATCTGCTCCAAAATACTTAAATTAGCTATTCCTTATGTTATTGAAACAATAACCTATATTTATAACTTGTTCATTCAAACGAATATTTTCCCAAAGGAACTTAAAAAAGCCAAGGTTATACCCCTTACGAAAACAAGAGATATGACTGATGTTAACAACTATCGCCCCATTTCACTGTTGTCCATCTTTAGTAAACCACTTGAACGGCATATCCATAAACATCTCTTGGAGTATTTAGAAAATCATACATTAATCCATCCCCTTCAGTCGGGATTCAGACCAAAGCACAGCTGTCACACGGCCCTAGCACATCAAACTGATGTGTGGCTATGCTCAATAAATCAGGGCGAATTTACTGGCGCTGTATTTATTGACTTACGAAAAGCCTTTGATCTTGTGGACCATAAACTTCTACTTTCCAAGCTAAATGTGTACTTCGGTAGTTCATTTGGCAATAAATGCATTTCTTCCTCAAATAACTACAGCCAGAAATCTCTTTACCACCATGGCACAACTCCACTTTTCGCCTCATATCTTAGCGACAGACAGCAGCGTGTCATGGTCGATGGATCATACTCCCCAAGCAGATTAGTAACACGGGGAGTTCCCCAGGGTTCAGTCCTAGGGCCTCTTCTGTTTTGTCTCTTTATAAATGACCTGCCGCTACATTTGACTAGCAACAAAATTTCTTGTGATTTATTCGCTGATGACGCCACAATTCACACCCCGGACAAGAGTATTGATTCTTTAAATGGCCGCTTGCAGCAGGGTTTGAGCGAAATTTCCACTTGGTGCGCAAACAATGAAATGATTTTAAATCCTTCCAAAACGGAATGCATGACGATAGCAACCTGTCAGAAGCACCAGCTCAAGCCACTTACACTCAGCCTGACTAACCATAACGACATCGTTACTCAGGTCACGGAACACCGATTACTTGGTGTAATTGTTGATGACCAGATGAAGTGGCAATCACACATAAATGCTGTATGTAAAACTGTTGCCAGAAATGTTTTTATGCTTTCAAAGTTGAAGTACTTTATCGATGTTGATGCCTGCAAGTTATTTTACAATGCACATGTAAAATCCCACATCGATTATGCGTCCACGATATGGGATGGCAGCGGTGACATACACTTGAAGAGGCTTAACTCGCATCGGAGAGCAGCGAAACATATCCTGCTTGATTCAGCCCTGACAACTGATGAAAGACTTGAAAAACTTAAATGCTACCTCTTAGCAAGCATCACCTCTTAAACAAGGGTGTGGTTATGTATAAAATCTGGAATGAGATTCACCCAGAATATCTTTGTAAGCTCTTCACCAAGGCAAGTTCAGGTTATTCTACTTTGACGAAACTTTATTACACCTCGCCCCAGGATAGTTCTATTTAAAACCAGTGTATCTTTCTCAGGCGCATCTTTCTCAGGGCTAGAAATTAACTTTTTTCTTTGGGGGCCACCGGGCCCCTTGATTGAAAAATTTGAGGGCCCACAAGCAACTTTCGGGGCCCAACTTTGAAAAATAATGCAAACAAAAAACAAAAGAATTATTGACAATATAATAAGTAGAAAGTACAATTTGTCTGATAATCTAAAATAAAAACAATTGAATTTCCAATTTTGCTGAGTGATGTCATTTTTATTTGCCTTTTCTTTCACTTTCAAACATTACCAACAAAAAAGGGGAAAAAACACACACACACACATTCAGTGACACACATATTCCAGCGACTAGTGAGCCTGAAATGGCCATTAAACAAAATAGAAAAAAAATCAAGTGAGACTCTTGTATAATACTTTTCAGTTTTGTGACTGAGTATTGCACAATACACATCATTAAATTTTTAATATGAGTAACCTAACAAAAAATCTGACCTCAATGCACAAAAGTTCAAAACAAAACCACGAAAGAGAACTAAACTTAACAGTACTCTTCCTGATAAACTAAAGTTAAACAGATTTTGCCTTTTTTTTTTTTTTTTTTCAATCATCTATTCATATTACACTTATGTGCACTTGAGTTAACAGAAGTAAACTAAAAATACAATAACAAAAAAAAAAACAAAAAAAAAAAAACACAATACTATTACTGTGAGTAAGGGCACCGGTGTGGGTTGCTTCCCTTGGCCCAAATACGAAACTGCCGAGTAGAGCTAGCTGTAGCAGACGAATTATTTTGCGGGCCAAGCGGGCCCTTCGTTTTTCAACTTTCCGAGCCCGAAATCAACTTTGCGGGTTTTTGGCCCCGGGCCCCCGCTAATTTCGAGCCCTGTTTCTGGAACAAACTGCCTACATGTATAACACACGCTAACTCCCTCTCCTCTTTCAAGGAATGCCTCCTCAAGTACTTGTCTGCTGATACATAATCTACCAGAAGTATCCGTATCAAACATGTGCTTATCGTATAATCAGTGCATGCTGCCGTATGGTTTGTCCATACTAATAATAATCGCCTAATTACATAATTCAAGTTTCTATTATAATCCAAATAATTGTTGCTGTCTGAAGTGAATTTTCACTATGATCCAAATGATTTGCTTCATATATAGGTCAAGTTATCATTAGCGCGTGTCTGTGTGTACACGCGAGCGTGTATGTGTGTGCGCGCCTTGCGTGTACTTTCTGTTTTTCATTTGTTTTTGTATGACCGAATGAATGAATGAATTTTGTTTAATGTCTCTTCATGTCTCCTAATTTTTCTTTGTGTAATTTGTTATTATTAGTATTACAATTATTATTCTGTGTTTGTAGAGTAGCAACGGCAAGTATGAAAAATGGCACACGTTCTAATTACTTCATCCGTTGAGGAATAAAGTTTCATTTCATTTCATTTCATTTCAATAAAGTTTCATTTCATTTCTTAGTACTTACAGATAAGGATATAGACCAATAGCTTTAGTTCAAGGGTGGTGCCAGAATAGATTGGCACCTAGAGGCGCCAAGCTATTCTGGCTCTACTCTTTTACTATTTTAGTCAAACTTATTTCACACACGTATATTCAAAATGATAAGGGTTAATTGGTTGATTGATTGATGCAGAAATACGAGACACTAGTAGGAGAGAGAGGAGCTCAGCTGAGTGGCGGTCAGAAACAGCGAGTGGCCATTGCCCGAGCTCTTGTGAGAAACCCACGCATTCTGCTCTTGGACGAAGCTACATCTGCCCTTGACACAGAGAGTGAGAAAATTGTGCAGGACGCTTTGGACAAGGTATGTTTCAGTGTCGGAAAAACTATCTTGAATCTTGCTAAGTTTCTTCAAAGTTGTGTAGCAGAGGAGCCCTCTGCTAACGCTATCGCTAGTTACTACCAGCGAGTCAGAGTTCAGTGGTTTAGTGCACGCTGGGCGCACTGTGAGCGAGAATTTTGCTGACTTAGCTAGTTAGTGTGTAGCGGACTACACGCGCGAAGCTGTGACGTAGTTTCCGGACCCAGAGGCTGGGAGCCTATATAAAGCGGCCGATTTCTCAGTCTCGTCGGTGGTTGTGCATAATGATCACCCTCCCCTTTCCCCCTGTGAGCGGTTGTGAATAATGATCTCTCACATTCCAGTCCCTTTCCCCCTGTGAGCGGTTGTGAATAATGATCTCTCACACTCCAGTCCCCTTCCCCCTGTGAGCGGTTGTGAATAATGATCTCTCACACTTCCCGGCCCTACCCCACGAGGCGGTTGTGAATAATGATCACCTCGAGCCACCCCGACCCTACCCCACGAGGAGGTTGTGAATAATGATCACCTCGAGCCACCCCGACCCTACCCCACGAGACGGTTGTGAATAATGATCATCTTGAACCACCCCGGCCCTATCCTATAGGGACAGTAGTGTTTCGGTTTAGTTCACCCAAATAGGGTTTAGGATGCGTTAGGACAGCGCGTAGGTTTTATTGGTAAGTGCGTATAGGTGTTAGGCCTAGGAGCTAGGTTCGCTAGGAATCGTATTCATCGTTGTAGGTGTCAGGCATAGGAGATAGGTTTGCTAGGTATCGTGTCGGAAGGTATAGGTGTTAGGCCTAAGGTGTTTTAAGGTTATTGGCACTTGCACTGGTTCGACTAATTTTGATTATGTTGTTTGTTTTATTATGAATGCTTTTCTGGTACAAATAAATCTTGGAACCTTACTTCTATCTTATGATGCTCAGCGGCTAGAGTGAGAGCGAGACTGAGACTGTGCGTGTGTACGTGCGAGAGGTTTGTGTGTGTGTGTGTACGTCCGTGCATGTATGACGGTGTGACTGATCGTGCGAGCGCACGTTACTAGCAGCTCAGTAGGAACGATAACAACAAGTCCAGTCAAAATAGGGTTTTTCTGGATACTGTGGTCGGTCCATTGCGCAAGCAACTTTGGCTTTTTGAACACAACGCGAGGCAAGAGTAAACACTGACGGATTTCAGTTGTGCGCATGCGAGACTAGAGTAGATTTATCTACTCTCCACTGCAATCTCCAGTCCTTCCCTAGACCACAAAAGGAATTCGGACTTAAACTCTGTAGGCACTTGAGTACTGTATTAGATGGGCAGTTTTTGTCTATCTGATAAACTATTTAAGTCGCCTACACCCAGTCACTGAGTCCGGTTACAGTTGTAAAGTTGTGTAGGCCACTTCATGTGTTGACCCATAAAGCCCTGGAAGACTGACAGGATGTGGATCGACCATATGTCAAGGTTGGTGTCAGAATAGCTTGGCACCTCTAGGCGCCGAGCTATTCTGACACCAACCTTGAAATATCATGGTCGATCTGTCTCCAGAACTGTGATCTAGACCTCGCAGGATATCTACAAAAATTTTTTAAGCACATTGTGTTTGCAGGTTTAGTCTTAACTGTCTCCTCATGTTCACCATTCTGTGCAAATTGTTTTTTGCTAATTAGCAATGACCATGAAAAAGAATGTTTTTGTTATTGTGTATAAATGAATATGAATCAAACTGTAGTCGACATCTTTCCTCCATTGGGGATAAAGGAAATACAATCTTTAAAAAGTGGACTGGACTCATTTGCTTGAGGTGTATATTGTTGAACGGAAAAAAGTCAAACAAGTTGAATTTTCTCTCCCATTATTGAATGAAGAATAAAATACTGATGATGATTTGCATAAGACATGTTTCATCCATCTTCAGAGTACATGGGTCTACACATGCCCTCATTAAATTTATGATGATATTATGCCTATTGCTGTCAAGGATATGCCTCATTTTCAGACATCTTTGTTCTGCTGATCAAGAGAGACGTCACAGCTTTAGCATCCGACTTTCAGTTTTAGTGTGTTAGTGCTACATACAAAGTAAAGCAGAACCTGCCTTGAGTGGCCACCTTTATGAGAGATCACGTCATGAAAGACCATCATTTAGCCACTGAAATGGTCTTCAACCCTTATCATTCGGAATACACCAGTGTGTGAAATAAGTTTGAATAAAATAGTTAAAGGGTAGTGCCAGAATAGCTTGGCGCCTCTAGGAGCCAAGCTATTCTGGCACTACCCTTGAACTAAAGCTATTGGTCTATATCCTTATCTGTAAGTACTCTAATGTAGATAGCAGTGTACAAATTTGAAGCTTTTAGCCTCAGTATGATGGGTTAATCCCTCCACTGCCGCTGTGCGTACATTTTTGTTTTTGAAATCTTTGTTCCTTCAACGAACGAAAGCCACAACCATCCAAGAAACATGGATTCAAATTGGTGTCAGCTAAAGGTGTTAGATCCTCACGAGCCCCCGCAGTTGCGGGGGCTCGTGCAGATCTGCGTCTCTTGCGATTGTATTGTGTTCACTTTTTCACAGCAGTGAAGGGGGTAAATGACAAGTGTTACTGTTTTTCCCCCGTGAAGACTTCTCTCGATAGAGCCACCCGTCTTTGGAGCTTGAGACCTTGTTGTTGTCGCCAAAAACCGTGTTGGCTCCAAATATGTTCTACCCCGCTCTGTTTAACCCTTTTAGCCCCACGGCTTGAATTTTCATGGTCGATCCATCTCCTGCTGTAGGGAGTCGGGGCTGAATGGGTTAATGGCAGGTGGCACTTTTTGCCACCAGAACATTTAGCCCCACTGAACGACTGTGTACCAGTTGCATTAGACGGATTGACCATGATAATTCAAGGGTAGTGCCAGATTAGCTTGGCGCCTGAAGGCGCCAAGCTAATCTGGCACTACCCTTGAATTATCATGGTCAGTCTCCTGTTGTAGGGTGTTGGGGCTGAATGGCTTAACATTTACAGGCTAGTCTGTTACTTTTATTCCTTTCATCTGCAAGACATAGACCAGACCAGTACACAGTTATTAAACATGTCATCCAACTTTGAAATGTTTTAGGCGAGACTAGGGAGAACGACCGTCGTGGTGGCGCACCGCCTGTCGACCATCAAGACTGCAGACATCATCATCAGTTTGAAGGATGGGGTGGTCTTTGAGACGGGCACCCATGAGGAACTCATGGCCAAACAGGGAATCTACTACCAGCTCGTTACCAATCAGGTATTGTTGATGGGTTTCTTACATCTACTACTAGTACTACTACTAATATTAATAATAATAATTACGATATTTATAATGCGCTTATCTTATAATAATTATAACTCTAAGCGCGCACGAACAACTCGCACATGCATGTGCGCGCTTTTAACAATGACTCGCATACCACAAATACATTATGACAGTCAGCTAGAGTGCTAGAACTGTTGAAAAAGATGAGTTTTGAGGGCGGACTGGAAGGAGGAGGGAGAGGGTTTCTGACGGAGAGAGAGTGGGAGGTGGATGGACCGCAGACAGAGAAGGAGCAGGGGCCAAAAGTGCTGAGTTTGGTGTGGGGGAGGCGGAGAGGGTCGGAGGTGGAGCGAAGAGAGCGGGAAGGGGTGAAGTAAGTTGGAGAGATAGGCAGGAGTGTAGTTGTTAACCTTTTGACAATGGAACGGACATGTGTGCGCGAAGCAAAGCTCCGTTGCTGACGGGACGCACACGTGCGCTGGCCTTGTTTCCCATTGCCGATGAGGCGCACACATCTGTGTGCTGGATACCAGTTTAACGGGCAATACCGGGAGTATGGTCTAAGGGAAGCAACCTACTATAATATGTCAAGCACTCATTTCTGGACTGGTAGAGTGACTTTTCTTGTTTGTATGGGCTGAAACCAACGAATCAGAAGCTCTAAAACAAGACGTCCCCATGTGCGAAAAAGAAAAAGCGGATTTTGGTGTAAAAACTTTTATGTGTGAAGAAACTTTTCTGTTGTGCATTTCTTTCTGGATTATTTACTGGTGACACACTAGAATATGTCTCTGGAATGCCAGGTGAGTTGTAATTTTCACACTTACTTACTTACTTACGACTGTCACCCCTACCCGGGTATAGGCCGTCGACGAGAGACCTCCAGCAACTCCTGACCTGTGCTTCTCCTTCGATTCTACTCCAGCTGGTTCCCAGTCTCTTGATGTCTGCTTGGAGGTCTCGATGCCAGGAGTTTCTCGGCCTACCTCTTTTCCTCTTTCCCTGGGGGTTCCATGACAATGCCTGCCTAGTGATACTGGAAGCTGGCTTTCTCAGACTGTGACTGATCCATCCCCATCTTCTTCGCCCAATTTCATTCTCTGCTGTTATCTGCTCTGTTCTCTCCCAGAGTCTGACGTTGCTGATCTTCTCTGGCCAGTGGATTTTCAAAATTCTTCTAAGGCAACTGTTCATGAAGGTCTGTACTCTGTTGACTGTGGTTTTTGTCAATCTCCAAGTCTCTGCTCCATATAAGAGAACTGCTTTTACATTGGAGTTGAAAATCCGGACTTTGGTGTGTTGTGACAGCTCTCTGGAGCTCCACACTTTTTTCAACTGGAGAAAGGCTGCTCTGGCTTTACCGATTCGTGCTCTGACATCTGCATCAGTGCCGCCTTTTTTGTCTATGATGCTCCCGAGATAGGTGAAGGACTCCACCTCCTCCAACGGGGTGCCAGCAAGCAAGACTGGTTCTTCCCTGGTTGCGTTCAGCCTCATTGTCTTTGTTTTCTGTTTGTGAATGGTGAGGCCCACTTGGGACGAGATGTCAGCAAGCCTCGTGGTCTTGTCCTGCATTTGTTGATGAGTGTGGGACAGTAATGCCAAGTCGTCTGCAAAATCGAGGTCGTCAAGCTGTGTCCACAGTGTCCACTGTATTCCACTTCGTCTGTGCTCTGTGGTCATCTTCATGACTATGGCCAGTAGGAAGAGGAACGGAGACGGCAGACACCCCTGCCTGACACCGGTTCTGACCTGGAGCTCCCTGGTGAACTGCCCTTCGTGGATCACGCGACATGTCATGCTATCGTAGCTGCTCTTGATCAGGCGGACGAGCTTTGTGGGTACACCGTAGTGTCGTAGGAGTTTCCACAGAGTCTCTCGGTCCACACTGTCAAATGCTTTCTCATAAACCACAAAGTTGACGTACAGCGGGGAGCTCCACTCCAGAGACTGTTCCACGATGATGCGGAGAGAACATGATCGGTTCTTCCTGAATCCTGCTTGCTGGTCTCTCAGCTGGGGGTCAACGGAGCTCTTCATTCTCTCCAGGATGATCCTGTTGAAGACCTTTCCTGGTACTGACAGCAAGGTGATTCCTCTGTAGTTGGAACACTTGCTGAGGTCGCCTTTCTTGGGAAGCTTGATTAGGTACCCCTCCTTCCAGTCAGCCGGCATCACCTCCTCTTCCCAGATCTTTCCAAACAGTGGGTACAGCATCTCCACAGTTGTCTCTAGGTCTGCTTTCAGAGACTCCGCTGGGATGCCATCTGGGCCTGCTGCTTTGCCGTTCTTCAAGAATGCCACTGCTCTTCTGATCTCTTCCCGGCTGGGTCTGTCACAGCTGATGGGTAGGTCGGTCTCTGTCGGCTGGATGTCTGGGGGGTCGGGTGGGCTAGGTCTGTTCAGCAACTCTTCAAAATACTCGGCCCATCTGTCGAGTTGGTCTGCTCTGTCTGCAATAGGCTTGCCTTCTTTGTCTTTTACTGGTCTTTCTGTATGGCCATACTTGCCTGACAATCTTCTGGTAATGTCGTAGAGCTGTTTCATGTTGCCGCTGCCTGCTGCCTTTTCTGCCTCTGCTGCCAGGCTGTCTGTGTAGGCCCTCTTGTCTGCCCTGATACTACTCTTCACCTCGCGGTTGGCTTCCGAGTATTCCCCCTGTGCTTTGGTTGCTCTCGTGCGACTGTTGTTGACAGCTGCTTTCTTCCGCTTCCTCACTTCTATATTCTTCAAGGTCTGTGCCGACAGCCAGTCCTTGTGATGGTGTTTCCTGAACCCTACAGTGTCTTTGCAGGTTGAGTTCAGCGCCTCTCTAACTGCCTTCCACTGCTGCTCTGTGGTGACCGCCTCCTCTTCATTTACTAGCTCCTGTAGCGCTTGAAACCGGTTGGACAGCACCAGTTTGAACTCTTCTCTAACTCCAGTTTCTCTCAGGAGGCCTACATTATAGCGCTGTCTTCTTGTTGTCTCTGTGCGGCTTTTCTTTAGCTTGAGCTTCATTCTTAAGGTAAGCAGATGGTGGTCGGAGGCGACATCTGCTCCCCTCCTCACTCGAACATCTTGAAGGGATCTTCTAAATTTCTTGCTAATGCAGATATGGTCTATTTGGTTCTCTGTTGTATGGTCAGGTGAGACCCAAGTTGCTTTGTGTATTCTTCTGTGTGGGAAGATGCTGCCTCCAATGACAAGTCGGTTTAGAGCACAAAAGTCTACAAACCTCTCCCCGTTCTCACTCATCTCCGAGCCTAGTCCCTGTCTCCCCATCACCTCTTCGTATCCGGTGTTGTCCTCCCCTATTTTGGCATTAAAATCGCCCATGACGATGGTGATGTCTCGCTCCGCACATTTGTCCAAGGCACTCTGGAGTCGGTCGTAGAACTCTTGTTTCTCTTCCTCGTCACTGTCATTAGTGGGCGCATAACACTGGATGACGTTTAGCCTGAGTTTTTTCTTGGTTCTAAAGGCTGCTGTTATAATTCTTGGCCCAAGAGGTTCCCAGCCCATCAGCGCTCTCTGTGCCACTGGTGACAGCATGAATGCTACACCTTCTGTATGGGGGCATTCTCCTCTTCATGACCTGAATACAGAATCATCTCCCCACTTAACAGCAATTTTCACACTGTGGCTAACTAATACACTAACAGCATGTTTTCAGAACCCAGTGCAAATCTGTTTTTGATTTTTGGCTTCTTACCCCACCTTCTTTATACGCCTGTAAAATCTTAACAATACATAATATTTTCTTCAGCATAGTGTCTATGAGCTCACCTTGTATTGCTTTTTCCACTGATACCAAATATGTTGGGGTATGATAAGATTTTTTTACAACAGACAAGGCCAATGAAATGTGTCAAAATTACTATGGTAGAAGGGAAGTGAGCCATACGCTCAGGGGGAAAAACCTAGCTGGCAGACTACGGTGGCAAAAGGTTAAGGGATTTGAAGCAGAGAGACAGGATCTTGTATTGAATGTGTTGGGAGATTGGGAGCCAGTGAAGGAATTTGAGCAGGGGAGTGATGTGGTCAGATTTCTTCTTTTTGAGGACGAGGCGGGCAGCATTGTTCTGGACGCGCTGGAGAGTGAAAGTGGTGGAGTGAGGGAGGCCGGAAAGGAGAGAGTTGCAATAGTTGATGCGAGATAAAATGAGATAGACAGTAAGTTTGGTGGCAGCTTCAGTGGTGAGGTATTTTCTGATCTGACTGATGCGACGAAGGTGGAAGAGACAAAGCTGGTCATAGAAAGATAGAAAGAGAAGAATCGAGGATAACACCGAGGTTCTTTGCCGAGACAGAGAGGGGGATGGGGGTGCTGTCGAGTTGAAGATGGAGAGAGGGAGGGAGCTGAGAAAGTTTCGGGCGAGTGCCTACTACAGCGACTACTACTACTACTACTAATACTAATAATAATAATAATGTACATTTATATAGCGCTTAACCTCCAAATGAATGGTGCTCTAAGCACTTTACAAGATCAAAAATCACAGAACAAAAAGTACAAGAAAGAAAATGCTACAATAAATGTTACAAAAACTAAAGTGACACATACCAAAAGCTCACACTCACACATACACACACAACGTTACAAGAACAGTTACTGCTAAAGATTGCTAACGCACTGAAAATGCATCTAACTATATGCATAAGAAAACAGAGGTCTTGAGCAGTGACTTAAAAGCAGGCAGAGTTGGGGCATGTCTGACATGGGCTGGAAGGTCGCTCCAGGTCACTGGACCGAAATAAGAAAAGGCACGCTGGCCCTGGCTAGACTTCTTTCGCCTAGGAACCCTGAACATACGCTTGTCTGATGCTGAACGGAGGGATCTTGAAGGCGTGTAAATATGAACCAGGTTGGACAAATATGGGGGAGCAGAGCCGGTAATAGCATTGTAACAAATGACAGAGACCTTGTACACAATTCTTTGAGATACAGGCAGCCAGTGCAAGTCAACAAGTAAGGGTGTTGCGTGCTCACGTTTTGGTACTATGTAAATTAGTCGGGCAGAGCAGTTCATAACTCTTTGAAGAAAATTCTGAGGAACACCAGCCAAAAGGGAATTACAAAAATCAATGCGTGAAAGAACAAGGGAGGTAACAAGCAGTTTAGTTGCTTTGGTTGTGAGAAGGAGTCGAATACTTCGCTCGGTAGCAACATCTGTTCGGGCCCACAGCAGTTGCAGTGGGCCTGTGCAGGCCCACTGCAGCCATCGTTGGCCCAAGGACATTTGTTCAGTGTGACTACAGTAAAACCTGCTCCGAGCGGTCACACCTGTTGCCAAACATAAGTGGCCATAAACAGCAGGTGACTGCTCACGGCAGGTATCTTAGAAATGTACCCCGAAACACCCAGAAATGTAAATCTGAGTAACCTAGCCACTACTAGAGTTAGTGTATGCCAAGTACATATCCCCTACAGTGCAAGTTCACGGCCTTAGTGTATCTAAAATCGTCACAGTTAAGACAAAAGAGTGGGAAAAATACATGTAATGCACATGTACATTGTCCTTGTAAAATGTTGAACATGTAAACATTTGTACTTCAGAGTTGGTGCGGCTTCATTTTGTCGCCACATTACACCCAACAAAAACAGAAAAACCCGATCAACTCGTAAATGCACATATGAGTTTCAAGCTTAACAATCAGTCTCGGTGGTGCATACCAACAGAAAGATATGGGGAAAAGTACTTGTGAGTGGAAGCATTGGCACGTTTATGATATTTGCAACTGTGACATACCAGTGTATCTTTTACAGACACAAATCTTCATCAGTCTTTCATAGTTTCCGACAGTGCGTTTTCTGCGCATGCGTAGTGATGGCTAATGCCGTTGTGTCAGTCATGAGTTCGATACACACACTCGCAGACCCCAAGCATTGGAGGGAAAACACACATGTACACAAACCGCAAACACAATTGTAGGAGGTGGATTGACCATGATAATTCAGGGGTTGTGCCAGATTAGCTTGGCGCCTGAAGGCGCCAAGCTAATCTGGCACAACTCTTCAATTATCATGGTCAATCAGTCTCCTGCTGTAGGGTGTTGGGGCTAAATGGGTTAAAGGGAACAAACAAAAAAACCGCTCCCCCCCCCCCTCCCCCCCGAATACAGAATACTTTATTAGCCATTGTGCACAAAACCGAAATGTGTGTGTGAATTTTAATTTTGTTTTTTGTGAATTACTGTTCATGATTTTTATTTTCAGTGATACTGATTAAAGTTTCTTCACATTTTTCAGACCAAGCACCATACCCAAGAGGATGAGGATGAAGGTAGCTATTTACTTGTCAAGAAATTGACACTCAGATTTTCACTTCTGTTGCTAGTGTTACTCATCACTGCTACTGCTGATACAGATTGGCGGAAAAGACCCTTTACGCATTTAGCCCTGACGCTCTACAACAGGAGGTGCATTGACTATGATAAATCGAGGGTAGTGCCAGATAAGCACTGCCATTGATTTATCATGGTCACACCATCTGCAACAGGTACATAGTTGGTACACGACACCTCTAAAATTTGGGAAATGTGTCATTGAGGTTAAATAGGTTAGCCCTCTTAATCTCACAGCCACATTTTCAAACTTTTGGAGGCGTTGTCTAATGTCTATGTACCAGTTGTAGGAGATGGATCGATCATGATAATTCAAGGGTAGTGCCAGATGAGCTTGGTGCCTGCAGGCGCCAAGCTCATCTGGCACTACCCTTGAATTATCATGATCAGTCCATCTCCTGCTTCAGGGTGTTGGAGCTAGAAAGGTTAAACAGTATTTTTTTCTGCAGAGTGGTATTGTCAGTAGCTGAGACACCTTAGCACAAGATGGACTAGGTATGATGGGTGCGGAACCAAACTGATCCGTCTCCCACAGGTGCTAAAGTTAGTCTGCATGCTTAGACTTGTTCCTTGCTGAGTTTGTTTCCGTGTTCATGGTGTTGTTTTTAAAGTGACACATCAGCTGTTATTACAGCAGAACCTGTCCTGATTGACTTCCCTTCAATAGAGCACCTGTCATTAAAGATTATCATTTAGGTGTCTACTTCCCTTATGAGAGAGCACCTGTCATTGAAGAGTATCATTTGGGTGTCTACTTCCCTTATGAGAGAGCACGTGTCATTGAAGAGTATCATTTAGGTGTCTGTAGCCACTTAAGTGAATGGATGTCAACTTCAGCCGCTGTGAGTTTAGCACACTATCAGAGATGAGATCTGCTTGGCCAAGGTTTGCTGGCACTGCGTGTGCTTTACGATTTTTGTGATACTGAATGTGTCGTTACAAGCTGTTACCTGGCATGCGCGCGGGATCCAGAAATGAACTGCTAACAAAATTGCTTAGTGGCAGAGTACATAACACAGAAAAGTTACGTAGTAGGTGTATAATAACTCATTCAGCTTGACGGCCGTATTTCCCAAATTTTGGAGGCGTCATCTAATGACTTTGCACCAGTTGCAGGAGATGGATCGGCCATGATAATTCAAGGGCTGTGTCAGATTAGCTTGGCACCGACAGGCACTACCCTTGAATTATCATGGTCGACCCATCTCCTGCTGTAGGGCGTCAGGGCTGAATGGGTTAATGGCAGGTGGCACTTTTTGCCACCAGAACATTTTTAGAGACAACACCCATCTTTTAAAACCATCATACTCATGCAAATAACAGTGGTTGCCCATGACAGGTTGTACTGTATTATTGTTTCATCTTGAGAGCCAGCATTTTGGAATTACCTATTTTGGAATTACCTGCTGTGTATCATGGACAAATTGAGATTCATGCACTGATTGTGGTGGCTCAAAGGCATTGTCTGTTGTGTCATGGTCACTGCATAAAATACTTACACTAGGCACAATCTTTAGAGCTGTCGGTCAGGACATCTCTTTCAGCTGCTCATAGTGATGTAGTTATCTTTATCATCAAATCTTATCTTTTGCCATGGTATTTTCACAATTTCTGTCCTTGTTTCTTGCTGCCAGAGGACATAGAAGGTAATGTATATTGGATTTTGTTTTCATCTGCATTCACTGACAGAGTTAGATACTTGTTCAGTTCATCTTTTTAAAACCATGCTGATTTGAGGATACGTACAGCTAACTCATTCGAGACGTGCCCCCTCTGGATATGCGGCTTATGCTGAGTTAATGTGTAATAGACAGGGGATGATAATCAGAAATAGTGTCAGGCTATCTTGGCGCCTGGGGAGGCACCAAGCAAATCAGGCATTGTCAATGAATGGTCATAGCTGATAGATCCATGCGTGACAGTCTTCAGCCTTGGAAGCTGATTCAGCTTGCTTAAAATCCCAAAAGCTGAATTTCAGGTGTTTTTTGTTTTTCCCGTTCAGACAGAACTGCCTTTCAGCCAGCCTGATTCATCTGCAAGAGGCATACATTCTCTTGAGCCCCCCTGCATCCGCAGGGGCTCATGAGAATTTATGTCTCTTGCTGGTATTTATATCTCTCATGATTAGTCCATGGACTGTTTTCAGTCATTGTCACCCATGTAGATCTTCTGATGTCAGTTCCCGGAATGCTGAAGACAAAGGTTTTGGAGAGTGCCAGTTAAACTTAACCCTTTTAGCCCCAACACCCTACAGCAGGAGATTGATTACTGGTGGCTGCATCCAGATACATATATACGCAACATCAGGCCTTGTATCTGAAGACATTCTTGAATCTTCACCCTTGTCCTATCCTTAGTGTTGTCATTTTCATTTATTTTGGTCATCATCTTATCGAAGTTTTTGTTTTTTGTTTGGGTTCCCAGAGGATTCTGATGAAGAAGGTAATATACTAGAATGTGTCACCCATTTGTGTTGTGAATAGATGGGTGAGAGTTGGGGGTGAACTTTAGCCTATTTGTGTATACTGCAGACTAAATGAAAAATCCACTCCACTTCACCATTTTCCCCACCCGGGTCTGCCCTGGGGGACTTGGGTGGGGTTAACTACTTTTTAGTTCCCAGGGTCACCCTTGTAAGCCCCACAGGGTGGGTTTTCCTCTCTATTCTGGGGCATGTGTTTCTGTCTACCCTTTGTCCATTCACCTGTATTTGCCTTTTTAAAACTCTCCCTACTGTCTGCACTGCTTGTAGCTCTTGATATTGGATGTGTGTTGCTAAATGGTCTTAACTTTATTTAGGCCCCATGTGTTAGGTTTATTTAATGTATTGGACCGGCTGGCGACATACATTCAATGTTCTGTTTAGGTTTTTTTTCACAAGCAGTGCAGGCACGTCCTGAGAAAGTCTTGTTGCTGTCGGGACGTTAAGCAATGTACAATCAATCAATCAAACCACTTCACCATTTTGTTTCGTTCTGCCAACCCCCCCCCCCTCCCCACAAACAATCTGCTGACCCACAAATGCTGCAAGACTCCTTGATTAAGTTTCCTTTCAAAACACTTGTCCACCGTCCCATGTTTAGGCTTTTGCACAGTGCCTGTGAATGTTAAAAAGATCACTAGATGCAAAAAAATCCCTCCCCCTCCGTCCACATTTGTTGGCCATTTTGAGGGTAAAAGAAGCATTTGTTGCTGTTTTACGCAATGTGCTTTTTCCACATGTTGTGATGTCTGTTGCTCCTGCTATATTAACATCTGTTTTATGACATTTGATGGTGGAGCTAGATTGTGGAATGAACTGGTCTTATATACATGTACATTATTCTGCTGTCGGAAGTGCTTTATGTTGGGGTGATTTCTGCTGGAATTGTCTTGACAAAAAGCGTTTCCTTGGTATCATTTTATTTTCCTGATTGCCTTGTAACCAGTAGAAACTTAACCCATTGTTCAGAGGCCCTGACAACACCTTTTCAATGTTAATGGTCGACTTAGCTGAAATTATCTTTTTATGCTACTGTGAGGTGTTGCTGCTCACATTAGGGGAAAAGTCAGTATTCTCAGTGTCTTAGGTGATAGCTGTTTATGTGCATAGGCTTTAGTGCTCACTACAGGCCGCAGGTATATTGCTCCTAAACTTGGTTTTGGATGGCATAGAAAACAATAGCATTCGGACACGCTAAGCGCAGTAAACCACATTAACTAGTCCTACTGTGCGATATACCAGATGAAAACGAAAGCCAGTGAACAGACCATGACATACCTGTAGCATGTAGTATATTTGCGAGGACCCAAGATAATGTTCAGGGACAGGGATCAACTAAAACACTGAGAATGCCGAGTTCAGCCCCAATTGTGACATCGCAACCGTGTGGCAGCATCAGTGAGCTAAGTCGCTCATTACTTCACTACAAACTGCTGATATACCAATAAACAAATTGGAAATCCAGCCATCTTGTTATATTTGAAGCCTAGTAAGCAGAGGTCCTCAGGCCCACAACGGCCACAGTGGGCCCACGCACGGCTGTGCACAGGCCCAATGTGGCTATTGTGGGTCTTAAGATGTTTTACTACTGGGGAGTGCACATGTATATACCCTGTATTAATTGAAGACAAAATGGGAAAGAAAGTAGCAGCCGTTAGACAATACTGATCAGAAAAGAGAACTACCAAGTGCTTATGCACGGATAACGAAAATCATTGAATATCGGAGTTGACATTTTACCATTTTATCAAGACAGATTTTGATGATAGGCATAATTTTGACGAGGTGCTTCAGAAAGAAAATACTGATGGTGATACTGATGGTCAGAACCCCTAGCATGAACACCGATATACCATATCAGTTACGATTGTATGTTTAAGTTATATGGCATTCATATTGCAGATTTGGCCTAATTTAACAGCTTTTATATATTGTTTAGCACAAATCGTTTAACCCTTTTCGAGTCGTAGCCATTTTTGTCGTGATGATTCCTGTAGGAACCATCGTGACAGAAACTGCTACTGACACAAAAAAAGGGTTAACTTTCTTGTATTGTCTATATTTCTAATTTCAGTTACTGATAAAAAAAATATGTATTTTCAGAGTTGCCTTAGCTACCATTAAAGCTTGTGTACAGTTCATGCTGCAGTAGGTACATGAACGGAGAGTTATGGAATGAATGAATGGTCCTTACAGTGGATGACCATAGCAGGAGACTGATCGACCATGCAGTTCAAAGGTAGTACCAAAATAGCTTTAGTAGGCATTCTGGCTTTTCCCTTCGAACTGTCATGGTTGATCTATCCTTTGGACTAGTATGTACTGGTAGTCTTCAGTGGGCAAATTTATAAATTCCATTACAAACATGTACATGGGTTGATGTGCTAAAAGAAGATGAAAATATTACGTATTTGTGTCCTCCAAATACAGATATTAATGAAATTATCTGCAAAAAGATCATTACTGAATGGGTGCCAGAGAAATTCTTTTTACTGTGTAGGTACTCTTATATTTAAAATATTGTTATTATTATTATTATTATTATTATTATTATTATTATTATTATTATTATTATTATTTGTTGAGATGTGAATTTTGTTTCCATGTTTACTTTTCAGTTTTTAAAATTTACTGTGTTTGGTGATGCCTTTTTTTTTTTTTTTTTTTTTTTTTTTTTTTTTTTTCTATCCTACCCCACCCGGGTCTGCCCTGGGGGACTTGGGTGGGGTTAGGTATTTTTTAGTTCCCAGGGTCACCCTGGTCAGCCCCACAGGGTGGGTTTTTCTCTCTATTCTGGGGCATGTGTTTCTGTCTACCCTTTGTCCATTCACCTGTATTTGCCTTTTTAAAACTCTCCCTACTGTCTGCACTGCCTGTAGCTCTTGATATTGGATGTGTGTTGCTAAATGGTCTTAGCTTTATTTAGGCCCCATGTGTTAGGTTTATTTAATGTATTTGACCGGCTGGCGACATACATTCAATGTTCTGTTTATTTTTTTTTTCACAAGCAGTGCAGGCACGTCCTGAGAAAGCCTTGTTGCTGTCGGGACGTTAAGCAATGTACAATCAATCAATCAATCATTTTTCTATCCTACTTTGCATGTGACCAACTGTAGATTGACCCCTTCATTGTGAGTGTGCATATGAATTACCATATATCCTGAAAACTTGCAAAGATTTAACATCCAGCAATGACCTCTACACAAGGAACAGAAATATAAGTGGATCTAGCAAGATGCAAAGAACCTAATTAGGATATCTATTTCTGCCAGTTTGGTGATGCTTGTTGTGTCTCAGGAGTTAATGGGTTAATGAATTCACTTCTGATACACTAATTTACTTGTAATACAAGATATAGATTGACCGTAATACATGTACTTCAAGGGTGGGACCAGAAGAGCTTGGTGCCTGAAGGTGCCAAGCTATTATGGCACCACCCTTGAGCTGTCAGTCTATCACCTTGTCTAATGTAGTCATCAGAGGACAACTGTCAGCTTTAGGAATTTTTATGTAGGGCTCATTGTGTTAATTAACCCTCTTGACCCCATGGCCGCATTTCTAAACTGTTGGAGCTGTTGTCTAACGACTATGTACCAGTTGTAGGAGATGGATTGATCATGATAATTCAAGGGTATGCCAGATGAGCTTGGCGCCTTCAGGTGCCAAGCTCATCTTACACTACCCCTGAATTATCATGATCAAGTCATCTCCTGCTGCAGGGTCCTGGAGGCTAAATGGGTTAACCCTTCACTCATTCTGCAAGATTCACATGATAAATCTGTGCAGCATTCACATTCAGCTTTGACCAATAAAGACAAGTACCAACCAGTACACCATCAATACCATGTCAGTGGATTTTTTTCTCATACTAATGGCAAATATATTTTTTTATCTCTGTAGCAGAGATTGAGGCCTTTGAACGCGTCGGTTCAGGTCGTGCCAGCGCCCGCCAACTGAAGCGCATGACATCTGCAGAGGACAAGAAGCTTGAGCGTAGTTTGTCTGCGACTGGGGAAAAGGAGAAGAAGAAGAAGAAGAAGAAGGTGGGTGCATTATACAGTAGAACCTGTTTGAGCAGCAGAACCTTTTTTGTAAGCAATAACCGTCTTAACCTGTTCGGTGCTGACAAAATTTGAACACCACGCAACTGCAAGAAATGATCAGCATTCAGTAACTGAACCTCTGCATTCAATAACTGACAATGCATTGACCC
Source organism: Semisulcospira habei (assembly GCA_036245525.1). Classification (NCBI taxonomy): domain Eukaryota; kingdom Metazoa; phylum Mollusca; class Gastropoda; family Semisulcospiridae; genus Semisulcospira; species Semisulcospira habei. Next base: position 286,816,078 of record BTPG01000002.1, on the reverse strand, counting down.
ACAGATTAACTCATTCAGGCCGATGCACGTATTTCCCAAATTTTGGAGGCGTCATTTAACGACTATGCACCTGTTGCAGGAGGTGGATCGACCATGATAATTCAAGGGCAGTGCCAGATTAGCTTGGCGCCAACAGGCTACCCTTAAATTATCATGGTCGACCCATCTGCTGTAGTGCGTCAGGGCTGAATGGGTTAAACTATTTGGATCATGTTGCTTTCAATTTTTATTTTCATTTGAACAGGAAGATGAGGAGAACTTACCTGATGCTCCATTCACACGACTGATAAGTATGAATGCGCCTGAGTGGCCCTACATACTTTTTGGGTGCATCGCGGCTCTCATCAATGGGGGTGTCCAGCCAGCGTTTGCCATCCTCTTTGGAAAAATCATTGGTGTTAGTATTTATTTATTTATTTATCTTTCCTTTTTTAATTACATTGTACTTATTTATTTTTAAAATGTATTTAAACGTTTTAGGAGTGAATACGTGATAACATTTTGTGCTTGAGGAGTACATATAAAAATGAGTTTAGTGAGAGTCATAGATCTTCTTGAGCCCCCAGACTATATGGGGGATGCCTTATACATAGGGATAGTGTGCTTGGCTGTTTCAATATACCTCTGTTCACTTTCTACAAACCGATTTTTGATGTGGTTATTGGTCTTGTAATTGTTCTTGTATGCTTAGTAAGTTCTCCGGAAAATCAGAATTGTGACGTAAAGGATGAAATTTCAAAGTGAATTTATTTTTACATCAAAGTTATTACATGTATAATCATGAGGTAATACCTACTCTTTTGTGTAAATAGAAAATGGAGAGCATTAAGTCTGAAAAGTTACTTACAGAAATTTAACCACCTGTGAGTCCCATGCAACACAGGACACCACCATGACATGTTTTTCTCCAAGTACAGCACAAGGAGTGATATGAAACATGTAATTTCTATTGAAATAAGATTAATTTGAGGAGACACCACTACAGTATGTTTTAATATGCACTTTGTCTCCAGAAACAAAAAAAACCCAATGTACAAAAGGCCATTGGGCCCGCCGTTGGCCCGTGCACAGCCTTGCATGGGCCAGCAGTGGCCAACTTTTACCTGATGGCCTTTGTGCACTGGGAAACTCACCAATGTCACATAGGTAGCAAGGGCTCTGGGACATCTTGTTTTTTACACCAACATTTTTTTGATTAACTGGAGCGAATCATAGTGAATGTTCCAGATGCTTTGTGCATAATAATATTCAAACAAAGAAAATAAGTCACTGTCGTTATCAATGAAACTTTTTTATCATCAGGATCATTAATTAGTGTATTTTTTACAACTTAGGGTGAAAATACAACTTGTTTTTTTATGTATGTGCAGTGGATTATTTTTAATTCAGTGTCCTATTCAAGTAAGAGCTGCTGAGTAACACTGGCAGTCAGCCGCATGTCACAGTTGCCAAAATGAATTACTTGCATTTTTGATGCATAAATGTGCATAACTCACCATACGTATTAAGTATATGTTCTAGATGTCCATCACGCGGTTAGATACACCAAATTGTTGCATGAGAATGTACACACCACTACAAAGTTCTCTTTAAAATCAGTTTTATTCACAGCCAAATTAACCCATTGAATCCTGAGGCTGATTATAAAAAAAGTGCATATTGTCCGATGAAGGCTACATTACAGATCTGGAGATAAATCAACAGTCTTAGTTTAAGGGTGGTGCCAGAATAGCTTGACGCCTCGGGCGCCAAGCTATTCTGGCACTCCCCTTCAACTTTCATAGTCAAATTTATTTCAAGCAATGGGTGTATCAGTATGAAAAGGGTTAAATGACAAAGGAGAAGATTCTGTATGTGATAATGCATGCATGAATGAAACTGTGTGCAGGTGTTCGCCATACCTGATCTAGGTGAACAAGAAAGGCGCATCATGTTGTACAGCTTGCTGCTGCTTGGACTTGGCGTTCTCTCCTGCGTTGCCATGTTTCTCCAGGTCAGCTAAAAAGTATATCCATGTAATAAATCAAGACCTGAAAGCTCACAAAAGTACAATGCAGGAGAATGCATTTAACTCTTTGGCTGTCAGTAGCTCATTTGTTTCTTCAAAAACATTACCGATGACATGACTTTATGGAAGTGTCTACTACTTGCTCAATTCTAGCCTAAGAACCCGTTGTGCCACCACACAACCTGGGAGGCACTCAGGGAACCCCGAAGGGGGCCGAGAGTTGTCTCCCGTTACTGCCCATCCGGTTCCGAGTCACGGTGTGACTAACCAGTCAGTCTACTTAGGCTCACGCTGTTCAGACGTGTTGCTCTAGCCTACAGACTTTGAATTTTTCGACCGGTTTGCCGGTCTTCCGGACCTTGGCTTTTTCACTTGGCTTCTACTTCGTCAGCCCTGCCTGTGCCATGCGTGGCTCTGTCGTCCCCTCGTCGTTGGCTGCTTCCACCTCTTGAGTGCCTGGGCGGCGCGGTGAGCTTCGCGAACACTTCGCTCGGTCGTGCCTTGGGTGTTATGGACGTTTCTTCCCGCTCCGGCGGAAAGGTAAGGTAGTTGGGTTGGCCCTCGGCCGGTTCCCGGGCTGGGCACTGGTTGCAGCAGGCACGAAGACAGTCTTCATCTTCGCTGTAGCTTGCGCTCCAAATTTCTCAACCCTTAGCTTGGCGGGGCCCCTCGCGCCCGCGCCCACTCACCTTTCGGTTGTTTGGTGTCATACCTACTGACTTGTACCTGGTGTCAGGTGTGATTTGGAGAATTTGTTATGTGTCCATGGCTTGATTAGCTTGGCGGGGCCCCTTGTGCCCGCACCCTGACGCCATTACGTTGGTAGATGTCGCGGGGTCAGACGCTTGCTTCGTTCCTGTATCTGTCATGACATGCTTGTTTTTGTGGGCATGATGCGTCGTATGCTCGCCTGAGCTTGGCGAGGCCCCCACGTGCCGTGCCCTGTCGCCTTACGTGGTAATGTTACTGTGCCAGACGCTTGCTTCATGCCTGTACTTGTCGTCACATGCTTGAGTTGTTGTACATCATGCGTCATATGCTCACCTTGGCTTGGCGGGGCCCCACGTGCCCACGCCTGTCTCCATTATGTTGATAATCTTACTGTACTGTAGCTTGCTTTATGCCTGTACCTGTCGAGACATGCTTGAGTTTTTTTGTACATAATGGGTCGTATCCTCACCTTAGCTTGGCGGGCACTATGCTCTCCAGACCAAGGGTGACTGCCACGCGGGTGAAATGCAGGAAGGTACCCAGCGGAGACGGAAACACGCTGGGAAGACGGGTACAGCACAATTATTGGGTTTCGGGTACTTACCCTTTGGCAAGATGGGCAAACAGAGAGGTTAGCCAGGACTTCTCATCTTTCACGGACGGTAGGTCGCAAAGGTAGCGTGCTTGCCTTAGCTGCGCCGGGCCCCCCTGCCCGTGCCCACTAGTTTACGGGGGTCGATTTGCAGGCCCAGACACTTACTGACAGGCTTGTACCTTGCTGTTTGTGCCTTTTTTATGTTGCGAAGGCTGGCCTTACCAGGGTGGGGTTCCACAGGCCCTCGCCCGCATGCCTTCAGGTGTGTTGTGTGTTGCAATGACCTGTTACTGTCCCATGCGCAAGGCGGAGGGTTCCAGTGGCCGTCAGTTACCAGAGGTCTGTCTCCCATGCACGGATGCGCCTCCGACCATGCTTGCGGCACCTACTCCACCTGTCCTGAGCTGCGCTGTTAGCAGTTATGGAGTGTACAGACGCGAGCGACCGGCACCTGTGTGTGATCCGAATCCAGTCGAGGCACCATTCCCGGGCCCTACGTACTATTCGCACGAGAGCGCTCCCACCGCTCGAGACCGCGACGACCTTTGGAGGGGACGCCAATCCGGACGCAGGAACCTAGTGCACGGAGCGGGTATTGATCGAAGCGGCCGCTTCCAGGAGGGAGCGCGCCCAGACACAACCTTCTGACAGGCAGAGAACCCGCCTCATGGAGGCCTGGTTCGGAGTGACACGCCTCGCGCTGTCCCATGTCCACTGCCGATCCCCGCTCGTCTCCAAGGAAACCCGCTGGCCCCTAAGGGGAGTCATCTCACTGGCAGAGAGCCTGCCTCATTGAGTCCGGCGCATTACATTACGCACGCATCCAGGACCTTCGCGCAGTACGGAACCCTCGCACCGCTCAAGATCTGCTCGGAAGCCCGCCCAGGCGGCTGACAACTTAGCGCAGGATCCTCCCGCTCGCAGCAGGGCTGCTGTCACTGCGTTCGCTTCCTGGAGGGAGCCCCACCAGGACAACGCTGCTCGTCGGCAAAAAGCTCTGAGCCTGGCTGCTAGTTGTTGCAGGGGCCTGTTGATGACTGACAAGCTATGCGGAGGTTCCAGTGGCCGTCTGAGAACCACAAGGTCTGTCTCCCCTGCGCCGGATGTGCCTCCGACCATGCTGGTGACGCCTACCCCACCTGGCCTGAACTGCGCTGGTCGCAGCTATGGAGCTTCTACAGACGCGAGCGCCCAGCACCTGGGAGTGCTTCGAGGCCAGTCGAGATGCCATCCACTGGGCCCGGTGTACCGACCGCTTGAGACCACGGCGACCTTATGGAGAGAACGACACGCCGGACGCAACAGACTAGTGCGCGGAGTGGGTTGATCGATGCGGCCGCTTCCAGGAGGGAGCGCGCCCGGACAAGCCTGGCTGACAGGCAGAGAACCCACCTCACTGAGCCAGGTTCGGAGAGACGCGCCTCACGCCGTCTCATGTCCACTTCCGATCCCCACTCGCCTCCTGGAAGCCCGCTGCCTCCTACGCGGAGTCACCTCGCCGGCAGAGAGCCCACCTCATTGAGCCCGGCTCAGAGAGACTTTTACGCACCCGTCCAAGGCCTTCGGGCAAAACGGAACCCGCACACAAGCCAACCTCTTCGTCGCATACAGTCATCTTGCTTGCCCTGAACGAAGTGCCCTTCACTTCTCCACCACGCTTCCCGTGGTTGACTGCCCGCCATCTCCCCCCCGCTCTCGAGGAGGATCTTCGCTGCTGGACGCTGGAAGACAGCTAGGAATTCCTGTCCCGACCGCGGCTGCCGGCCTTCGTGACCTACGCTACGACTCCTCAGCGCTCCTCCTGTCGGGTTCCCGGGACTCCGTATGCTTCGCCGTCCTTAGATGTCCGCCCGGTTTTGGCTAGCTTTCGTCAGGACTGGTTCTCGGGACTCTCCCAGGCGTGCCTCTGCCCCCTGTCTGCTGTGGATCCGCACCCGGCTCTGTGGTTGGAATAGGTGACCTCGCTCGTCCGTTACTCCCTAGCCTGCGTGGGATTCTGGAGCTCCTGACCCGAGCCTTCGTCCGCCGCTTCGAGGACTCCTGGCTCCCCTACTTGACGACCTGCCGCGGATTGCCCACCTGTACTGAGGCCTCAGCCGCGCCATGCTTCCCTGAGCAGCCCTGCTCTTCGATGCGTTCGAGCAGACCGGAGGATACATCTAGGACCTTGGGTTTTGCAAGACACCTCCTCTTCACTCCTGCCGCTGCAAGGCTGTGGTTCTCGCCTTGTGGTTTTTGGCTCCGCCCTCAGCTATGGACTACGCGTTCCACCTGGACTTCTCACCTGTATCTCCAGGTCTCCGTGCGCTCGGCCTCCAGGGAGTATCCCCCGTTCACCTGTGATGGAGTAGTTACCAGTTCGGGCGCTGCCGTTCGTCCTCGACCTCTGCCCTTGGGTCCTCATTCGCCTCGTGGATGCAGTGGTACCTAGGCACAGCTCCCGTCTCCCTGGCGTCTACCTACCTTGACGACCTCCTCCGGCGCACCTTGGACGTGACTGACATTGGACAGGGATGCTCTGGTTCGGCTGTGCTCGTGGTTGGGGTGCCGGGTCACCACAGGTAAGTCGGACCTCACCCCACTCTCGTCGCTTTGCCCAACATTCCCTCCATGCTCGACACTTCCCCGGCTGACGGTTGTCTTGGCCAACTCACTCTCCCGACGCGGCCAGTTGCTACACACGGAGTGGACCTTACACCAGGACATCTTCGGATGTTCTGCGCACGATGGGAGACACCTATGGTCGACCTGTTCGCCTCGAGGTGGAATCACCAGCTTCCCCCTACTTGTCTCCCCGATCCCAGACCCTCTGGCCTGGGCAGTTGACGCACTGTCCCTCCCGTGGCGCCGACTCTTCGCATACGCATTCCCCCCGACAGTCCTCGTCCCCAAGTCCTCCTCAAGCTTCGGGGATGCAATGCGGTCGTCCTACTGGTCGCCCCGTTCTTTAGAATCGGTCCTCGACCTCCAATCTTCTCAGCCTCGCCACGGACCCCCCACTGCTGCTTCCCGCACTCCGCGTGGTGCTCAAGCTACCACGACTTCGCTGTTCCTCCCATGCCCGGAGCGCCTACTCCTTCATGCTTGGAGTTTGTGCGGCAAGCCCTCGTCACTAGAGGCTTCTCGAGTGCAGCAGTGGAAGCTATCGCTACAGTCCGCAAACCCTCGACACGCCGCGTCTACGAGGGAAGATGGTGAGTACTGTGCTTCGGGGCGGCGTCCGTCGCCTCACCCCCTCCGACCTAACTAACCCCCAGCTCGCGGACTTCCTCTGGCTCTTCAGAGACCAAAGATGGCCTGTTGCGGACATGACTCACACGACATGCTTCCTGGTGGCTCTTGCCACGGCGGCCCGAGTTCCCGAGCTACACGCGCTGTCAGCTTGCCCTGCCTGCCTGCAGTTCGAGCGGACGGTTCCGTACAGCTCCCTACGGACCATGCCTTCTTTGCCATGACCACGTCTCCTTGGACCACACCACAGGTGATCACCTTACAGCCGCTGAGAGGGACGTACTTCCCGCAGGAGACCAGGCAACAAGATCCTGTGCAAGCCCTACACGTGTACCTATGCCGACACAAAGCCGTCCGGGTGGACGCGCACGCCTCTTTTGCCGTTAACCCGGCGGGACTGACGCTACAGCCCAGACGATCTCTTCCTGGCTACGCTCAGTCATTTGGTCCGCCTACCAGGATCCCTTCCTGCAGGGAGCGAAGAGGCTAAAGATACGTCCACCCTAGGTACGTGCCATGGCCACGAATGTCGCGTTCGACCGGAACTGCGCTGTCATACACATTGTGGCTGCCGTGGACTGGCAGGCAGAATCTACCTTCGCCAGCTTCTATCTCAGGGATCTGGCAGGTCAGCGAGACAACCTCGCGCTGGTGGGGGACATCAATGCGGCGCAACACTCCCTCCTGGCGCCTCGGCGCCGTAGGTTACACCTACCTAGGGTCATCGGGAGTTTGCGGCAAGGAGGACGGCTCTTGGGCCCTAAAGGTGTGCTGGGCGCGGCACCCTCCTCCTGTTAGCAATTCTTCCATAAAGTCATGTCATCGGTAATGTTTTTGAAGAAACAAATTCATTTTTCTCTAAAAGGTATTTTTTCGAAAAATACTTACCGATGACATGACCCGGACGATCCTCCCACCTGCCGCTGGTGAGCTAAGTATCCTGACTTGTTAGTCACACCGTGACTCGGAACCGGATGGGCAGTAACGGGAGACAACTCTCGGCCCCCCTCGGGGTTCCCCGAGTGCCTCCCGGGTTGTGTGGTGGCACAACGGGTTCTTAAACTAGAATTGAGTAAGTAGTACACACTTCCATAAAGTCATGTCATCGGTAAGTATTTTTCGAAAAAATACCTTTTTAGAGAAAAATGAATTTTTGTAGTGATTCCTGCAAGGAAGTGCTACAGAGTGCTGAGGCGTACTGTTGAGTATCTGGTTGACTGTGGCAGATTTGCTTGCAAGGGTCATGGGGAAATGGTTAGAAGATTTTTGTTTGTTTGTTGCAGGATAGGATAAAGAAAGATGTTGACTAACCACTAAGCAGTGAGGTTTAAACCCATTCAGCCGTGACACCCTACAGCAGGAGATGTGTTGACCATGATAATTCAAGGGCAGTGACAGATTAGCTTGGTGCCGCCAGGCGCCAAGCTAATCTGGCACTGCCCTTGAATTATCATGGGCAATCCATCTCCTGCTGCTGTTGCATAGTCATTAGATGAAATTTGGGAAATATGGCCATCGGGCTGAAAGAGTTAATTCTTGTGTTTGCAGCATTCTGCCATTTGCATGGGGTGGTTTTAGTTTTGTGATTGCATGCTTATTTAGTACAATCAGACCTGTATAAAATGACCACCAGAATGACCACTTTTAGCAGCCACCTTAGACAGGGGGTCTCCTCACACAGGGTCATCTAAGTAGCAAACAGAAAAACCATGGGACCAAAATGTGTGGTCTACGTAGCGCTTTGCCTACGGCTGGCAACTCCAGCCGCCGGCAGACAACTTCCTGTAGCACACTGTGGAGGGCGAGGACGACCCAGCCATGGTTCGCTTGTAGTGCGTGTACTTCACTATTTTTAGTGCTGATTGTGGCGTTACAAGCTGCTACCCTATGCACAAAAGGTCATCGGGCTAACCTCGGCCGCCGCTGGCTTGCGCACAGCCTGTGCGCGGGCCAATAGCGGCTGACGTCGGCACAATGGCCTTTGCGCACTGGGTATTTGGCATGCACACCGGATCCACAAATGAACTCCTAGCAGATTACTTAGTGGCAAAGTACATAATACAGAAAAGATACTTAGTTATTAGTAGGCAAAGAGTTAACCCATTCAGCCCTGACGCACTGCAGCAGGAGATGGGTTGAAAATGATATTCAAGGGTAGTGCCAGATTAGCTTGGCGCCTGTTGGCGCCAAGCTAAATTGGCACTACCCTTGAATTATCATGGTCGATCCATCTCCTGCAACTGGTGCATAGTCATTAGATGACGCCTGCCAAATTTGGGAAATACGGCCATCGGGCTGAATGAGTTCAACCTTTTAGCCTCAAGATCCCATTTCTCAAATTTTGGAGGTGTTGCCTAATGACTGTACCAGTTGCAGGAGGTGGATTGACCATGATAATTCAAGGATAGTGCCAGATTAGCTTGGCACCTGAAGGCGCCAAGCTAATCTGGCACTACCCTTGAATTATTATGGTCAGTCAATCTCCTTCTTTAGAGACTAAAGGGTTAAAGAGGTAGATGCAACATACAGGCGGTCACCTTGACAGTTTTCACTGTTTATGTACACATAGTAGTAATTTCAGTTATATTTCCGCAGGGCTACTTCTTCGCTCTGTCTGGTGAAAATTTGACTGTGAGGATCCGTGACAAATGTTTCCGAGCAATGATGCATCAGGTACATCTTTCATTATTGTTAGCAGCCTGGATGATCATTATTTGTGTGCTGGTCTGTGATATTTGAACATTGCGGCTTTGAGCTGTAAGACCCAAAATCGTAGACCAGAACGTTTTAGCCCAACGCCTGTCGAACGCAAATAAAAGTTTGTTCAGGGTACACTGCTTTGTGTCCAAGATTAATTTATATGTGTGTTCCACACTGACATGTATAATTTGCATGCATGCAGACCTGACAGTGCAATCTGTCTGTTGAACTGATGTTAGTTTAAACTTTTTGGCTGTTAGTAGTGCTTTTTATTCAGGTGATGCCTGCAGGAATCACCTTCCTAAGGCTCTGCTGACAGCCAAAGGTTTAACCCATTACATCCTGAGGACGATTAAAAAAGAATTTGGTTATTGTCCTTTGAAGGCTACATTACAGATTCGGAGATGGATCAAGTATTTCATGTCAAGTGTGGTGCCAGAATAGCTTGGCACCACAGGCGCCAAGCTATTCTTTCACCACCCTTGACCTAGCTATCATAAGAAGTACCCAACGGAGAAAGAAACACACTTAGAAAAGATGGTTACAACACAATTTATTAATATTTCGGGTAAATACCCTTTGTCAAAATAGACCAACAGAGAGATCAGTCGCTACTTATCTTCATTTCCAGGATTCCTTCTGCGAATGAGGATAAGTAGCGACTGATCTCTCTGTTTGTCTATTTTGACAAAGGGTATTTACCCGAAATATTAATAAATTGTGTTGTAACCATCCTTTCTAAGCATGTTTCTTTCTCTGTTGGGTACTTCTTTGCATTTTACACGCTTGGCAGTCACCTTTTTGGTCTGACTAGCTATCATAGGCAAATGTATTTCAAGCAATGGGTGTGTCAGGATGAAAACGGTTAAAAATATTGATGTTTGCTTTGCAGGAGATTGCTTGGTTTGATGAAAAAGACAACAGTACGGGAGCCCTTACAACTCGACTTGCCACTGATGCATCCCAGGTTCAAGGGGTAAGACTATGGGGATTTGTTTGAACTTCAAGTGCCTTTCCTGTGGAATCTGTAGCATGCACATGTGGCATTGATGCTAAAATTGATGTCCTTTTGTATGCGCAGCAAAATTGACAGTGGATCTACTGCAGTTGATAAAAGTCAAAATGACAGATTCATATAATACTGCATTTATTTCCTCAAAAACATTACCGATGACATGACTGATAGGGAAGTGTCTACTTACTCTCAATTTTAGCCTAGGAACCCGTTGTGCCCCTGCACCAACCGGGAGGCACTCGGGGAACCCACAGAGGGGCCGAGAGTGATCTCCCGTGACTGCCCATCCGGTTCCGAGTCATGTGATGCTTACTCAGTTTAGTCTACTTAGCTCGTCTAGTGCAGACGTGTTTTGCTAGCCTCCGGCCTCGCTTACTTTCGACCGGTTTGGAACCCGTCTTTGTCCTGTGTTGGGACTTGCTTCGCTTGCGGACTCTTGCCGTGTGCTGCTACCTTCAGCTGCTTCTTCTTCTGCCTCTGCTGCCTTCTCGCCTCTTCGGTTGGCCTCCTTTCCCGCCTTCGGCGCTGTTGTGGTATGGAGGTGTCGTCCCCCGCCCCTGTTGCTGCGGAGAGGTAAGGTAGTTGATTGGCCTTCGGCCGGCCTCCAAGCGGGTCGCCGGTCGTGAGCTCTTCTCAGCCTTTGTTTGTTTAACCTGGCGCCGTGCTTTGTTTCTCAGCTTGGCCCTTGCGGCCTACGCCGTGTCGCTTAATACCTAGCGCGGGCGCATAAACTGTCTTTGTTTTTCATGCTGAGATTGACCAATGAAACATGTGTTGTGCAAGACGGCTTTCCGTCTTTTGTTGCGGTTACGTTGGGTAGCCGGGTGCTGGCGGAGCGTTGCTGCGCTCCGGACTCTTAGCTTGCCGGCCTCGTGCCTCGGCGCTCGCACCTTGGGGGGTGGGGGTGAATTGTGTGTTCACTTTGGGTATGTTGACTTTGTCACCTTAGTTTCCCCTTTCCCCTTGTTGGGCGCCGCCACGTGCTCTCGCTTGTACGCTTGTTTGTTTGTGTGTTGCAGTTGCCAAGTGCGAACCTGCACCCTCTGCGGCGACTTCCAGTGGCCAACGGACAACCACGCTGTATGCCTCCCTTGCTCTGGCTGTGCCTCGGGCCGCTCTTGTGACCTCTGCTCCACGTGGCCAGAACTGAAGTGGTCGCAGCTTTGGAGATTTTACAGGCGGGACCGGCCGTTACCTGTGAGTAACCCTCCCGTCCGAGCGTCCCCCAGTGTGTCAGGAGCAGGGACCAAGCTTGTCCATTCGGACCCCATGGATACGACGCCGCTTAGAACGCGTACACCCAGCACTGTTCGGACAACTGACCCTACCTTGCAGACCCCAAGTGCCGTCCTCCCTGAGCTCGGCCCAAGGGGACGCGACCCTCGCCGCCCCTTGTCTGCGGTCAGTTCTCGCTCGTCTCTCACGCCCGCGCACTCCTACGAGGAGTCAAGTTACCGGCAGGGAGCCCGCCTTTTAGCGCCCGGCTCTCAGAGACGAAGTGCTACGCGACCAAGGACTCACGACTCTAGGGCTTCTCCCTATTCGCCGCGATCTCGCTCGCCGTGGGACTCTCGTCGTCGGCATCATCATTCTCGTCGGATGCCCTCCAGCCCCCCTCGCCTGGTTGCGGCTTTGCCGCGGTCTTCTTCGCGTTACCGGCGGTCTTCGCCCCATCGCTCTTCGCGTCGGCCGTCTTTTTCCCCTAGGCGTCGCTCCGCGCGGAGCCCTCGCCGGGAGGGTCCCCCTCATTCCCGTCCTCGTAGTCGCTCTCCCTTCTCCTCCCGGCTGGACGCCTCTCGGGGACCTCTCCGTTCTCGCCGCGGCAGTCCGATTGCCGCTCCCCCTCCTCCCCGGGACGAGGACGCCTTGAGTTTGCTGGCTGAGGATTCTGCTTCTGCCCTGCTAGGCCCAGGTAGCCGTTCCCCCGCCTCCCGCTCGTCCCTTTCGGACATCTCGGACTCTTCTCCGCTGCCTTCTTCTTCTCGCGCGGCTACGTTGCTCGCCTTGGATGAGGCCGCCCGCATCGTTTCCGCCTCCCTTCCAGTCGACGCTTGCCCTCCGTCTCCCCCCCTCAAGCGCAAGGTATCGGCCTTCGTCGATGCTGGTCGGCAGACGAAGAAGTTTAAGTCTCTTCCTCAGCCTCCTGGTTTCAGCGACATGCGGGACGCCTTCTCCGCGCACCTCCTCGCTGCCCCTAGGGAACATCAGTTTTTCGGCGACCGCAGATGGCCCCCCGGCCTCGACATCGCCTTCCGGCAGGAGTGGTACTCTGGACATTCCCAGTCCTTTGTCTCTCACAAACCAGATAGGTGAGGCTAGCGCTGGCAGAATTGTCAGTACTCAAACCAAGGGGAATCACAGCGCTGGACAGACAACAGTTAGATCCCCTGCCCCCGCCTATCGATTGGGTGCCTGATAGGCGGGGGCAGGGGATCTAACTGTTGTCTGTCCAGCGCTGTGATTCCCCTTGGTTTGAGTACTGACAGTCCTTTGTCTGCGCTCTTCCTCCAGTGGATCCGGCGGCTGTTCTTCAGGCTGGCGGCTCTTCGCTTCTGAAACGCGCCATTCCTCGAGGTTTAGATGCTACAGCGGCCCTGGTTCGTAACACCCTTGCTTGTTCGGGCTTCCTCGAGCTTGTCACCCGAGCGGCGGTACAGCGGATAGAGGAAGCTTGGCATCCTTCCATCACTCCCCTGTTAGGAGATCTTCTCGCCCTCGCGGAGGTAGCTAATCGTGCGGCGTATCACTCATCTGTCAACGCCATGGCGGCTTCCTCCAATTGTGACCTCATGCGTCGAGATGCTGTCCTGCGGGCTTGCCGGGGTTTGCCTTCGGACCTGCAGAACCAGTTGCGTCGTGCCCCCCTAGGTGGATCACTTCTGTTTGGCGATACCTGGTCTTCGGTTAAGATCGCGAACTCGGATCGGTGGCCTTCCAAATCTGCGCCTTCTCGCTTTCGCTCCTCCCGCAAGGCCGTGGGTCGCGCCCTGCGGGGCTCCGGACCTCCTGCGTCCTCAGACCCCCCCTCCCTTCTCGTAACCCCCGCCGCCGCCCTGCCTTTGGTCGACCCGGTCAGGTTAGCTCCTTTGCCCCCGCCCGGTCCCGACCTGCCCGTCGCCCTGGGCGCGGGCGGGCTCACTGACTCCCTAGCTCCGCCCCCGCCGACCGTCTTGGGTCCTCCAGTCGGCGGGAGGCTTGCCCGGTTCAGCGAAGAGTGGCTTTCGCTGTTCCCAGACGACCCCTGGATCAGGACCACCGTCTCCGACGGCCTTCGGATTTCGTTTCGCTCTCCTCCTCCGCTGCGACGGGCCCCTCTGTGGACCGCCATGCCCTCCGACCCGTTAAAGTCCAGCGCTCTACGTTCCGAGGTCTCCGCTCTTCTGCAGAAGTGTGCCATGGAGGTGGTTGTGCGTCTCGGCTCCCCGGCCTTCTACAGTCGCCTCTTCCTGGTGCCCAAGCCGGGCGGCAGGTGGCGCCCGATCATCGATCTTTCCAAGCTGAACTCCTTCATTTCGGCTCCTCACTTCCGCATGGAAACCGCTCGGTCCCTCAGGGCCTCGGTGCAGCCAAGGGACTTCGCCGTGAGCTTGGATCTGTCAGATGCGTATTTACATGTTCCCATTCACCCTGCCTCCAGGAAGTACCTGCGCTTCGCCTTCGACGAAGCAGTCTACCAGTTCCGGGCCCTTCCGTTTGGTCTCAACCTCAGCCCTTGGGTATTCTCTCGCCTGATGGACGCGGTAGTGGCCAAGGCTCGTCAGTCATCGTCCAGCCCTACTTCCAATTACCTCGACGACCTCCTCCTACGCAACCAATCGGCGACCGTTCTTTCAGCGGACAGAGACGCCTTGATCCGGCTGTTAGCGCGACTCGGTTTTCTCCTCAACAGAGGGAAATCGGATCTCTTGCCCAGTCGCCGATTCGTCCACCTAGGCATGGACTTCGCTACCGATCTGAACTTGGTTCGTCTTTCGGAACAGCGGATTCAGAGGTTAGCCTCCTTGACCGCCGATCTTTGCCGGCTAGACGCAGCACCTGCCAGGACTTGGCTACAGCTTCTAGGAACGATGAACGCCGCTGCAGATCTCCTGCCCCTGGGGCGTCTCTACTATCGGCCCATACAGCTGCACCTCCTCCTTCACTGGCGCCCGTCTTCCGCCGACTTGGCAGCCTTGGTACCGGTCACTGCGCTTCTTCGTCCCCATCTGCTGCGCTGGATGGATCCGGCGTGGCTGGCTTCGGGAGTTCCCCTCGCGTCTCCCCCTCCTCGCCTATCCCTGTGTGTCGACGCGAGCCTCTCAGGGTGGGGTGCCCACCTGTTTCCGGACTTCCGAACGACGTCGGGAGCCTGGCCGCCAGAGATGTCTGCCCGTCCCATCAACTGGTTGGAGCTTCAGGCGGTTTGGCAAGCCCTCATCACTTGGGAATCGAGTCTGCTGCACCAGGAGCTCTTGGTCCTTTCCGACAACGCGACGGTGGTGGCGTACCTTCAGAAGCAAGGCGGCACACACTCTCCCGACTTGTGCATGCTCACCTACCGGCTGATGCTTTGGTGCCAGACCCGCGGCATCTTCCTTCGAGCGAGACACATTCCGGGCCACCTGAACGTCCTCGCCGACTCGCTCTCGCGTCGTGGTCAGATGTTACACACGGAATGGACTCTTCGCCAGGACATTTTCCAGATGATCTGCGCCCACTGGGAGACTCCTCAGATCGATCTGTTTGCCACGAGGTGGAACCATCAGCTTCCCCTCTTTGTCTCCCCGGTCCCGGATCCCCTGGCCTGGGCGGTCGACGCTCTCTCCATCCCCTGGGACGGTTTGATCGCCTACGCCTTTCCCCCGACGGTCCTTGTCCCCAAAGTCCTCCTCAAACTCCGGGGATCCAACGCCGTTGTTCTCCTGGTCGCCCCGTTTTCCTGGAACCGCTCTTGGACCACAGACCTCCTCAGCCTCGCCACGGGCCCTCCTTTGCGCTTACCGACGCCCCGGACGATGCTCAAACAGCCTCGACAGGCCCTTTTCCACCCGTGCCCGGAGCGTCTCCTCCTTCACGCCTGGAGGTTGTGCGGCGTGCCCTCACCGCTAGAGGCTTCTCGAGTGCAGCAGTGGAGGCGATCTCTTCGGCCCGCAGACCCTCAACGCGACGCGTCTACGAGGGAAAGTGGCGAGTGCTGTGCGCCTGGTGTGAGGACCTCCGTCTCGACCCCACTGGTTTGACTCACCCCCAGCTCGCGGACTTCTTCCTCTGGCTCTTTGGAGACCAGGGTCTCGCCCCTATCACCATCAGAGGATACCTTTCCATGATTGCCGACACTTATCGACACCTTGGACGTCCGGACCCCGGCGCCTGTAAGGACATCGCCGACCTTATGTCGCACTTCGGCTTGCGACGTCCGGTACTCCGCTCTCTCGTCCCGCGCTGGGACCTTCCCTGGGTCCTGACGTGGCTGAACTCATCCAAATTCGAACCACTGCCCTTGGCCCGCCTTCAGGACGTGACTCGTAAGACCTGCTTCCTTTTGGCCCTTGCCACAGCGGCCCGAGTCAGCGAGCTGCACGCGCTCTCGGCGCGCCCTACCTGCCTGCAATTTCATGCGGATGGCTCCGTGCACCTTCTCCCAGATCCCTCCTTCCTTGCCAAGACCAGGTCTCCACTGACGGCGCCACAAATGATCACACTGCGACCGCTGCGGGGAATGGACTTCCCTCGAGAGACCAGGCAACAAGACCCTGTGCGCGCCTTACGCGTCTATCTACGCAGAACCAAAGCCGTCCGTCGAGGACGCTCACGCCTCTTCCTGCCTCTTAGGCCCGGCAGACATGACATTTCGGCCCAGACGATCTCTTCCTGGCTACGCTGGGTCATTCGGTCCGCCTACCAGGACCTCTCCCCACAGGGAGCAAAGAGGCTTAAGATACGCGCGCACGAGGTACGTGCCATGGCCACGAGTCTTGCCTTTGACCGGAACTGTGCTGTTAAAGACATTGTGGCGGCAGTCGGCTGGCGAGCGGAATCTACCTTCGCCCGCTTCTACCTCCGGGATCTGGCAGGCCAGCGAGACAACCTCGCTCTGGTGGGGGACATCACGGCAGCGCAACACTCCCTCCCGGCGCCTCAGGCGCCGTAGGTACGCTACTTAGCTAAAATTGTCGGGAGTTTGCGACTGGGAGGATGGCTCTGCAGGCCCCCTGGGTTATTTTGCGGACAGCGGCACCCTCCTCCTGCTCGTAATTCTCCCTATCAGTCATGTCATCGGTAATGTTTTTGAGGAAATAAATGCATTTTTCTCTAAAAGGTATTTTTTCGAAAAATACTTACCGATGACATGACTCGGAGGACCCTCCCTCCTGCCCCGCTTGCCGCTGGGAAGCTAAGTAGCCTAAACTGAGTAAGCATCACATGACTCGGAACCGGATGGGCAGTCACGGGAGATCACTCTCGGCCCCTCTGTGGGTTCCCCGAGTGCCTCCAGGTTGGTGCAGGGGCACAACGGGTTCCTAGGCTAAAATTGAGAGTAAGTAGACACTTCCCTATCAGTCATGTCATCGGTAAGTATTTTTCGAAAAAATACCTTTTAGAGAAAAATGCATTTTACAAGAACTAGTTTGATGGTCCCCTACCTGCCTTAAGTATTATTAACTCCTTTGTGTGTATTTTTCTCCAGGCGTCAGGTGTGCGACTGGGAACTACCATCATGAACATTGCTAACATTGGCACTGGCATCGCCATCGCCTTCTACTATGGCTGGCAGCTGACATTGCTCATAATTGGCTTTCTACCGCTCCTCATTCTGGGCGGGTTTCTGCAGATTCGCATCCTGGCAGGTGTTGCTGGGAGCAACAAGCAGGCTCTGGAGGAGGCAGGAAAGGTGAAGGCTGGTTTGTCTGGTAGTGAACTGGTTCAGCCCTGATACCTGTAGAGGGAGATAGCTTGACATGATAGTTAATGGTAATGCCAGACAAGTTTTGTGCCTATAGTCTTGCACCATCAATAACCCATTGCTTTCTGAGGCTGACTCTTATAAAATTTGCTTATTTATGTATGAAATCTACATTACAGTTTCAGAGATAGATCAACCATTTTAGTTCAGGAGTGGTTTCCTGAATAGCTTGGTGCCTGAGGCGCCAAGCTATTCTGGTACCACCCTTGAACTATCGTAGTCAAATTTGTTTCAAGCAGTAGTGTACCAGGATGAAAAGGGTTAAACTTGGAAAGTCAGTCTGCTTCTCTGAACTTTTACATGCGCAAGGGTGCCAACTTTGGGGGGCTCATCCTTTTTATTGACAGTGATCATAAAACATAACCTATTCACACTTTAGACACTACAACAGAAGATGCATCGATCATGACAGCTCAAGAGTAATGCCAGACTTGTTGAATTGAGTTTCAGGCCCCTTATTTGATATTTAACTATAATTATGTCTGTGCTTGTCTTTCAATTTATTTATTTATTTAGGCTAAGTCGTAAGGTAGAAAAAACGAATCAAGGACCAGCAAATATGCATGATCATTCACAGCTAACAGCTCGCATTTTCGCTCAATACAGACCGCCACAGAATCCATTGAGAACATTCGCACTGTTGTGTCTCTGGGCCGAGAAGTGACCATGCATCAGCGGTTTATGAGTCATCTGGAACCACCATACAAGGGGGCGCTCAAGAAGGCCCACATTGTTGGATTTGCCTTTGGCTTTTCTCAGGGCTGCATCTACTTTGTTTATGCTGCCGCCTTCGTCCTAGGCGCCTACCTCATTGAGAAGAAGGATATGGTCTTTGAGGATGTCTTTCTGTGGGTTCCATTTTAATGGTTCATTAGAGAAGGTTTGCATGCACTGTGGTGTTGGTAAGATAGGAGTTCTCCCGGCTATGTTGAGCATGGTGAAGTAATATCCGGTTGCATGCGCAAGCGATCACCGAAGTCAGGTGGCGAGTCTTCACCGAAGTCAGGTGGCGAACCTTCCAATTTGGTAATTTCAACGAAGGTGATGGGCATTTTACTAATTCAGTACACTGTCATATATTTCACAGACTTGTGTAGCCAACCTTATCAAGTTAAGAGATGGCATGCATGGATGTTGTCTGCATAAAAGCCTCGGTTACTTATTTTTATATGAAATTGAAACAAGTACTAAATTTTCATTACTGCCAAATGGTGGGACTCCTGCTATCACTCAAGTGAGATTTGAGAGCAAGAAATAGTAAAGTCAGGCTGTTGCTCATTAGTTTATGAACAATTTAATATTGTATTTTAGACTAATACATCATGATACAAGTACCTGTCAGTCTGAAAGCAGAAAGGAGTGTTGAAAGTTCTACTTGACGTCAGTTGCTGAGTGAATAGTGAATTGGAAACAAAAATTGTTGCTTGGAGGATTAAGTTTTTTTCTGGGAAGTGTTTTGACTACCTACGTGCGTCAAAATAGTAGGCCTAAACCCAAATTGTAAAATAAACACTTGCTGTGTATGGTAGTTGTGGCCCATTAGTAACTGTCTGAAAAAGGGATGTCGCTTCTGCAGAATTGTAATCACCACAGACCTTGTTGAAAACCGTGTTAGTGTAATGTCGCCCTTCTGACACCGAAATTATGTAGTGTCGCCTCACCCCAGCCTTCGACACCAAAATCTGTAGCGTCGCTGACCGTGTGCAATGTTTGTGTGACCGGTGAATGTGTATGTAAATGTTTGCTCGTGTCAGGATGCCAAGTTCACACACACAAGCACAGTCACTCGCACTCGATACTAACTACAATAAAACATGTGAAACGAAGATCGCATTTCGTATATATATTGCAGTACAGGCTAATAAGGCTAAAGCGACAACAAATGCCCCGGCATGAGGCCGTTTGAGAAAAATATATTCTCTGCTGGTCACAATGTACTCAGGTGTTACTACAGTAGCGCAGCACAGTACTAATATCTAAGTCGTGTCTCTAAAAAAAGAATGACAAAGTCCAAACAAAGGAGAATCTAATAAAATAACTAAGTCGGAGAGGCCATTAGATAAGAGGAAGCCTCGGCAAAAATGACAAAGTCCAAAGTGCCCTTTATAAAAGAAAGTCTATAAAAGTAACTAAGTCAGAGAGGCCTTTGTTAAAAGAAGACCTGTACAAAAAATGACACTAAGTCCAAAACGCCCCCTTGTAAAAGGGAAGCCTCGGAAAACGACAGAGTCCGAGGCGCCTGTTACAAAAGAAGAGCCCTGAAAATAACAGAGTCCAAAATGCCCTTTTCAAAGGGAAGCCTCAGAAAAAAACGACAGAGTCCGAGCCGCCCGCTATAAAGAATAACTATCTAAGAAAAATGGCAGAGTCCAAAAGGTCCTTGGATAAAGGGAAGCCTCAGAAAAATGGCAAAGTCCGAAGCGCCCGTTATAAAGAAAAACCTCGGAAAAATGGCAGAGTTCGAAGACTCCAAAAAAATGGCTAAGTCTAAAGCGCCCTTTGTAAAGGGAAACCTCGGGAAAATGGCAAAGTCCGAAGCGCCCGTTACAAAGCAGAGCCGCCAGAAAAATGGCAAAGTCCCAAGACTCCAAAAAAACGACAGTCTGGGATTTCCGTTGATAGGAGGGCTCAGAAAAATGACAAGAGTCCAAAATGCTGGTTTGTAGAGAACTCTGGAAAAACGGCAAAGTGGAAACAGCAACTGTAGGAGCGATCGTGGATAACAACCGCTCAAATCCACCTATCTCCGCAGATCAGGTACCACACCGCCATCTAAGCCAAAGGCCGACCGCAGCGGGAGCTTTTCGCTAGCTGACGGGAAGCGGAAAGTCGCTCGCCCGACCAAAATCATTACGTGTTACAAAATGGTGAAGCACTTTTCCATGGGATAGAACATTACTTTCCTAGCTGAATACACTTTCATAAATTCTGAAACTATTACCAACACTTAGAGCACTTCAAACACTATATTGTTGCAAAAACCTCTTGCGGATGAAAAATCGTACTTTTACAAGACTACGTAGTTAACAACCCAAATCAAATCTCCTGTCAAGGGAAAATACTCCGCAGTAACCAGCTGTCTGGCATCGTAGCAGAGCTCTAAAAAGAAGGGAGAAACCGACCCTAGGCGAGGTGCGGTCACTGAGTACAACATCTGGCCTTTGTCTAACGTTCTTCCGTGTTACACAGCCTCGCCTCTTACTACTGGCGGTAAATACACACTAAATTCCGGCCAGGCTTGCAGGAGACAAAAATAGCTGAACTATGCAGTAAGCCTCAGGGAGCACACGGACTACACAGAAAGAAAAGAAAAAACAATACGATAAAAAACGTGTACAAGGCATTTTTACCACATTAGCAGGTAAAGTTCGTGGTGATTGCAGTACGTAATGTGTGTCCCTTAGGATGTCACCCTGCGGCCACCACTGCCGACCACACCACACTTGTGCAAACCTTCTCTATTGATTGATTCAGTCAGTGTTGCTAACTTTCAATCTTTCAGTATTAAATAGTTAAAATGTTGAGCCTGAGTGCAGGTAGAAATTTGTATCGTGTGAGAGATGGAGAGATACAACAAATGTCATTGGAATTTGGAAAGAGGTCTATTAATGTTAACCTACTCTTTGTCATCAGGGTGCTTGCCAGTGTTTGTGTGTGTGTGTGTGTGTGTGTGTGTGTGTGTGTGTGTGTGTGTGTGCATGCATGCATATGTGTGTGTGTGTGTGTTTGAACAAGGTTAAGGATATGCCATTATTTTACTGGCTTGCAAAGTGTAATGGATTAGTAGGATCCAAACTATGCACTTAACATTGCAGGGTGTTTGGAGCTCTTGTTTTCACGGCCATGGGTCTTGGAAATGCCAGTGCCTTTGCCCCAGATGCTGGAAAAGCGAAAGTGTCAGCTCAGCGCATCATTAAACTGCTTGATAAGAAGCCTGTTATAGACACAACATCTAAGCAAGGAACCGAACTGGCGGTAAGGAAACATGCATGTCTGAGAAAAAGATGTCAAGAAAGTACCCTTCCCCTCCCACACCTCCCACTCCACCCCTTTCCCCCCCAAAAAAAGTTATGAGAAGATGACTGTGAAACTTGATGCTCAAATGAAGAAAATTCTTTGTATTATGCATCATTGTACCACATACCACAAAGCCCCGTCTGGTTGCCAGAGGGCCAGCTAAGCCTGAGTACATGTCTTTATTGCTGACTACTTGGTATGAACCCAATGCACAAAAGGCCATTGGGCCATCGTTGGCCCGCACACAGGCATGCGCAGGCCAACGGCGGCCTGATGGCATTTGCACACTGGGAACTGTCTGTCATTCCACTTTGTCATGCTTATTGTGAAAGCAGTTCTGCGTGTGCACCTCCTGAATGAAAAATATGACTTCAGAATATATGAATAGCAGGCTTGTGTGGTATTTTTGACAGTGTGCCTACATTCTTATAAAATATGAACGTTTCTTTTGGACGCAAGTATGCACAGTTTCAATTGAAAGAAGAGCGAGCAATTAATTGTTAACCTTTTCACACTGCCAGTGGATGTAAGTTGTGTTTTTAAATGCTGGGCAAATTCAACACTGAATATGAATCAGGTCAACAAGAGGCAAAGAATTTCATAAACTCCTGCATTTGCAGGTGCTCATGAGGTTCTGTGCCTCTTGCGGTTAGATGATGTCATCGTTCTGTTGGCAGAGAAGAGTTTAATGGCTTTTTGAAAAATAGCAGCCTTCAGCACTCTTGAACACGCGTCGGTTCTCAGAGTAAACAAACCAAGCAGAAAAAACACACAAATATATGATGCTTATCTCATTTAGCCCGACGGCCGTATTTCTCAAATTTTGGAGGCGTCATCTAATGACTATGCACCAGTTGCACGAGATGGATCGACCATGATAATTCAATTGCAGTGCCAGATTAGCTTGGCGCTGACGGGCGCCAAGCTAATCTGGCGCTGCCCTTGAATTATCATGGTCGACCCATCTCCTGCTGTGGTGGGCGAGGGCTGAATGGGGTTAATTTGTACTTTTATTAAGCAGTTGAGTGCCATAAAAATGTTAACACCACACAACTGCAAGAGGTATAGATCCTCATGAGCCCCCACAGTTGCTGGGGCTCATGAGGACCTATGCCTCTTGCTGAAACCACTTTGAATCCATGTTCCAGGTGCATCTAAGGTTTTTGGGTGTTGAATTAACGAAGATTGCACTAGCACACAGTCTGCGTTGGCTGGCACTGAACAGCTCAACCCATCAGCCCCTAACACACTACAGCAGGAGATGTTCCCGCCGTGAGATGGCCTTAGTTGCCTGCTCGGCGTTAAACCCAAATAACTAACTAACTACAGCAGGAGATGTGTCAACCATGATAATTCAAGGGTAGTGCCAGAGTAGCTTGGCGCCTGTTGGCGCCAAGCTAATCTGGCACTGCCCTTGAATTATCATGGTCGATCCATCTTCTGCAACAGGTGCATAGATGACGCCTCCAAAACTTGGGAAATACGTGCGTCGGGCTGAATGAGTTAAACCTGCTCAAAAACACTCTAACCTCCCTTTATAAAGCTGCTCAGTCATCGTCCAGAAAGGTAAAAATGAAAGTCCTGAACTGTAAGAAAGAGTATTTGTAAAAGTTGGCCAAACCATTCTATTCTTAACCCTTTGTGTGTCGGTAGCAGTTTTTGTTGCAATGATTCCTGTAGGTCAGATCATCACGACAAAACCTGCTACCAACACGTGAAGGGTTAGAAAGCATGGTGTACATCTTCTCATTTACACTTGGGTGTATGGTTCTCAGAGAAAATTGAAATTTTCCCTGAGAACCATACAAACAAGTTGCCACGTACACCATACTTTTCAGAGTTCAATTGTTTGAAGAACTGTTCAGTATGGTTCAGGACTGTCATTGTCATTGAGTATCTTCCTGTGAGGGAGGTTGATAGGTTATTGAGCAGGTTTTTAATTTCACATAACAGTCAGTTATTGTTTGTTGTTGTTTTTCGCTGGGCTAGTTTTCTTCAAGAATTGTCCACTTGCTTTTGCGTTTACACAGCACAAAACTGAAATTTTTAATTTGCCTGAATGTGCACACATGAATTGTCACCAGTAGCCACTAGCAGTTAACCCATCACATCCTGAGGCTGATTTTTCACATTTGCTTCTTGTCCTATGGCAGCTACATTACAGACTTTGAGATAGATGAACCATATTAGTTCAAGGGTGGTGCCAGAATAGGTGCCGAAGGCGCCAAGCTATTCTGGCACCACCCTTGAACTATCATACTAGTCAAATTAATTTCAAGCAGTAGTGTATCGGAATGAAAAGGGTTAATAACTATATAGGTCATATGTCAGTATCTGGCTCTTTGGGTTTTTGTCTTTTAACTCTTTGCCTATGGATGGCAACTTCAGCTGCTGTGAGATTACTTCTGCCACAGCACTATTGGCTGCGAGATCCGCCCGGCCAAGGTTCACTTGGAGTGTGTGTGCTTGGCTATTTTTGACGCTGAATATGGCATGACAAGCCGTTACTTGGGCGGAGTTGGTATACCTCGCCCCGTGCCTAGGTGACATGCACCAGTGGCCATTGGTGCTATTTTCGCACCTGACTGGTCGCTCAGACCGGTCCTGTGCACCAGCTCGGTTTAGAGCGTGTGCTTTCTGCACCTGGAATGAGCAGTCTCGGAGAAAGAATCACGTGACGTTTGACTGCTGAAAAATAAGATGAACAAATCCTTTCCCATATGCAATCCAGCAATAATGCATACTTATGCTAGCACCACGAAACATGCGATTTGGCAGATTTGAAATATAGCTTTTTTTCTCGATGGTGGTGATTTTGTGACATCTGCGGCACCGCTTTGCGGCAGAAAGCACCGTTGTAGCAGTAGTACGAGAGATGAGTGCACTACAATGGACTTGATTCAGGAATACGCAAGTTCTGAGGAGAATGAACAACCCCTGGAGACCTATCTTTTTCCAGTAGGGACATAGGCCTTCGAACATTTTATGCCCAAGGGGGAGTAATGCAAAAACTGGAAACGAACCATTTTTCAAATGCGATATCAATCTTCCGCGGGAACGTATGAGACCACACTACAAGTGCGGAAGCCTACCTGCGTATGCAGTTCTGGTGCACAGGACCAGTTCGTGCAACCGGACAGATGCGAAAATCGCAGTAATGGCGCCACTGGTGCGTTTAGCCTACGTACAGGGCGAGGTATACCAACTCAGCATTACTTGGCATATGTAGCAGATCTAGAAATGAACTCTTAATAAAACTGCTTAATGGCAGAGTGCATAATACAGAAATGTTGCTGAATGGGCAAAGGATTATGGCTTTAAAAAAAAAAATTGTTTTGAGCTTTGCACTAAAATGTGGGAAGCAGTTTTGTTTAGTGAACTAACAATTTGTAAGTTAAAGTCTTTTTGTATGAGCTTTGTCCAGAGGTGTGTATTATGGAGATTTGAGCCTCATCAAATCAAAGAATGCTTGAAATGTTTATTCATTACATTGTATTTAGCAAAGATGATGTAACAGCATGATTTTTTTTCTGCCACCTAGATCAGCTCAGTTCATTCAAAACAATTTGTTTACTAACTGCAGGGATTTCCTCAAGTATCAAACCTGGCTAAACTTAATTGTAACTAATTCTCTACATGTCCCCCAATCAGTTTAACCCATATCATACTGAGGCTAAAAGCTTCAAATTTGTACACTGCCATATGCAAGCTACATTATAGTACTTACAGATAAGGATATAGACCAATGGCTTTAGTTCAAGGGTGGTGCCAAAATAGCTTGGCGCCTAGTGGCGCCAATCTGTTCTGCCACTACACTTGAAATATTTTAGTCAAACTTATTTTAAGCCTGGTGTATTCAGAATGATGAGGGTTAAGTGAATATCCTGGGTTGATCCACACATTTGCCTCTGTTTCATCATTGCAAATTCTACTTACATTAGATTTATGAAAACTTTACACGTGTTTCGTTTGTAATCAGCGACTACATCTCCATTGAAATGAACCTCAATCATTTTTGGACAAATTGTGCATATTTCCTGTTTCTTCCATTACAGACTGGTTACATCCCACAAGTTGAGTTCAGAGATGTGGAATTTCACTATCCAGCTCGTCCGGATGCCAAGATTCTGAACAAATTGAACATCACAGTACAGCAGGGACAGACTGTGGCTCTGGTCGGTTCCAGCGGCTGCGGGAAGAGCACCACTGTGCAGCTTATTGAACGCTTCTATGACTCGGAGGCTGGTGTTGTGGTATGTTGCTTTTCAGCCCTCCACTCTTGGGTTTAACTCCCTTGGGCAGGCAGCAACCAGCACTGTTTACAGTACTGATGGCTGTGTGCTGAAGGAAGTTAACCCACTGAACCCCAAGGCCACATTTCCCCAGGTTTTGAAGTGTCACCTAATGCGTATGTGAGTGTGTACCAGTTGCTGGAGATGGATCAACCATGATAATTCAAGAGTAGTGTCGGACTGGCTTGGTGCCATCAGGTGCCAAGCCAGTCTGGCACTACCCTTTGAATTATCATGGTTGATCCATCTCCTGCTGCAGTGCATCAGGGCTGAATGGGTTAAAGAGTTGGATGGGGTGATTGTATATTTGTTTCTCTGCATTTTTGCCTCGTGCTGTAGGACACACTGTTTTAAAATACAGTTTGGCAGTAATTACTCACACGATGATTCAGTTGGCTAGATTTAAGATCTAGCACGTTGTCCACATTTATTGGTTTCAAACATTTTATATTAAAAAATTTATCAAATTCAAAATTAGTATGAAAGTTGTGTGTGTGTGTGTGTGCACGTGTGTGTGCATCATGTGTGGGGTGTGCATGCATGCATTTGTGTGTTGTATCTTGAGGATCTTTTGTAATGTAAGTTTATGTTGTGCTACAGTAGTTTTGTGTGGCAGTTGTGTAAATGACTTGTTTTCTGTTGACTGTCTTTGTTATAATATTCATGCTCATGAAAACTAGATTTTGTGGAAGCCTTGTATGTTTTAGAACACCGGTTGAAATCCTGAACTTTGGGACTTGCCCTTTGCCTTTGATGTACATTCATTAGAAAGGACAGTGATCATTCAGTGGTAATGTTTGGAGTTGCCAGGCTATTCTGGTAGCACCTTTAACCCATTCAGCCCTGATGCACTACAGCAGGAGATGGGTCGACCAATGATAATTCAAAGGTAGTGCCAGATTACCTTGGCGCCTGTCGGCGCAAAGCTAATCAGCCACTGCTCTTGAATTATCATGGTCGATCCATCACCTGCAACTGGTGCATAGTCATTAGATGATGCCTCCAAAATTTGGGAAATACGGCCGTCGGGCTGAATGGGTTAAGCTATCGTGGTCAATTCATCTCTTGTTGAATCCAGGGAAAAAGGACAGGCTTGTTCCATAGCATGTCCATTGAAAGGTCCTGGTAAATCAAAGTGCCACAGTTGCAGTGCGCCTGATTTGATCAGTGTTCATGTCATACTCCATAGGAAATAGATTTCCTGTCCCCCATAAACCCGCCTGTCGGGGCCATCCATTATCACTTCGGTGCCGTGGACATTAAACCCCGAACCAACCAATCTCTTGTTGTAGTGTGTCACTGTCAGGGGTAAATGGGTTAAGTTAAAATAAAAAGTTTTTGTCTGCAGTCACTCGGTGGATGTGATGTGAAGGATATGAACGTGCAGTGGCTGAGGGCACAGGTTGGCATTGTATCTCAGGAGCCTGTCTTGTTTGACCGCAGTCTTGCGGAGAACATTGCTTACGGAGACAACTCGCGAGACGTGGAGATGGCGGAGATTATCGCTGCTGCTCGTTCTGCAAACATCCATGATTTCATTGCTTCTCTGCCCCAAGTGAGAAGAAAAGTGTTCAGTTTTACCCCGTCATACTTGATGTCTATATTTGTGTACATACAGAAGTGCAAGTTTTAGGATGGTTATGTATATGTCATGGAAATCTTGATTAACCCATTCAGCCCTGATGCACTACAGCAGGAGATGGGTCAACCATGAAAATTCAAGGGTAGTGCCAGATTAGCTTGGCGCCAACAGGTGCCAAGCTAATCTGGCACTACCCTTGAATTATCATGGTCGATCCATCTCCTGCAACAGGTGCATAGTTGTTAGATGTCGCCTCCAAAATTTTGGAAATATGTGCGTTGGGCTGAATGAGTTAATGTTTGTAACCGCTTCTTCTAGAAGAAAAAGGTGGCTACCAAGTGTGTAACATGCAGAGAACACCCTAACAAAGAAAGAAACACACTTAGAAAGGACCTTCACAATGCAATTTATAAAAATTTTGGGTTAAAACTTTTTTTTTTAAATTAGACAAACAAGGAAGTACACAGTTTGCTACTTACGGTTGCCCCCCCCCCCCCTCCCAATCATCAAAAGAGGAGTAACAAATTGTGTATTTGTTTTTATGCCCATTTGGAAAGAAAGTGTTAACTGTCTTTTCTAAGTGTGTTTCTTTTTTCGTTGGTATGTCACCTACTTCTTCGTCCCCTATGTGAGTTCAAAAGTTGAAAAGAAGGCAGGCCATTGCTGGTATATTCCTGGGCCCAACTACACAACTTGGATGTTACATAGAAATTTGTTGTTTAGAAAAAGATTTACATTGTCCTATTGTTATCAGTGTAGAGTGTTCATGGAGAAGTAGTACCTTTGACTTTTCAGCCAGCAGCGCCTCTTGGGGCAGGCGGGAGCACTGGTCTTCACATGGCACTCAACTCTCACAGCTGGCTCCAGGTCCTTTACCTAGCCACACCCCGGTAACCGCTTCTGCTGGCGGGCGAAACGTTGTGAGGGGCTGACGCGTCTTTCAGTCAGTTGAAATACTTGGAGAGGAGACGGGCGCCGCCAAGTTCGCCTAAGCCCATTGACTGATGGACAAGCAACAGAATAAGAATAACATGCCGGATCGGTCGGGGCCCGGATCACCAACGACCGCACACCCCATTGGAGGTCTCCAGGGTGGGGGCGACAAGTGTGTTACTGGAACCAAACCCACCATCAAGCTGCCCACGCAAGGAATAACTATCGGAACTTGGAACGTTCGCACACTCTACCAGTGCGGCAAAGTGAAGGAACTCACCCACGAGTTGAAGCGCTATCGCTGGGACATTGTAGGACTTGCATAAGTTCGATGGACAGGCTTCGGAGAAACAACAACAGATGAAGGCCATAAAATCTGGTTCAGCGGAAAAGAAACCAAGCACGAACATGGCGTAGCTTTTATCGTAAGGAAAGAGGTGGCTGGAACTGTCATCAGCTGCACCCCCGTGTCAAGCAGACTAATCTCCATCCGCATCTCCGCCCGACCGCACAACATCACTATCATACAAGTATACGCTCCAACAGCAGACCATGATGATGAAGAATTAGAAGAATTTTACGAACAACTGGACAACATCATCAAGAAAACACCTAAGAAAGACATTCTGACTGTCCTCGGTGACTGGAATGCAAAGATCGGCCCTGACGCCTACCAACAATGGGCAGGAACAGCTGGCAAGTTTGACCTTGGAGAAACAAATGACAGAGGCCTGCGACTTTTAGAGTTCGCAGAGAGTCACCGTCTCACCGTTGCTAATACCCTCCATCCACACAAGAAGTCAAGAACAGTGACATGGCAATCGCCAGGAGGCCTGGTCCATAACCAGATTGACTTCATCTTGCTGCCTCGACGATTCAAATCCAGCGTTAACAAAGCACAAACGAGGTCCTTTCCTGGCGCTGATATTGGCAGCGACCACAACCTCGTCCTTACTAGCCTCAAGTTGAAGCTGGCATTGAAACGAGATAGCAAGAACCCTCGCATCAGATTCGACCTCCAGAAGCTAAAAGACCCGGAAGTAGAAGAGCTCTTCCAAGCCCAGGTGGGAGGCAGATTTGCAGCCTTGGCTACTTTGGACTGCGACGTAGACACCCTTGCTGGAAATATAAAAGAGGTGTTACTTTCTACAGCAGAAGAAGTGCTGGGGAAGCAGAGGAAGCGCAAACAGCCCTGGGTCACCGATGACATCCTCGATCTCTGTGATGAGAGGAGAGCCTGGAAGAAAAAGAGAGGCCAAGACCTCACATCAGCAAACAAGTACAGACTTGTCAACAAGAAGATCAGGAAGAGGATGAAAGAAGCCAAAGAAGATTGGATTGAAGACCAGTGTAGTAGCGTGGAAGAGGGCATGGCAAATGGCAACAGCAAGAAGGCTTATGAAACGCTAAGGACCCTCACCAAGACTCAACAGCGAACAGCCACAGTCATCGAAGACAGCAGCGGCCAACTCCTTACGGAAAACACTGCTGTACTAAACAGATGGACTGAGTACTGCCGAGACTTGTATAACTACAAGGCTGAGCCAGACACCAGCATCCTCCAAAACAACCAGGCTGGGGCCAGGAAGGCTGAAGACCTGCCAGTGTTAGCTGAAGAGGTGGAAGCAGCCGTACGCGGCCTGAAGGGAGGAAAGTCTCCAGGTGTAGACAACGTACCTGCTGAACTGTTGAAACATGGAGGAGAAGTAACAACGAAGGTCCTCACTACACTCTGTCAAAAGATCTGGGAGCAAAAGAAATGGCCAGTAGAATGGACACAGTCTCTAGTGATCCCGCTCCCCAAGAAAGGAAACCTGAAACAGTGCCAGAACTACAGAACTATCAGTCTGATAAGTCACCCTAGCAAAGTAATGCTTAGAATCATTCTCAACCGCCTCAAAACTTTCGCCGAGGAACTGCTGGCAGAAGAACAGGCTGGCTTCAGAGTTGGAAGAAGCACTGTAGAGCAGATTTTCAACTGCCGCGTCCTGATCGAGAAACATCTGCAGCATCAGCGCGAACTCTACCACAACTTCATTGATTTCAGGAAAGCATTTGATCGCGTCTGGCACGACGGACTCTGGCAAGTCATGAGATCGTTCAACATAGAGGAGGGACTGATCCAAATGATAGAAGCGCTTTACAAGAATGCCTGCAGCGCGGTTCTACTTAACAATCAGTCAGGCGAGTTCTTCAGGACGACGATCGGTGTCCGTCAAGGATGCCTGCTCTCTCCTGTCCTTTTCAACATATTCCTGGAGAAGATCATGCAGGAAA
Source organism: Semisulcospira habei (assembly GCA_036245525.1). Classification (NCBI taxonomy): domain Eukaryota; kingdom Metazoa; phylum Mollusca; class Gastropoda; family Semisulcospiridae; genus Semisulcospira; species Semisulcospira habei. The sequence goes on along the minus strand of BTPG01000002.1, from coordinate 286,785,774 downwards.
CCCTCCACGACCACCATACTTCAGTCTCTATTGGTGGCAGATCCCTGTGCAATCTTCGATTCGCAGACGACATTGACCTCATGGCAGGCAGCAATAGTGAGCTCCAAAACCTGACAAACTTTCAAGTAGCGCAGGGTCTTATGGCATGGAGATCAGTACGGATAAAAGCAAAGTGATGATCAACACCACAAGCGACAGCAGCAGCAACATTCACATGAATGGCCAAAAGCTAGAAGAGGTCAATAGCTTCAAGTACTTGGGAGCCACCCTGTCCAAAGACGGTAGTTGCATAGCAGAGATCCGTATCAGGATAGGTACAGCAACATCCGCAATGGCCAGGCTGGACAGGATATGGCGAAGTAACTCCCATCAGCTTCACCATCAAGTACAGGCTTTACAAGTCCCTCATAGTGTCTATTCTACTCTACGGCTGTGAGACTTGGACACTGCTTGCAGACTCAGAAAAGAAAATCCAGGCCTTTGAGAACAAGTGCCTGAGGAAGTTGCTCCGCATCTCGTACCGCGAGCACAAGACCAACGAATATGTACGGAGCATCGTCACTTCCCTGGTGGGCCCACATGAACCCCTTCTGGCAACCGTGAAACGGCGCAAGCTTGCTTGGTTTGGCCACGTGACCCGACACAACACCTTGTCCAAGACTATCCTCCAAGGCACTCTCGAAGGAAGTCGTCGGCGAGGTCGTCAGAGAAAGAGTTGGGTCGCAAACATAAAAGAATGGACCGAACTCGAGATGTCAGACTTGCTTGCCACCGCCCAAAATAGAACTCAGTGGAGAGCACTGTCTGTTGCTGCTGCCTTTCAGTCCCCCCAACGCCCAGTTCGGGCAAGGGACTGATGATGATGATGATGATGATTGTTATCAGTGACATGATTTTGTGCATTTTAAAACAAATTGTTTACTTGACCTTGAAGGGCTACGAAACATCTGCTGGTGACAAAGGGGCACAACTGAGTGGCGGACAGAAACAGAGAGTGGCCATTGCCCGTGCTCTTGTGCGAAATCCTCGGGTCCTGCTGCTGGATGAAGCCACATCAGCCCTGGACACCGAGAGTGAAAAGGTGACACATTGTATTTGTGTTTGCAAGTTTGTGTGTGCTTACCTGATTTTCCTTTTATCAGGCAATATTTCTGAAGCCATTGTGATTGGTGACGATTTTTAGGTGATGTTTTACAGTGTCACATGAGATGTTCCTCAGTAGATTGTCCCCCTCGCTCCCACTACCAACCCTGCTTCTTAAACGGATTTTCTGTGCCTTTGACCATATGACTACGCCAAACAGACCAGCACACATCTTTTAACTCTTTCATTGCCATAGTCGACTTTAGTCAACTTACCTGTAGGCTGCCATGGGCATTTATAGTCGACACGGAGGGGCCATGTCCTAGGGACCATATTTTCTGGAGTACAATGTTTCTGCTAGCATAACTGACTATCGTCAGTGACATGCAGCATCCTATCTTTCACCCCAAAACCATTTTAGGGTGGTACAACCCAGTGCACAGCAGGTGTTCACTTCACAACAAGTTGAGCGTGCAAAAGTGGCTGCAAGTTTGGAAAGGCTCGTTCACTGCTCCAGAGGTTCTCGGCCTAGTTTTCAGTGATGAAGTTGTGAAGGGCCTGAAAATGATTAAGAATTTGATGATTCTGCTAATGAAGACTGGAGGCCAGAACCAGAAAGTTCCAACAATTGTCCTCAAACAGTTTCAGGAAAATGTGTTTGCTTTTTCACTGACCATGTGTATGTCATGTGCTCTCCACATGTATTGTAAACATTGTAAGGTTATCAGTGTAATCAGTCGCAGTTACAAACATAAGTATTAATTTTTCACAAAATTAACATTTACCCCCACAATACACACAAAATTTGAAGTAAACATCTAGAATAGTTTTTCAGATACAAACAGTTAAAGAGACAACCCTTGAACTATTTTAGGCAAACTTATTTCATACACTGGTGTATTCCGAATGATAAGGCTTAACCCATTCAGGGCCGGATCCAGGGGGGGGGGAGCGGGGGGTAAATGCCCCCCCCCCCCCCCTCCAAGACCCCACATTTGTTAAAATGCTATAACAAAGTCTGTTTTCGGGGTTGTTTGCCCTCCCCCCCCCCCTCCTTCTCCCAAACAAGAAGTTGGCCTCCCCCCCCCCTCCCCCCTTGGAGGTAAGTGGTCCGGCCCTGCCATTACATCCTTAAGCTGATTTAAAAAAAAAAAAATTGCTCATTGTCCTATGAAGGCAACATCACTGATTAGTCCAGCAGTTCACACAGCTAAAAATAAATTTGGCAGTGAACGATTGAATTGAGTTTATTTATGATACTGATAAGGCTGGAATGCTGGCAGAGTTCACTCTGTTGGTGTTGATAAGGCTGGAATGCTGGCACTCTGTTGATGTTGATAAGGCTGGCAGAGATAAAGATGCTACTGAAAACAGTTACCGCTTGTATCCGAAAGACATTAAAACCAAACATTTAATGATTTGATTTGCCTGATATTTCAGATTGTGCAAGAAGCTCTGGACAAAGCTCGGGAAGGCCGCACTTGCATTGTGATCGCCCACCGTCTGTCGACCATCACCAGTGCAGACAAGATCTACGTCATCCGACATGGCGTTGTCACAGAGGAAGGGAGGCACAACGAACTGATGAAACAACAGGGATTCTACTACAAGCTGCAGACAACCCAGAGCAGACAAAAGTAAAACTACAGCAGTGTTGACAGACAGCTTTTTTTGCATACAAAGGTGATGAATATTTGTGTTGAATTCCATGATTTTTAGTGCCCAGTGCTGCCATCAAATAAACAAACAACAGAACCCAGAAAACAAAAACAAAAAGGCAGTGGTCCAAACACTCGGTGCACTCTGCAGTGTTTTATTATCTGAGAGAGAAGGCATAGTATGCGTGACTGGGGGGCATGGGGAGGGCCTTGATGATAGAAGAAATGTGCAGGAGGGGCGGATGAAACCCTCAGGTGACATGGATGAATCGGCATCCACATGCTTCAGCGAGCGAATCCTCATTCTGGACACTTCCAGTGTGAGTACAAAGCTGCATTCATTGAGGCTTGATACGCGTCAGCTGAAGAAAGAAGTAATTATGCTCTGTGCACATGTGTTAACCCTTATCATTTGGAATACACCAGTGTGTGAAATAAGTTTGACTAAAATAGTTCAAGGGTAGTGCCAGAATAGCTTGGCGCCTCTAGGTGCCAAGCTATTTTGGCACCACCCTTGAACTAAAGCCATTGGTCTATATCCTTATTTTAAGTACTGTAATGCAGCTTGCATATGGCAGTGTACAAATTTGAAGCTTTTAGCCTCAGTATGATAAGGGTTAAGGGTCTAAAACAACAGACCAGGGGCCAGGTGCATGAGTGAGCTTACTCCCTGGCTGCTGCAGGAGTAAGCTCAGTACTAAGCTCACTCATCAAATGACTCCAGTACACCTCTTGATGCCCAAATAGTATGATTTTTTAAAACCCATATCATACTGAGGCTGAAAGCTTCAAATTTGTACACTGCCATATGCAAATTACGTTATGGTACTTACAGATAAGGATATAGACCAATGGCTTTAGTTCAAGGGTGGTGCCAGAATAGCTTGGCACCTAGAGGCACCAAGCTATTCTGGCACTACCCTTCAACTTTTTTAGTCAAACTTATTTCACACACTGGTGTTTTCCGAATGATAATGTTTAATATCTGGATGTCTACAGATAATTGCGGAAAGATGTTGGTAGAGAGGGTTGAAAACAACTTGCTGACTGAATTGCTGACAAATTAAAAATGTGGGTTCAAAGTTATGGTGTGTCAAACTTTGCCCTATTATTGGGGCTGGTCCAAATTTTAAAGGTTTGCTTTCTTGAAGTGTGAAACTGTCCCATTTTTCTGTTCCAAATCTCAGAATATTTCTTCACATTGTCAATTCCTCACAGTGTCCCAAACTCTGATCATTCAGAGGTCTTGTACTTGTATGCTTTGACACATTTCAGATGTGCGGTATTCACTTGTAGAAAGAGTCAACTGATCAAGATACCACGCATATATTAGGTGTGGTGGCCAGGCAACATGCTAACATGATAAGATCTTGTGAAGAGAGGGAGACACTAAGAATGAAAAAGATTTAAGGTTTTCTTCAGGAAGAATAACGGCATTAAAGACCGATAGGCTTTTTTTTTTTGTTTGTTAAATAATGGACATCTGTGTGTTGGCCTGTGATTTTGGACTTTTCATCTCAAAGCTGTGAGGTCCAAAACTACAGACCAGTTCACATATGCATATATGTGTAATTTCTGGTCATTTCTACATGTGCATATTTTTTCTTTGAGCCACGAACATTTCAGGTCTGTTGTTCGTTTTGTTATTTGGAGGAAGATTAGGTTGTGTTTTGATGGTATCAGTTTCAGTCCACTTAATCAAATTTCAAATACAAACGATTTTGAATTTCCAAAAACTACAATAGCTCGCTTGAGCTTGCCCTTAGCACCACGTGAAAGTTCTGTGTTTACGTTCAGTGTGTGAGTGAATGCGCGTGATTCACGTGAGCGTGCTTGTTGGGTTCAGTTCGCGGCGGCGCTTTGAGCCGATTTTCAATTGGGATAAAGCGCCTATTTAATGCGCTTATTACTTATTATTATTATTTATTATTATATGTGTTTGCAGTGTTTTTGTTTAGTCAGTCTGTGACCAACAGTTCTGAGATTTGGTTGTTGCACATGATGTCATACCAATACTCTATTTTGTTGTGCCAACCTTTGGTATTTTCTTTAAATCCGTTTAACCCTATGACCACATTCATCAAATTTTGGAGGTGTCACCAAACATCTGTGCACCAGTTGCAGGGGATGAATCAACCATGATAATTCAAGGGTAGTGCCAGATTAGATTGGCACCTGATGGTGCCAAGCTAATTTGGCACTACTCTTAAATATTTATGGTTGATCCATCACCTTCTCTAGGGTGTTGGGGCTGATGGGCTTATTTTCTATGGTAGGTAGACCAGACATGATCTGTCAGGTTTTGTGCCAGATTAGCTGGGTGCTTGTCCAGTTCAACTCTGCCCTGTGTAGACAATGGACAGTAGATCCATTTTGTTGAATTGCAAAGATTTATCTTGCTGTTCATAAAACAAATTTTCTATCTTTGATCTTATGAGCTGTCATGGTCGATCACTGGAGGCGCAAAATGGGTACTGTACTGTACAGGAACTGAGACCCAAGTTGGATGATTGAGTCACTCAAATATTAAACAAAGTTGTTAACAGTAGAACAATAATATGTACAGAGATTGTTGATTATCATTGTTATATTCTGCCATTGTGTTTGTTAAGTGTATGCCTACTCTGTTTAAAAGATGTTTTTGCTTACAAATTGTTAGTTCACTAAACAAAACTGCTTCCCACATTTTAGTGCAAAGCTCAAAAAATTTTTTTTTTTAAAGCCATAATCCTTTGCCCATTCAGGTGTCTGATCACAATCATGTTCAACAAGCATATACATGTATGTACATTATGTTTCTACATGCAAAGCATAACAGAACCCACGCTTGTGTCATTTAATCTTTTGTCTGCTGCAAAATGTGCATAATGACATACTGTAGTGAAGGTGTATGAATGAAGATACATTGAAATGCCTGCTACTATATAGACCTTTTTGTTGTTTTTTTGTCAAATTTTGTGAGATAGGTCAAAAGAATGTAAAAATTTGTCACAGTCATTAAGATGGCGGACAGACATCCACCATATCACGTTCATCACCTCCATAATTCAGTGATTGTGTCGGATTCATGTATCGCATGTTTGTCTCCCCTTTTAACCCTCTTAACCCTGCAGCCGCATTTTCAAACCTTTGGAGCTGTTGTCTAACGACTATGTACCAGTTGTAGAAGATGGATTGATCATGATAATTCAAGGGTAGTGCCAGATGAGCTTGGCACCTTCAGGCGCCAAGCTCATCTGGCACTACCCTTGAATTATCATGATCAGTCCATCTCCTGCTGCAGGGTCCTGGGGCCAAATGGGTTAATGTAACGATTGTCAGATTCGTACATTTTTTGGACATATTGTACATTTCATTTACAGAAGTCATCTATTCTCGTATGCGTTTACATTTTTTTTTTCGTAAGCAAGACTTAGGAACCACTTTGAAATCCAGCTTTTAGGATTATCACAAATGAAAGTCCCGGTTTGATTGTCTCAGGCATAAGAAGATCATGAATGTTTTTTTTATATATATATTTTTTTATATTCACATTTTGTATGTAACCACACTCCAGTTTTTAAGGATTGCTGTTTGCAATGTTTCATTGTGATGGTCAACAACTATGTTGGATCACCAGAATCCATACAATACATATTTAAGGAATCCACATTACATATGTTTCTTTTTTTTTTTTTTACATGATTCAAGTTTTATACCGTGCTTTTCACTCGTTTTTAAGACCATTTTTGGGTCCTTAACCCATTACATCTTGAGGCTGATTTTTAGAAATTTGCTTATTGTCCTATGAAGGCTGCATTACAGATTACGAGATAGATCAACTCATTCTACCCCGGACACACCACAGCAAGATAATGATCGACCATGATAGTTCAAGGGTGATGCCAGAATAGCTTGGCACCTACGGGCGCCAAGCTATTCTGGCATGACCCTTGAACTATCATGGACGATCTGTGTCCTGCACTGCACTGCAATCTTCAGAGGCCAACGACAAAATTTGGGGATTTCGGTGTTGGGGTAGAATGAGTTAAGCAATTTAGTTCAAGGGTGGTGCCAGAATAGCTTGGCACCTTAAGCGCCAGCTATTCTGGCACCACCCTTGAACTATCATAATCAGATTTATATCAAGCAATGGGAGCATCAGGATGAAAAGGGTTAACAGAGGACTTGAATTTGTCTTTAAGGCTAAAGCGTTGAGCTTAATCATCACTGAAGATAATATTTTCCCCTGTACATGTACACTGCATTGACATTGTTTAGAGAATACAGGGAGACTTATCCTCTGGTTAAATGGCATTAAAGTTACTTTTAAAATGTGCATGAGTTTTCTTTTGACATTGGTGCACTGTGTTGTATCAAACACTTTTTTTATTTATAATAACTTTTTCACATTCAGAGCCAAACGATGCTCATGTAGCAGGGGCAGATCAGTTACCCCCCGTTCGGGTAGGTGGAAGTTAGATTTGCCTTTTGTGTGTAAGTACCTCTTGCACCGTCTGATCACCTACCAAAATATGGAAAAGCCATCATAACCATTTATGTAAACATTGTGATTTTCAACATTACTAGTAAAAATGGACATGGGTTGTGTCAAATCAGGACAGAAATGACCTACCATTAATTGACCTACCAATATTTTGTAGTTTTCTCTGGATGTAAAAGAAATCGCAAGTTCAAAGAAGTTCCTCAACATGATTGTCCAGCTACACGAGGACCAGCAAGGCCAGGTCAGACTCAACAATGACCTCTCAGAACCATTCCCTATTCTCAACGGCGTAAAGCAGGGCTGCGTGCTGGCACCGACCCTCTTCACCATCTTTTTTAGCATGATGTTGAAGCAGGCCACAGTGGACCTCGATGATGACGATGCAGTGTACATCAGGTATCGTCTCGATGGCAGCCTGTTCAACCTCAGACGACTGCAGGCCCACACGAAAACCCTAGACCAACTGATTCGTGAGCTGCTTTTTGCTGATGATGCTGCCCTCGTTGCACACACAGAGAGAGCCCTGCAGCGCATCACGACTTGCTTCGCAGATGCTGCCCAGCTCTTTGGACTCGAGGTCAGTCTGAAAAAGACAGAGGTCCTCCATCAGCCGGTACCCAAGACAGTGTATCGCCCTCCTCACATCACCATTGGCGAGTCTGAACTAAAGTCAGTGCACCAGTTTACTTACCTTGGCTGCGTTATCACGTCGGACGCCAAGCTGGACAAGGAGCTTGACAGCAGGCTGGCAAAAGCGAACAGCGCTTTCGGGCGACTTTTCAAGCGGGTGTGGCACAATCAACAGCTGAAAACAGGCACCAAGATCAGCGTGTATAGAGCTGTGGTCCTCACCACCCTGCTGTATGGTTCCGAGTCCTGGGCACTCTACCGGAGCCAACTACGACTCCTCGAACGCTTCCACCAGCGCTGCCTGCGTACCATCCTGGGCATTCACTGGAGTGACTATGTCACCAACGTCGAGGTCCTTGAACAGGCTGAAACTGTGAGCATCGAGGCTTTGCTGCTGCGGACACAGCTCCGCTGGGCGGGGCATGTCTCCAGGATGGAGGATCATCGCCTACCAAAGATCACCCTGTTCGGCGAGCTTGCTACTGGACACCGTGACAGAGGGGCACCAAAAAAGAGATACAAAGACTGTCTCAAGAAGTCACTTAGTGCCTGCCAAATCGACCATCACCAGTGGTCTTCGCTTGCTGCGGACCGTGACACCTGGCGCTCCACCATTTACAAGGCAGCTGTCTCCTTTGAGGACTCTCACAGAGCTAGCCTTAAGGACAAGCGGCTCAGGAGAAAAAACAGAGATGCCGCAGCTCAGAACCCTGACCATACCTTCCCCTGCAGCCACTGCGGTCGAACCTGCCTGTCTCGGATTGGCCTCCGCAGCCACGAACAAGCCTGCAGACGTCGTGGGCAACTCCTATAAAATCTTCGTTCGCGAAGTCAAGCCAAGAAAAGAAATCGCAGTTATCAATTTTTCCATGATAGGGACACATCTTACTGATTACTTCAGTTCTTTGTACAAATGATGTTTTTTTTCTTTCAATTTGTGTTATCTACATCCCCTTGATTGCTACTGACAATAGCGCTTGGCAGTAAGAACTACGATGCATGGTTACACATCTTTTCCACGGAACAGTATCGTCAGTAGCAAGCAAGTGCTTTATCAGTCACAGCTGTGTATTGATACACGTTTTTTTTCAGAGAGTAGTTTGTGTTTCAGCTTGTGAACATTACACTGAAGTATTTTGCATTGAAACAATCAAATTATGCTACAATGTAGCATAGCTTTTTGCGATGATTACTTTCCTGTGTTTGCAAGGGGTGATAAAATAGTACTTTGTTGTATTTGTTTACCAATGTTACTATAGTTGACAGATCTGAGGTAGGGTACATTCCAAGGTATGCAGTTGTTGAGTTTTCCACGGATAATTACACATACATATCAGAGGGCTATGTGCGAGTGCCTTCTGTCTGGCCCTCTCTTCAGTCTGTATCCAAATGTGTGTTTTCTGTATAACAAATTGCAACTACATGTAATCAAATTTGACATTGCCCATGTGCTTAATAACCATTTTAACCTGGTGGCCTTTGTCAAATTTTGGAGTTGTGTGAGTTGCACTAGATGGATTGGCCATAACTCAAGGGTGGTACCAGATTAGCTTGGTGCCATCAGGTGTCAAGCTTATTTGGCACTACCCTTTGAATTATCACGGTCGATCCATTGCCTGCTGTGGTGCATCAGGGCTGAATGGGTTAAAGACATGAATCCCTGGTCTGCCGCTGATGATACCCTTTGGTTGAAAAGATGAGTCTTTAGCTGAGCAGTGTAGTCAGTAGCAGCAAAGGGTTAAAGTACTACAGAAAGTAACGATTTAACCCATTCAGCCCTGACGCACTACAGCAGGAGATGGGTCGACCATGATAATTCAAGGGCAGTGCCAGATTAGCTTGGCGCCTGTCAGCACCATGCTAATCTTGCATTGCCCTTGAATTATCATGGTCAATCCATCTCCTGCAACTGGTGCATAGTCGTTAGATGACGCCTCCAAAATTTGGGAAATACATGCGCCGGGCTGAATGAGTTAAAAATGTCTCTTCCTATCTCTGTCCCTGTACAGGAGTGCTTAACCCTTTGCTTGTCGGAAGCATTTTTTGCTCCTATGATTCCTGTAGGAAATCCTCATGACAAAAACTGCTACCAACATGCAGAATGTTAAAGGCCGTAAGCGCTCCCAGATCATTCTTAACGTTGTATAAAACTATTTGATGCAATACCTGATACATATAAAATGTGTTATAATGCCTCCTAATGATTGGCTACGGTTGTTATTTCCTTCATAACTGTGTGATTACATCACTTTGTGTCCGTTTTACCGCTGAAGCATATGCGCCGCTCAACTCCACCAAGCGTCAGAACTGAGGTAGAAGCCATTTATAGCTCCAAACTCCAAGTCCTCGAGCAAAACAGAAATTAGCTGGCGATCCGATATCGGCTTTTGTGGGGCTATATCACAGTCATGTGTCTTAATTAACCTGTCCGTGTGTGAAACATGCAGTTATGCCCTTATATCAAGTTAACAGGTTTGTACGGTCACCGCGGACGCATGGTTTGTTTAAAATAATAAAAATCAGTTTGATGTTACATGATTTGCTTTGTATTTTCACCAAAATGATTTTCCTGTAGACGATGTTTAGTTCTTTTGCACATACTTTTGGGACATCCTTGCATGTGTAGAAGCAGTTTTTTGGTAACCAATACGAAGAGATATTTCTCATGACAGATGGTCTTTATTTGGGCATATGTTAGGTGAATTGTAATCAATAGATTATGATACTTAAACAATCAGATCACATGTTTTACAGATCCAAGTCGATCTCATTTATTTTTTTGTATAATCGGTCCTATTGTTGATTTATATTTTGCATGTAAGTCAACACAGCAGTTCATAATGCTGATGAACGTGTGTGTGTGTTTATACTGTTTTGGTGAAGCAGAACCTTGTTTGCTCCCAATGCGCAAAAGGCCATCGGGTTGACATCTGCTGCTGACGTCGGCCTAATGACCTTTTGCGCATTGGGTTGACAACAGGGACAGATAATATCAGCTTGAAGCTCAGTAATGCAAAACACCTACGTAAACAATTTTTTTCTTGGGTGGTTTCATCATGCGATGACTTCATATTTGAAATACCTGAAAGGGCTACAGTTGGCATTTGAATTATTAATTAATACATAAATTAATTATTTAAAAAAAACAAACAATGCATATCATAAAATCCTTAAGATATTCAGGACCATAATTACCCTCAGAGACTGTTAATATCACATGAATATCCTATTTTTTGTACACAATTTATCCCCGTCACTGCAAACAACACCCAAGTACAAGAGACACACGTGTATATTCTGTTGCAGGGGCTCATGAGAATCGGTGCCCCTTGCTGGCTCAGTTCTCATGCATGTTTTTCAGTCAGATTAGTTTACTGCTCTATAGACATAATGCTTGACCACTTGCAGTGACGGGGTTAACTCATTCAACTCCGACACGCCCTGGCAAGCTATTCTGGCACAACCCTTGAACTATCACACTCTGTTTCCAGAAGTGTAATACAGTCTTCAGGGGGCAACTTCAAAATTTGCAGATTTCGGTCCTGGAGCTTACTTTACTTACTTACGCCCGTCACCCCTCCCCGGGTATAGGCCGTCGACGAGAGACCTCCAGCGACTCCTGTCCTGTGCTTCTCCTTCGATTTTACTCCAGGTGGTTCCCAGTCTCTTGATGTCTGCTTGGAGGTCTCGACGCCAGGTGTTTCTCGGCCTGCCTCTTTTCCTATTTCACTGGGGGTTCCATTGCCGCTCTGGTACACTTATGGTCTTGACATTCCATGTGCCCATGGTTGTGTCCCTGGATAGAGAGAGGCGGCTCAGTCCTGTGGCTTCCGAAGACTAACGGCTTTCACCACAGGACGTCATAAATCTTCTGGTAGAAGAACCTTCCTCCTCCAGGAAAGGAATTGCTGTTTGTCTTTTCGTAGGCGTTTTTGTAGCTATTTCCTTATTTGCAGGGTGGGGAAGCTACCCCCACGCCCAACCCCCTTACTAGGAGGACCAGGGTTTTGTTGTTGTTGTCGGGGTCACCTTCCCTTAGACCATGTTGGTTCACGGCACCTTATTTCATTCGGTGCACCCCTCTCGCGAGGGACCCCCTATCCACCACCCAGGGGACGTGCCTCAAAACCATACGGTCCCAACGCGAGGTCGGTCCTGGAGCAGAATGTGTTAAAATTGTAAACGGTTATATTACTGATATACACAAGTGCATACATATCTATCCGTATAATATATTCACTGCCTATTTTGATTTTTCACTAATTAGTGATCATCATAACGTTTGGATCAGAAATCACATGAGTTACTACATATTTTTATAGTGTTGAGTGGACGTCGGTTGGTAAGTCTGCTCCTTAGTTTGTAAACAACTTCTTCATATACCCTTTCAAAAAATATACGCCGTTATGTGTGCATGTGTTGTGCATGTACTTTGTAAAAAAAAAAGTGCTATAATTGTACAATAAAATTGTTTACTGTCTTCATCATTTTTACACTGGTGAGTGTGTGTGTGAAAACATTAGACAAATACAATCCACTTGTATAACTAAACGTGTGTGTATGAACATCGGACAAAGTACACAACACACCATAACTTGATTGCAATTGTTGGCGGGATCAGACGCGTACCTAGTTTACCAAAAGAGCTGTGCCTACACAACTTTGTCACTGCCAGGGCCAACTGTTGAACTGGGTGGACCAATCTAGCTCGAGGAATGTGCCTGACACACTATCAAGAATAAAGTTTCATTTCTGCCATGATATTCAGGCACATGTTTTGATACACTTTGTGTCACTGAACATAAAAATGTGTCGTTAAAGCAAACAGCAGTGATGACATGCATTACGGACTAGGTGCATGCACCACACTGGTTGTCTCCTTTGATTTGCTGCCGCTGATCAGCGTCAGCAAATCGAAGGAGAAAACCAGTGTGTGCATGCACTTGTCATGTGTTGATGGACATTCAAAGGGTCCTCATTTGCTCTTTTAGTAGACAACTGCAAGGTGCGTTTACAGTTTTGTGTGTATCTATCTATCCGTCCATCCATTCATCCATCCGTCCGTCCATCCATCCATCGATCTCTCTCTCTCTCTCTCTGTGAGTTTTTTGATTATTTATTTAACGGTCTGGGACGCTCTTCTCTAAGACATTTGAGAAATGCCTCATACTGATACGTGGCAAAGGAAGTACAGTGAGACATGCCGCATGAACAACAGAATGTTACGAGCGCGAACGTCAGTTGCCGCTTCATACTGTGACTTATGACGGGTATAGCCCGCCATCTTGGATGTAAACTGCACATTTGCCGCGAATCAGTATAAAAGAGTTTCACAAAATATCAGTTCCGCAGTCCGTCGACAATTACAGTTCAAGTGTAGTTTCGTAGAAGAGTAAGCGAAAGAAAAAGAGAACTACCCAATGCGCAAAACTGAGCGGGCCATCTGGCCGCCGTTAGCCCGCGCACGGCTTCAGCACGAAAGTGCGCGGGCCAACGACGGCCGACCGGCACAACTTGATGACGGCGGCCTGATTGCCTTTTGTGCATTGGGTAATTGCAACAGTACAAACTATGTACGAGTCTGTGATACGGTTACCTCAATAATAGGTGGCCAAGGTTCGAATATAAAAACAACGACAACAACCACACACACACTCACACACAAACCAAATAAACAAGCTGGGACGGTTGTTTGGTAAACGTGAAGTCGCACTTACCAGCTGACGTAGGCGACTGACAGTTTGTAGGTGATCTCATCTGAAAGGTCAGTGTAGATGAGACAAATTAAGATATACAGGTTTCAAGTGTACTGATTTCGAATAATTAGTGTCAGTGGTACACTTGGTCGTGCCTTAACCGCAGCTTTTATCGTAAACACACTGAGTTGCAAAAACGAGAAACCATTGAAACCTATTATATTTGGATTTCTCTCGATGAGATATACCTAAAAAATTTGGATTTTTCGTGACTAAAACGTGTGACGCCACTTACAAAACAATGACAACTCCATTTTTAATTTTTTAATTTTTAAAAAGAATCTGGGGGTGGTGTGGGGCAGATCTGTCTGTTTATTACTGGGGGTGGTGTGGGGCAGATCAGGGACCAGAGTGACCGGATGCATACCTGGGTGGGACCGGTCTTGCTCTTTTACCACAAGGGACCAGAGTGACCGGATGCATACCTGGGTGGGACCGGTCTTGCTCTTTTACCACTGGATTGAAGGTGCGTAGCCGGCACCGACCTGACTAGGACCCGTGAATTCGACCTATCCCGATCTACGTCATCACTTTGTGCGTTGCCGCCCCTGGAGGGCAAGCTGGCGGGTGATGCAATTTCCTAGCAAGGTTGAAAGTGTGTCACGTAAGCCTATTTATTCGCATTTTTCTCACCATGACGAACGATTGCTGTGTCAAGCATTGTTCGAAACGAAGTACTAGGGATCTTGGGATCTCTTACCATAGAATTCCGACAGTTATATTCAATAAGGGCTCCAAAATACGCGAGTTGACAGCCAAGAGGAGAAGGCTTTGGATCGCCCAAATCAATCGAAAGAAGATCACGGACAAAACAGTGAAACCATGGACCCGTGTGTGTTCACGCCACTTTGTGAAAGGTAAGCATTTTCAAAAATTGTTCAATGGTTCACATGCATTTTGTTATTGGTCTTCCTAGGCCATTGCGAAGTTGCAGCTGCCCACTTTCAGTGACAACCTGGCAGTAGTGAAATCTGCCATTTTTGAGCAGATTGGAGTGTTGGAGGGCATTTAGATGACTTTTGTTCTGTTCTCACATTTCATAGAATGTGAGATTAGGCTTCTTGGTGCAAAGACTGGGACTATATTTATTTGTTTTTTCCAACTTCATGTGTACTTGAAGAAAAAAAACATAAACACAAAACACCTGTGGAGGGATACTGTATGATACCCTTCTTCCAGAATCACAGGAAAGACTGGAGTGCTTGTTTTGTTTATCATGCAAATCAATATTGTAGTGTAGTTATTACATTTTCACTTGATTTTGATAACAGGAAAACCTGCTGAGTCCTACCAGTTATTACATTTTCACTTGATCTTGATGACAGGAAAACCTGCTGAGTTCTACCAAGATGATGCGCCCAACTGGATCCCAACTTTGCACCTTGGCTACAAAACTAAATGTGCATCTACTGATGTGGACCGGTTTGAAAGGAAACAGAAGAGAGAGCAACGGAAACAAGGAAATGCCCACAGCGGTATGCACTGAGTATTTACTTTATAAAACATTTCATAGTTTATCTTCAAGAATAAAGAATATTCTGTTTTTGAAACAATTCCGCCTTTCGGAAATGCAATTTTCAACTTTTGTAAATCTGGCATTGTCATGTATGATGTCACCACCTTCGTGTTTAGATATTTGATGTGGTCCAGGAAATTATGCTTTTTGAAGGTAATGCATTTGTCAGTAAGTGCACAGGAATGCAGTTTTCCAGGGAAGCATGCTCCCCAGATCCAGTGTCAATTTGTTTTCCCACCACAACCTGTTCCCACTCCTTAATCATTATGAATCTTAATTCATCAGTATTAAACAACAGTTAAATAAACTGTCTTCGGTTTTCATTTTGGGTAATTTGAAAAAGGCCACATCTTATCTTAGTAATAGATGGGAGGAACGCCAATTGCCAAAAATAAGCATTTACTCGGTTAAAACAATAATTTTAAAAAGCGAAACATTTCAAAACCGTATGATCACCTAAAAATAGAATGTACTTGAAGTAAAGAAAATGCCATGTGCATGTTATGGTTCTTATTTGTGCAGTTCATGCTGAGGAAGGTGTGGACACCACAGACAGAGACGCATCTGTGGGTGATGTTGGAGGGGACGCTGATTTTGAACTGGGTGAAGAGGCTGATGATTTGAAACGAACTGCGGAGCAGGAAGTTCAGACTGACTTTACCATCTCCTACCTGGAAGCCATGGAGTCTGAGCTACAGATAATAAGAACAGAAAACCTCACTCTTCGCATGAAACTGAATGCCAGCACCATGTCAGATGACTTTTTTTTTAAAAGAAGATGGGTCTAGAGATGACGAGAAGGTTAAATATTACACAGGCCTACCATCTTTTTTGACTCTTGCTGCTTTGGTGTCATTCCTCATGCCTCACATTACTAGTGGGCCCAGATCAATCACAAGCAAATTTCAAGAAGTGTTAATTGTCCTCACTCGTCTGAGGTTGAATCTGCCTGTACAGGTCGTTGCTGATTTGTTTCGCATTTCTGACACATCAGTGTCACGCATATTTCTCAAGGTGCTGGATGTCATGTATACCAGGTTGGGGCCACTTATCTTGTGGCCGGACAGAGAAAGTCTGAGAAGAACCATGCCACTCGATTTCAAACAGGATTTTGGCAACAAAGTTACTGTGATCATAGACTGTTTTGAGATTTTCATTGAGACTCCTTCAAATCTGCTTGCCAGGGCACAAACATGGTCCAGCTAGTACAAGCATCACAACACCATAAAGTACCTCATTGGCATAACGCCACAAGGAGTTGTGTCATTCATTTCTGAAGGTTGGGGCGGGAGAGCCAGTGACAAATGGGTAACTGAGAATAGCACATTTTTGGACAATCTCCTGCCAGGTGACCTTGTTTTGGCTGATCGTGGGTTTAATATCCATGATAGTGTTGGACTGATGTGTGCTGAAGTTAAGATACCAGCTTTTACCAAAGGTAAAAAGCAACTATCTGCTTTTGATGTAGAATCAACACGCAAAATAGCACATGTCAGGATTCATGTTGAAAGGGTGATTGGTAACATTATTCAAAAATATGCCATTATTGATTCTACAATTCCAATCACTATGTTGACTTGTGCTGAAGGTGCAAATGTGACCACATTGGACCAAATTGTCACAGTGTGCTGTGCTCTGGTGAATATTTGTCCATCTGTTGTTCCTTTTGATTAGAGATGGGGTGAGAGAAACTTCCATCTAGGTAGTGTTGTTCACAGTAACTTTGAAGTGATGTGAAGCTTTCAAAAGTATTGTTTTATGTGGTGTGTTATTTCTCACATGAA
>BTPG01000002.1:286543981-286764044 GCA_036245525.1 Semisulcospira habei | reverse complement strand
ACAAAACTCACCTGTGTTGGTGTCTTGCTGTCGCAAATTCGAACAGATGCATCTACAGTGAACAGCACTGCCGCAATATGGCTACAAGACTCCGCAATCCCTGCCATACAGTTGCAGTGTGCAGTGAGAACAGTCCCATCTTGCTCGATGATCACCCAGGGCTTCAACGGTTTCTCACACAGGCTCTGGGAATGGAACACCTGCACAGCAAAAACAACAATGTAAATAATACAGAATATAGTATTTGCATGTCGCTAACACTGTTGCACTCACAGCGAGTCACAGTGAAAAAAAAAAAAAAAAAACCTTTAGCGTCAGAACATTTACATTACAAACTGAATCAAATGGAGATGCCAAGCCCAAACCATGTCATCCAAAGAATCAAATAGAAACAAATAAATTGCCAATGCATACCTGATGTCCTCATAAACCTACTTCTCAGACTTGGAGTACACCCTTGGTCATTTGTGCTCAAATTTGTCAAAGTCAAAAGGAGAAATGCTTGAAAATGAATGTCAAACAAGATGGTATATAAAAACAGCGAACACTCACTTTATGAACACTTTTATTTAGTTTAAATCCCTTCTAATGATAATGTAAGATTTTACAGTAAGCTATGACAAAACCTGCTAAAGTGAAGATGGCACAATCCCATCCACAATGTGTGAAGTTGGCCTACTTTGTGAGTTTGTTATGCTTACCTCAGCAGTGATGATGGTGTTGTCACAGCCTCTGGGTTTGTGGGCAAACAGTTTCTTCACCCATCCTGATGTGTGTTGATTGTGTGCTCCAAGCTGTTTGTTTGCTTTAAAGGCTTTTCTTGTGTAGTAGCTGGTGCGATGAACCAAATATTCTGAAATGTCGTCTTGAGCAACCGGAGGTAGAAGTCCGACATCGTCACTCCACTGACAGTTTTCGTAGGGATCTAACCCGCCAACTGCTCGCAATTTCATCTCATAACGGTTTCTAGATACTGAATCTAGAGTATCTATATACTTTTCAGACGGTTTAACTCCAGGTTTGGACATTGTTTTTGCTACAGCCCCCACTCTGCTGAACATTCGTATAGAGTCTCCACACCGCTTTGCCCTCCAGCGTACTACGTCATCAGAAATGGGGTCGCGGAAAAGTACACAATCGGGAAACGTCCGTAGCCACCCGATTTTTTTAGGGTCGTTTGCTATCCTCAGCAATGTGCAAAACCGGTCACTTTTGGTTTCACCTACGCCTCGCTTTCAAATCCTGGCATATTATGCCCACTTCATTCTCCTTTCACTCGGACTGTGCGAACAGGAAAAATATCGCATCTTCATTGCTCTACTGGACCATCAAGATTGAATCGACAAACACACGAAGGGACTAAGCGTAATACAGCGGCCCACCATCACTCATCTTCACTTCGCGGCCAGAATGATGATGCAATCAGGATGACGCCACCGCTATCGGCCCCGGCCACGCGCGCACCGTTAGGAGTGGCCACGCTTCAATGCACACAACCCCAACCTCAGGCTCACCGTCCTGAGGGGATCGGAACACTGATTCAACAAAGCAGAGAGCGCCTCTTAAATAAAAGGAGATAGCTCATATCAGTGCCGGTAAAAGAGCAATCCAGCTAGCTCACTTTCTAGCAAACACTTACGGGAGACGGACGTGTCATGACAGATGTTTACTCTAAGCATCCAGATATACACCATCAACAGACAACTACCTCTCATCTCCACGTCTATACGGCTGACAGAGATATAGCATACCACAAAAATGGACTGGCCGACATAGAAGATAGACTCCACCTGCAACCAAGGTCACAAGACGCTATCTCACACGGACAGCGGGCGATCAGTCCGACCACGACAGCCGACCAATGGGATTCGACCATACGTCATCGGCACGCGCGCTGCACTAAGCCGCTCTGCCCTCACACCCAGCAAAGCCTCATTCGAAGCGAGACGACGAAGGAAACAACAGCTGCCAGCCCTAACTCCGCCAGAAACGGGGATCAAGACCCAAGACATCTATGTCAACGGAGAACTACAAAGAAGAAGAAAGTCATCGATGGTTTCCCACACCTGAAACAGGGTGGTTGAGACCCATTCCCCACGCCTGATAAAGGGTGGATGGAACGACTGAAGTACAACCAAGAAACCACAAGCAAGAAGGAGCTCTTCGACCATTCTCCCACACCTATAATAGGGTGGTTGAGACCGACTCCCACACCTATAATAGGGTGGTTGAGACCCACTCCCACACCTATAATAGGGTGGTTGAGACCCACTCCCACACCTTAATAGGGTGGTTGGAACGCACTCCCCACACCTGAGAAAATGTGGATGGAACGAAAATCACCAATTAACACCACACGATCGACAAGCTAGAACAAGCGACAAACTACACTGCGATCCTTTTTTTCTGCTACTTTAACAAGACACGTGTGAGCCAGCTACTCAACTGAGGCCAACAATCGGCCCTGCAGCCCCCACGGCAAAAACCCTCTACTGAAGTGACATCTGTCATGAATCGCTACACGCTATGACGTCATACTGTTTGCTAAAAGACTTACCTCCCGCCAACGAGAAAGGCAAGCCACTTTGTCTACAACACGGACTAAGAATAGAGGAAACGGACATTGTCTACTTCACACCGACCACAAAACTACGCAGCACCAACTTTAATCTACAACACCAGGCAACACTGGTACTCACAAAGAACTCGTTCTAAAGCGCACAAAAGTGAAAGGAGGACTGGAACGCTCGCAACAAGCGAGGCCAACTATTCTGTGAAGCACTCGAAGAATTGAAGGCCCTTCTACAACGACAAAACCCGGCACCTACCACCAAAACGGTATACAATTCAGGCGGCCCAACAAGCCAACGGCAACAACAGCAATCAACGAAACGACAGCCACACCAAAACAGCAGCAACAGCTACAACAATAAGCTGATTTTAAAGCATCAACTGTGAGATATGCACCACGGCAACACTGCGTACCACCTACACAGAGGACAATACTAGAAACACTAGTCTGTCGTATGGAAGGCAACACAGCCGCACAAACAACCGGCATCGTCTACAAACACGAATACACGGAGAATCAACAACAACAACAACGACACTCAGTCTGGGTTTGATCCGTCAAAACGGACGGATTAATAAACAAAGAATATGACTCCCACGTCAATACACGCAAACTCCGCCCAACGGTTCCTTGTATCTTATCGCGGCTAAGCGGGCCCCGCTGAGCGGCAGGAAATGATCTTGGAACGGACAGGCACAAGCGCCGAGGGAACAGAAGACGCAGCGATACAATCGGATCCCGACACAAGACTGGACCCTGCAAGGATTTGAAGCAATCATACTTGACATCAATAACACCGCATCAGGAATACTGCAAGGATTTGAAAGCGTTCATACTAGACATCTATAACACCGCGTCAGGAATACTGCAAGGGTTTGAAAGCGACCATACTGGACATCAATAATGCCGCGTCAGGACTACAGTTACATGCATGGACTACACGGATAACATGTCCTTATGTAAGGATTTAAATGCGACACACTGGGAGGAAGACACCAAGAAATGGACTGAGAATTGTAGGCCGGTTCCCTGATGAGTAAATCGGAGCCTGTAGTTACTAACTACCCGAGTGCTTCACATTCTTCTGCTCGGACATTTTGAGGCGTCGGGACCAGAGTGACCGGATGCATACCTGGGTGGGACCGGTCTTGCTCTTTTACCACGGGATCAGACGCGTACCTAGTTTACCAAAAGCGCTGTGCCTACACAACTTTGTCACTGCCAGGGCCAACTGTTGAACTGGGTGGACCAATCTAGCTCGAGGAATGTGCCTGACACTATCAAGAATAAAGTTTCATTTCTGCCATAATATTCAGGCACATGTTTTGATACACTTTGTGTCACTGAACTTAAAAATGTGTTGTTAAAGCAAACAGCAGTGATGACATGCATTACGGACTAGGTGCATGCACCACACTGGTTGTCTCCTTTGATTTGCTGCCGCTGATCAGCGTCAGCAAATCGAAGGAGAAAACCAGTGTGTGCATGCACTTGTCATGTGTTGATGGACATTCAAAGGGTCCTCATTTGCTCTTTTAGTAGACAACTGCAAGGTGCGTTTACAGTTTTGTGTGTATCTATCTATCTATCCGTCCATCCATTCATCCATCCGTCCGTCCATCCATCCATCGATCTCTCTCTCTCTCTCTCTCTCTGTGAGTCGTTTTGATTATTTATTTAACGGTCTGGGACGCTCTTCTCTAAGACATTTGAGAAATGCCTCATACTGATACGTGGCAAAGGAAGTACAGTGAGACATGCCGCATGAACAACAGAATGTTACGAGCGCGAACGTCAGTTGCCGCTTCATACTGTGACTTATGACGGGTATAGCCATCTTGGATGTACTAACTGCACATTTGCCGCGAATCAGTATATGTACGTCATATGTAAAAGAGTTTCACAAAATATCAGTTCCGCAGTCCGTCGACAATTACAGTTCAAGTGTAGTTTCGTAGAAGAGTAAGCGAAAGAAAATAAAGAGAACTACCCAATGCGCAAAACTGAGCGGGCCATCTGGCCGCCGTTAGCCCGCGCACTTCAGCACGAAAATGCGCGGGCCAACGGCGGCCGACCGGCACAACTTGATGACGGCGGCCTGATTGCCTTTTGCGCATTGGGTAATTGCAACAGTACAAACTATGTACGAGTCTGTGATACGGTTACCTCAATAATAGGTGGCCAAGGTTCGAATATAAAAACAACGACAACAACCACACACACACTCACACCCACACAAACCAAATAAACAAGCTGGGACGGTTGTTTGGTAAACGTGAAGTCGCACTTACCAGCACGTAGGCGACTGACAGTTTGTAGGATCTCATCTGAAAGGTCAGTGTAGATGAGACAAATTAAGATATACAGGTTTCAAGTGTACTGATTTCGAATAATTAGTGTCAGTGGTACACTTGGTCGTGCCTTAACCGCAGCTTTTATCGTAAACACACTGAGTTGCAAAAACGAGAAACCATTGAAACCTATTATATTTGGATTTCTCTCGATGAGATATACCTAAAAAATTTGGATTTTTCGTGACTAAAACGTGTGACGCCACTTACAAAACAATGACAACTCCATTTTTATTTTTTTAATTTTTAAAAAGAATCTGGGGGTGGTGTGGGGCAGATCTGTCTGTTTATTACTGGGGGTGGTGTGGGGCAGATCTGTCTGTTTATTACTGGGGGTGGTGTGGGGCAGATGTCTGTTTATTACTGGGGGTGGTGTGGGGCAGATCTGTCTGTTTATTACTGGGGGTGGTGTGGGGCAGATCTGTCTGTTTATTACTGGGGGTGGTGTGGGGCAGATCTGTCTGTTTATTACTGATCGTCTCACTGAATAAGTTTCATACATAGAAAGTTTCTACTGTGGCAATTAGTTCGTTTGTTCAGTGTTGGGATTTCACAGTTTGCTTATCCCATAAAGCACTGACATGATACGACAGAATGTGGATGGACCATGGGAGTGAATAAGTTTCATACATAGAAAGTTTCTACTGTGGCAATTAGTTCGTTTGTTCAGTGTTGGGATTTCACAGTTTGCTTATCCCATAAAGCACTGACATGATACGACAGAATGTGGATGGACCATGGGAGTGTCGGAATAGCTTGGCGCCTGCAGGCGCCAAGCTATTCTGACACCACCCCGGAACTCACGGTCGTTCTGTCTCTAGCACTGTGAGTGCAGACCATCAAAGAATCATGTAACGGCCTAACGGAAAGTGGATGAATTTTTATCTATCTTCAGGTTGTAATGAGCTTTTGCCGAAAGACCGCGTCAAACGGCTGACGCAGCTGGCACCACATTTTGTTTGATCACTAAGAAACTCATTGCGGTGCGCTTTCCGCCGTTTTATAGATCTTGAGAGGAGATAATTTCGAACACATTCAAGACGTGCCGCTGCATTTCGGATACGCGGAAAGGTTTCATGCCACTTATCCGGATGCGGCACATATCGGATGAGTTAACCCATTTAGCCCTGACGCACTACAGCAGGAGATGGGTCGACCATGATAAATCAAGGGTAGTGCCAGATTAGCTTGGCGCCTGTCGGCGCCAAGCTAATCTGGCACTGCCCTTGATATATCATGGTCGATCCATCTCCTGCAACTTGTGGTGCATAGTCATTAGATGACGCCTCCATAATTGTGAAAATACGGCCGTTGGGCTGAATGAGTTAACCCCAACGCACCAGAGCAGGAGATGGATGGCAACTGTTACATATTTGTTAAGTGACACCTCTTAAAATTGGGGAAATGCAGCCTTGGGCTTAAATAGGTTAATCGTCGGTTTTCTGCCCCGTCATGATGAATTTGGAAGTGAAAAGTGGCTCTTGCCCTACTCATCAAGCTCTGAATGCTCCGTTATGTCATCTGAGATCTTTGTGTGCGTAGCGGTTTGTGTTGTACGTTGTTGTGTATTGCTGTTGTTGTTATGCTGCATGTTGCTGCACAAACTGTTTCATTTCTCACTTTTCTTCTTCAGTCACTTTCTCTTCATTTCTCGTTGTTGTTGACTTGGATCCCTTCACATTTTGTCAGATGAAGCGACCACGCCTGATGTTGCTGACAGCTGTGCTTTTTTGGTGTGGTGTTCTGCTTCGGGTTACTTCCGCCAGGGCAGGTCAGTTAGAATCAATGGTCGTACTAGAACAATATCACGATAGCCCGACATGGGCCGCTGATTATTAGATATTTGCACAGGTGTGTACTTAACATCGGAACCTGTTTTGAGTGACCACCCTTAAGAGAGACCACCTCCTGTAACTGCCGCTGATCGTGCATTATACGTCTGAAATCTGTGTTGTAAATTCAGCGGGAGCACCAACCAATGGATACAAACAGTGGATACATCTGAAGTGGTGTCAGCAAGAGGAATAGATCCTCATGAGGATCTATTCCTCTTGCAGTAGTGTGGTGTTCATTTCTTTTTTTAGCGATAGTAGCGAAGTAGTGTTTCAACGACACGTTTTTCTTCATGTTTCTTCCTCTTTGGAAACTACAAACAAAAACAGATTCTGGTTAGCGGTTTAGTCCTACGGTGATGACAAGACCTGCTGTTATTGCCTTTAGCACGTCAGGACTTTCCTGACATTGTCTTGACAGCGATTTCCCAGATGAGCGCCTGAGTCGGCGTATCCTCTCAAGATGGCCTTGACGACTAGCGTGATGACGTCAGCTTCCCGAGCCCTATACGTCTGAAATCTGTGTAAATTCAACGGTAGCACCAGCCAGTGGATACTCAAACAGTGGATACAACTGAAGTGGTGTCAGCAAGAGGAATAGATCCTCATTAGCCCCCGCATTTGCGGGGGCTCATGAGGATCTATTTCTCTTGCAGTAGTGTGGTGTCCGGCATTTAGTCAGTCCTCGGCAGTGAAGGGTTTACACCTCATCATTTTGGTAGCCGTAGCCGTACTGAATTAAGTGATAGTCTTTCATGAAAGGTGACACTGTTTGCCCATGAAGACTTTTCTTGATCACCTGTCTTAATACCCCAGAAACACCACAGCAAGATATGGATCGCCCATGATAGTTCAAGGGTGGTGCCAGAATAGCTTGGCGCCTATGGGCGCCAAGCTATTTTGGCATCACCCTTGAACTATCATGGTCGATCTGTGTCCTGCGCTGCGGCACTGCCGCAGTGTTCAGAGGACAACGGCAAAATTTGGAGATTTCGGTCCTGGGGTATAGGGCTCGGGAAGCTGACGTCATCACACTAGTCGTGGCGGCCATCTTGAGAGGATACGCGACTCATGCGCTCATAGGGAAATCGCTGTCAGGACAATGGGTCAGGAAAGTCCTAACGTGCTATAGGCTGAATAACAGCAAGTCTTGCCATCACCGTAGGAAACCGCTAACCAGAATCTGTTTTGGTTTGTTCAGTTCCAAAGAAGAAGAAACATGAAGAAAAACGTGTTGAAACACTACTTCGCTGCTATCTGAAGTCTATCGTATCCTCTCAAGATGGCGGCTGTCGCGTCGACGCTCCTAGGCAACGCGGGGAACTTCCCGAGCCATATAATGAGTTAGAAAACCGCTCGTTTTCGTTGCTCAGTGAAACAGGTTTTCTATAGCCTGCTGTATTAACAAAGCACCAGAGCCGCTATCGGCAAATCTTTATTCCACGTGCCAAACATAACCTTATGCTCAGAAGGTACAGACCTTTCGTGCCCTGTGCCGAAAACCTTTCAATCACCGAGTGAAAAGACGTACAGTTTGCTCAGAATGATGAAGTTATGAGTCTCACTCAGCTGAAGAAACACCAATGCCGTGGCAAATTGATACTGAGCAATTTATTACAATTAGTCTGTTATGGTATAGCACTTGTATGAGAGTAAACCATTTTGCGGTTCTGTTCTGTTCTTACCAGCGGCTGATGAGAATCTATGTACCTTTCTGGTAAGGGTCAGACAGTGCCGCTACCACTTCGACGAAAGGAGCGGAGTGTCGGCCCTGGTTTGAACAGTCCTGATCATGGTCTACTTTCATCTTTGCACGCCTGAACTAGTACCGCTATACATGTACATTAAGCAAAAATCCTCGGGCCGACGTAGGCCGCAGTGGGCCCGCGCACGACTGTGCGCGAGCCCACTGCGGCCGACGTCGGCCCGAAGGTGTGTTGCTGACTGGGAAGTTTCAGTGGCCGGCGACACGGCATTGCAAGAGACGCATCCACTGGCTCTGCTTCACGCCGGCTTCTGGTCGTGGCTGGTGGCCCTGATGCTGAAACGCGACGACGGCGTCCGCCCCCACCACCACTTCTGCGCCGGGTCCCTAATCAGTGATCGCTGGGTGCTTACCGCTTCACACTGTTTTGACGAGTGAGCTGTCTGTCCAAGTTTATTATTTATTTTATTTTGTTTTATTCAGATTTTTCTCAATCTAAGGCATGGGATGATCGTCATTGCGAAATCGATCACCTGTACAACTTCCGGGTCAGGGGCAGATCGGGGAGGGAAAGGGGTGGGGTGGGGGGGGGGCAGAGTTTCCGCCCCCCCCCCCCCCCTTCTTCCCTAGGCCTAAACTTTAAAACAATGCTATGTCAAAATCCCTTTGTTTGGAGTTGAACTTCCCCTCCCCCCCTTTTTCCCGCCACGCAATTCAATATTTTGATGGGTAGTGAGAAGGTGCAAGAGGTTCCCACACACGTTTTGCACTGGCAATCAAGGTTTGGAGCCTGGAGGCGTTTTGTGTCAAGCTGAAAAAAAACAAACAAAAATGAGAGTTGGACCCCCATCTCCCCCCCCCCCCCCCCCCCCCCCCCCCCACGCAGGATACCGCCGAGTAGATTTTTGTTTTGCCGCTCCCCCCCCCTCTCTCCGGAGAGTCAAGGTGGACTGTCAGTGTCCTCTGCTGTAGCACCAAGTCTGGAATCACAGTACAGCGAATCCAGATTTGGTGGTACAGCAGAGAGTCAATGTAGCTATCAGCAACAAATGCCGGGCCAGTATCCTATGTGGCAGCAACCGCCACTACCACCATACAGTGCCGCATTTCCACAGTATCGCGAGGCGGGACCATGGGGACAGCATGACGCAACCAACGTATCCTTTCAGCGTCCCCCCCCCCCCCCCCCCCCCCGCTCACATACACACCATACGCACAGCAGGAACTGTGGGCACAGTACAGCCACCCCGTGCGTGTGTATTAGACTCATTTCCAGAACATTCAGTTACTCTTCCTTACATAACTGTGCTTTACTTTCCAGGCTAACACTGAACAATATCGAATTGATTTTCTTGCGTCTCATTGCTCATAATTATTGTGTTTGCGCAGAGACGTATTCATTTGTTTTTCACTTCAACCACTGCACGTGGTCCAATATTATCATTGTCATCCGGCTTTTGACTTCTGCCGACA
The DNA here is from genome assembly GCA_036245525.1 of Semisulcospira habei. Classification (NCBI taxonomy): domain Eukaryota; kingdom Metazoa; phylum Mollusca; class Gastropoda; family Semisulcospiridae; genus Semisulcospira; species Semisulcospira habei. Next base: position 286,754,111 of record BTPG01000002.1, on the reverse strand, counting down.
GTACTCGTGAATACCGATCTTCTCACTCCCTGTACGATTTGTGACGCTTATAGCACTAGTACTTGTGCACCGTGACACTTTCTCTACTAGTGCTCTACGTATATTCACACTACGATCATATCTGTGCCCTTTCGCAGCGCTGACTTTATTTTCTATCGCGCAGCGGGGTCGTTTAGCTTTGACTGTTGAAGTGTGCTAAAGGGATTAGTCCCTGTTAGTGACCGTTAGTGAGGTCTATACAGTGAATGTGTAGAAGAAACTCTTTTTCTTCACTTGCCTCCCACATTCTGTGTGTTAGAGCAGACTGATATTCTTTTGCTTTGTTTTATTATTTCAGCTCTTATTTGCCTTTGTATCATTTATAAGCTTTTTTTTAATTAGTACTCTTTGGTATTGACATACATTAGCAATCATGGTGTATGATCGCCAGTTACATATTGGCCATTTAAATGTTTATCATTTAACTAACAAAGTTTCCGATATGTGTGTGCTCTTGAGTCAACCGGCCAATCCATTTCACTTGTTTGGTGTAACGGAATCGCGTCTCAATCAGTCGTAACATCACCGATGAGGCCGTTTCTATCCAGGACTTCACTGTACTGTGCCGCGATGCTGAATACTGTACCCGGGACATACGGGTATTGCAGTATACATTCATAATTCAATTAGTGGTATTACTCGCAGGCGTGGGGACCTGGAGTCAAAAACCGTAGAATGCATTTGGGTTGAGTTAAGGGCAAACAAATCCAGCCCCGTGCTGGTCGGGTACATTTACAGGAACCCAGCATCAACATTTCAATGGTTCGACGACTTTATCGCCATGATGGATAAGGTCAGACAGTCCAGCTCTGAAATTTTGATCCTAGGCGATTTCAATATTAACATGTTTTTGAATAACCCTGCTTGGGAGTGCACCATGTCTATGTTTGGTTTAAAGCAGCTAGTTAAAACAGCAACTCGTGTTAGTCCAACTTCCTCCACCCTTATAGACCACATATATACAACTACTCAATCAAGGGTGATGGCAGTAGACGTGCCTCAGGTAGGGATTAGCGATCACTACCCGGTGTGCTGTTGCTGGGCATTAAAAGCGGATAATTCATTCCGAAAACATCAGCACACGACTATTAGATACAGATCACTTAAACACTTCAACAAGGAAACATTTCTTTGTGATTTAAGTAGCGCACCCTTTGATACAGTGTACTACCATAATGACCCCAACGATGCTTTGTCTGAGTGGTACGGATTGTTCCTTGGTGTTCTCGATAAACACGCTCCATTCAGAGAAAAACGGGTGAAGAACCCCCAGCTTCCCGCCTGGTTAAGTAAGAAAATCAAGGATGCCATGCAGCTCCGAGATGACTATAAAAGAAAGAAGGATTTTGTAGCTTATCGAAGGCAAAGAAACCACGTTAAACATTTAGTGAGGAAAGCTCAAAGGTCACTTTTTCACCGTCTTATGAACGGCAAGAAAGATGTCGTATCTGTGTGGCGAGCGATCAATGCTTTTACGAGGTTCAAAAATACCGCACAATGTACACAGTTATCAGCTGATATCTTGAATCAGCATTTCCTCTCGGCTGCCAGTACGTTGCTAAAAAATACAAATTCTGGTCAGTCTTCAGCTGTGTCCGAAAAGCTAAAGACGTTTTGTGCAGAACGGCTGGACCCTGATACGTCATTCAGCATTCCGCTATTAACGATATACGACGTGGGAAAATCCATTTCGTACTTGGAGAACAAACGTACGTCTGGCCATGATGGTATTAGTAGCTCAGTTCTGAAAATGGCCCTGCCGTATATTGTAGATACCTTGACTTATATATATACAACCTTTGCATAAAGCAGGGGATATTTCCATCTTCTCTAAAAACAGCCAAAGTGATCCCACTACCTTAAACGAAAGACCTTGCCGACCCTAACAAGTCCAGGCCCATTTCGCTACTGTCAACACTGTCGAAACCGATAGAAAGACACATTCACACACACTTACAACATTTTCTAGAACAACACAAACTCATACATCCATTACAATCTGGCTTTCGGCGGAAACACTCCCGTCACACAGCATTGGTACACCTAGTTGACAGATGGCTTACTGCCATAAATAGCAGTCAAATGACTGGAGCAGTATTTTTGGACCTTTCAAAAGCATTTGACCTCGTCAATCATAAAACTTTAGTTCATAAACTTAATGTCTATCAACTAAGCGCAGACACACTTGCCTTCCTTAAGTCATATCTGCATGGGCGTACGCAGTATGTCTACGTGAATGGTAAAAACTCACCTGAAGGGGTGATAGAGCACGGAGTACCACAGGGATCGATTCTTGGTCCATTATTGTTCTCTGTCTTCATAAACGACCTTCCATTACATATATCTGTCTCCAGTGTAACTTGCAGTCTTTTTGCAGACGATGGAACACTGGACGTTTCGTCATCAGACGTAACATGTATGGTGAAGATTCTCCAAGACAGTTTAAATGAGGTATCTGAATGGTGCAGAAATAACGCCATGATACCTAATCCCACTAAAACCAAATGCATGCTGATTACCACACGGCAAAAGCATCAGATGAACCCCCCCTCCCCTTCAACTAACACTTAACGGCCAGCCTGTGGAGCAAGTCAGAGAACAACGCGTGCTTGGAATCAACTTAGACGACAAGTTGTGCTGGCAAGGCCACATTACTAAACTGTGTAAAATAGTATCTAAAAATGTATTCCTCCTGTCGAAATTGAGACATTTCGCTGATGAGCCAACAAGGAAACTCTTCTACTATGCCCATATTCAGTCACATTTGGATTATGCCTCATCTATTTGGGACGGTAGTAGCGATGCTAATTTAAAAAGTCTGAACTCGCTCCACAGAAGAGCCATTAAACTCATTGTTGACAGACCCTCAGAAGTCATTAGTACTGACAATAAGTTCAAGCTGTTAGACATTTTGCCACTTGAAAAACAGTTTAAGTATAATAAGTTGGTGCTCATGTGCAAAATCACCCTCTCAGAAACACCAGCCTATCTCAATAGTTTGTTCCACTTTGCTCATACGAGGTCCAGTCGAACACCAGGGAACAATCTTGTTGTACCGATGCCTCGACTGGACATTTATAGATCGTCATTGTCCTATTCTGGTGCAAAGTTATGGAACTCTATTCCTGCGGATGTTAGAGCCGCGCCATCGCTTAAAACTTACAAGACCAAGCTGCTCAAACATCTAGACAAAACTTAATTTTTCCTTTTATTTTTTATTTCTATTTTTATTTTTACATGTAGCATTCCATGCCTTACGCGGCATTTCACGGATAGTCTGCATTCTCTTCTAACATCTATGAACGCATGTAATACACCGCTGGCTTGCTGGCGACATACATTCAATATTTTGTTTATTTTTTTCACAAGCAGTGCAGGCACGTCCTGAGAAAGCCTTGTTGCTGTCGGGACGTTAAGCAATGTACAATCCAATCCAATCCAGCAAGCCGCATTATGTAATATCCATGACCCCATGCACTCGGCTGGCCAGACGGGATGCCGTCGATAGACACAGCATTGGGCGCTCGCGCCGCGTGCAGTGCTGTGGTTTCTTCGCGTCGACCCGCGCGCGCGGTGGTTGCGGGATCGCTATACAAGTCTAGTCACACTGAATATCTGGTTTATTCACAATTCCATGGCAGACTATAGCATCTAGCCGTGCGCGGTTTAGTGGCGCGGGGAGGACGCTATCGCGTGTGTGTGTGCGGGTGTGTGTTTATCTGTGTGTGTGTAAGTGTGTGCACGCGCGCGCGCGTGTGTGTGTGTGCCAGTGTGTGTGTGTGTGTGTGTGTGTGTGTGCCTATTTATGTTTGCTGGAGTGAGCCGTGTTGATTTTTATGATGAGAACATTAGCGGTTTTATAGTACAAAATCCTTTATACTTTGTATATTTGCTGTAGTATAGTTTTAAGTGATAGAATGTATGTGTACATGATATACTGATGTGTGTGTGTGTGTGTGTGTGTGTGTGTGTGTGTGTGTGTGTGTGTGTGTGTGTGTGTCAGTGTGTGTGTGTGTGGAGGGTTGTGCAGGCTTGGCTTGGCGCCTGTAGTCTACAAGCTAATCTGGCACAAACCTGCGCACGCGGCAATTGCACACCGGCGCGCGTGTGTGTGTGTGTGGGTAAGAGAGTGATGTTATGTACGTTATTTTGTTTTGTAGTGTGTAGCAAGGACAAGAATGAAAACAGGTCTGCGCACCTATTCTTTTATCCTTGGAAAATAAAGTTTCATTTATTCATTCATTCAATCTACCCCCCCCCCCCTCCCGTTCTCCTTTACCGGGGGTACTGAAGTGGGGAGGCAGGGGGGTGGGGGGGGGGGGCAGGCAATAAGTAAAATTTAGTGTCTTTGATTCGACGCAAAGCCCGGCTTGACTCACGTATATCCAAATGACTTTCAATCGCAACTTTAGGTGGTTACCGTAAGCATGGGTCGCAGATGTGGGAGAGGTGGATACACGAAAGTAGCTTAGCGCTCGGAAGTGGCCAAGCTAATCTGGCACTGCTCTTGAACTGTCCTGGCCGAGACATGTCACACTTGACTTCAGTAGGGGATGGTCCGAAATTGACAATTCAAGGGTAGTGCCAGGTTAGCTTGGCGCCGTTAGGCGCCAAGCTAATCTGGCATTAGCCTTGAGTTTATCATGTTTTTACTACTCTGGCACTAGCCTTGAACTATCATGTTTTTTTTTTTTTTTTTTTTTTTTTTTTTTTTTTTTTTACTAATCTGGCACAACCCTTGAACTATCATGGTTCGAATCCATCTCCTGCAGCTGGTACATAGTCGTTAGGTGACACCTCCAAAATTTGGGAAATGCGGCCGTAGGAACTAAATAGGTTAAGGTGAATTAGTCTTAGCTGGTGAACCAGTGCTTTGCTCGATGTTATTTTTCAGTGAGGCGGGTGGAAGCAATGCCTCAGAGTGGATAGTCCGCTTCTCTGACAATGGCTTCAAGGTAAGCAGGATGTCAGTGCTAGAACTTGAAGTCACTTCACTTACACACGGCAACAAATGACAATAAACTCCAGTTGTGACGGCAATGGCAGTAGATTGTGAATACACACATCCGCCGCATACCAGCAATGCTTGAGACATAGCTTGAATCGTTTAACCCTTTGAGTGTCGGTTAAGTCGCGATAATGATTCCAGTAGGAAACATCGCGACTAAAACCGCTACCGACACTCAACAGGGGGTCAGTTGCATGAGCGAGCTTAGTCCTGCACCAGCCACTAAGCAAGGTGCGCCGCTATAGCGGCGCACCTTGCTTAGTGGCTGGTGCAGGACTAAGCTCGCTCATCAAACTGGCCCCCGCGTGTTCACAAGGTTCTGCATGATGGCAGGGTTACAGTCTTATAATGCCTTTATACAACGGATCAGGAGAACAGAATAACTGTGATAAAATAACTGACTTTCGTGGCATAACTTTACTTAGCTGTGTGGCGAAACTGTTCACGTCTGCCAGTAACAACAGACCAATGATTTTGGGGAGTCAAATAATCTTTTATCCGAATGTCAAAACTGGATTTAGAAAGAAACATAGTGCGTTGACCATGGCATTTGTTTTGAATTCGTTAGTTGGTGTTTTCCTTGCTCAGTCATAAACGTAAGTTATACTGCGCTTTTATTGACTGTCGTAAAGCGGCTTTCGCCTCGGTGTGGGGTATAGGATTGTAGCAAAAGCTCACAAACAATGAGATAACTGGAAATATTAATCTCAAGAGAAAAAGCATGATGGTGCGAAGAAAACTCGTCGCTGATTATGTACAAATAGTAATCTTCAAAATAGTATAATAATCATACGACACAGCACTTCCAGGAAAGGTTGATTAATGTATGTTGGTGATTGCACTATAATCGTTCAATCGTATGGCAGTTAGGCTAGTATTGTGGTTTTCTTCTGTTCTCTTCTTTTGTGGCTTCAAGATGGAAGAAGACCGGTCAGATCTGGCAGCTGGGATTGAACGCATCGTCCGACATCCTCACTACAGCAGAGGTGGGACGACATCATACAGCGATTTACTTTTTGTTCATTTTGATCAAGATTTAAATATAACTCTTAATATAACCTCCCATAACTAAATAACTTCCATTCTATAGAATGGAAGCCATTTAGTTCTGGAGGTATAAAAATTAAAACACGATTTCTAAATACAGAGCATTTAAACCTAAAAACAGGCTTCAAGTCATATGTAATAGACTTACATTTTAACATATCTGCTTTGTAAAAGAAATGTACGTGAAAGTCGCGGTAGATGGGTCGACATATGGTCATATGACTCTTCCGACAATATGGAAAAAGTGAAATGTGCTGGTGTGTAACTTCGGACTTTACGGCTTATACAAAAAAGGTCCAAAATAACAGACCAGCACACACACTGATACAGGTCTATTGAGATGATCAAAGTATCGGTGTTGTCTGTTCAGATGCGGTGAGAGGTGACATAACGCTGCTGCGACTAGACAGGAACATGATGTTCCTGACGTCAGAGCCAGAGTCCAGAGGCGGCCACGGGCGGTCAGTAGCGGTTCTGCCAACCCACGACTCCATCTTCCCGCCCGGGACAATTTGCTCCACGATCGGCTGGAAATGTCCAGACAAAGGTTTTTTTAAAAAAAAAAATTCATTTATTTTTAGACAAGCTGAGGAGAATATACTTTTATATACTGATCAACAAAAGAAACGCGAGTTTTTCACCATAGCGCTTTTCTTCGTAAATATGCTTTAATCCGGGTTATTTTGACGTCATTTATTAGAAAATGTTATGAAGAGTGTGTTATGTCGTGTGCAAATAGAATGTTTAGTCTTAAAAATCGCACATCGATGACTTATGATGTCATCAGTGACACTACCATCACTGGATATTGAAAGTGAAATGGGGAGCATCTGCAGAAGACACAGCTGAAAGCCAACCAATGTGCAGTGTCACTAGGGTCCTTGTGCATAAAAATCCGACCTGTTTGGTCTTGACCTACTTTTTGTTTGTCAAAGGCACCTAAATAATCAACATGACCTGCAAACATGAAAATAAAAAAGTTCTTTATTTTAGGTTAGCGGCCATATTTACCTGATCAAATGGATATGGGTGTGTTCTTTATCTCAGTGTCAGTCACTGGAGCATAAAAAATGGTTTGAAAGTAATTCACATTAAATCAAATAAGATTTATTAAGAAAATGATGTGCACCGGAAGTTCTGGTTTTCTAATGAATTTTTCGAGTCAAATTTTGTTTGAGGCAGTTAATAACATTATAAGCAAACCACACAACTTGTGTGTTAAAACATATCACAGAAAACTTGCCTTACAGAGTGTGTCCAGTTTTGCTTATTTTCACCACTAATGAAACCCTGTGTACTCCAAGGTAGCCATGGGCGATAACTCATCCAATTTTTGGTGTGAATGTAGCTCAGAGAGTAGGCTGAACATCTGAAGTAAGCAACAAATAAAATTTTCTTGTTTTGCTGTGAGGGTGGCTCTTTGTTTGCGGGTACACTTACTGACACTTTTCGCGTTTTTAATGGAAGTCAGAGGACGCATGGTCAGAGTGACGCTACTATTTTAGTTACTGACTGGATGCAAATATTTCTGCCTTGTGTAGGCGAGACTGTAAACTATAGATCACAGTAAGTCCATATTTGTGAAAAGCAAACTGTTAATTGTCACGTGAATACAATGAAATTCTCGCTTCTCACAACTGATGAGCTTTACTCTCATTTGCCTTCACGGGGCAATCCCGGCAATGAAAATCTTTTCACAAAAATGGACTTACAGAAAGATTCAGTTGTCATTAGCCCGCAAGTAAAGTTTAGGAAGTGAGAAGCAGAATCAGGCAAGCCATCGGGCCTTATGAAGACTTATTAGCCATTGTGAGAAAACGCAAACTGAAGTGGTATGGGCATGTCACGCGTTCAGCAGGGCTTGCCTGCAAGGAGGACGAAGGAGAGGAAGACAGAGGAAAAGATGGGAGGACAATATCTCAGAGTGGACAGGACTGAAGCTGGGCGATACGCTGAGAATGGCAGAGAACAGAGAGGAATGGAGGGAGCTGGTTGCCAAGTCTTCAGTGGTGCCCCAACGGTCGGCAAGACTACGGGATATAGATAGATAGATAGAAAGTTTAGCACTACTCTTGACCGGGCTTGCACTGCACGTATAAAAACATTAAGACTAGCGATTTAAGCTCGCTACTTAATACCCCCACCCCCTCCCCATCCCCCCCCCCCCCACACACACACACCTTCTCTGCCTTAGCGTCTTCCGAACTTAGTAAAAAAAATTCCTAGTGCGCGAGAGGCACGGGACAATTGGCGACTCAAAAGTTCGGCCTTCGCGGCAGCAACAGTAGACTGAAAATTAGAGTCAGATAAGAAAATTTGGCCTTTTTTTTTTTCAAACACAAGACTGATTCGCACGCTTATTGAACAGGTCACATGTAGAACATAAGCAGTATCGTCGGAATTTTGAGTTTCCACTCATTTCACACCGCTGCTGTTAAACGGCCATGAGAATGTCACAGTGCGACCGGCTATGGCCGCACACTGAGATACGTCTGTGTAAATGAAGTATGAAGGCACTATTTGAAACTGAATAATGACTGTATGGGGAAATGTTCATTGTGGAACATAGAGATCTTTACTCTGTACAAAAGCATTCTGCATCCTATGCGGTTGGCGGCCACTGCGGCAAAATCGGCGTTGTACACACAGAGATACTCTCGTCTGTAGTGTGGTCACGCCAGTTAAGCTCGCTCGCTAGCTAAGAACGGCCTTAGGCAAGGGGGATAAAATTCCCTAATAAGCTCGCCCGGCCGATAAGAACGCTCATGCAACCCAAGTTTTCGGCTAAGTCAGCAAATTTAGCGCTAAGCACTGTCTTAGCGCTCTGTGCAAGCATATGCAACCCACGAGCGGATGGCCGGAGGGAGATAACCGGCGTGGATTAGTGATCGGCAATGGCGCCATTAAGGTCTTGTAGTTGGCAGTTACAGTGGAAGGGAAAAACCGATTGTTTTGCAATGAGGCTAGGGTGGGGGGGGGGGGGGGGGGGGGAGGGGGGAGGGGGGGAGGGAGGGGAGTCCTATCACGGATTCACAGCGATATTATTTGCGATTCACGAGTCAGTCCTAAAAAACAGCATTCACGTTTCAGGAAGGGGAGAGGGGGCGGGGGTGTGCATGGCCAATGATGCTGACTGATACACTGCATTTTTTACAAACGACGAGAAGGGACGGGGGGGGGGGGGGGGGGGGGGGGGGGGGGATTTATGACTAGAATTTATAGTCTGACAGCAGACTTTTACATTTTACGAAATAACCAGGGCGTATTAGGCCCGATGTCAATAAAAAGCGCCAACTCCAACTTCAGGCCAAACGGTGGTCACGAAATGCTTTTCTTGATATTTCGAAAGGTATGTCTGCTCTGTATTAGATTAAAAGATTTGATAGAAATGAGAAGTAGTTATTGGTGTACGACGCTTTAAAGACACACACCCAAACCTGAAATTTTCCCATTATGAAATGTACTTTCCCAACGCCCAACACACGGTATGTGTCAGTAAACACAACCAAATAAAAACGCAGTGACCAGCACTCAACAGTCAAGAGAACACACTTTAAAGCCATGTTGATTTCCATGATTCGATGAAAAGCTCCCGTTTTTTGGGTGTTTTTTTTTTGGGGGGGAAGGGGTTTACAGGGGTTCCGGCCCCTACCGCTGATAGTGACAGGCCTATCGTAACCATGATCTACCATCCCCACACCAATCCGGTGCGTAAAATCCTTCTTTCTAACTGGGGTCTTTTGTCATGCAGTCAAGAATCTGCTGCTATCTTTTCTGAACCTCTGTTGGTAGCTTTCAAGAGGGATATTAATTTGCGGGACATGCTTGTTCGCTCTACTCTCAAGCCTCGTCATACCACCAGACCCTCCGGCTCCACTCCGTGCAATGTTCCTAAATGCAAGACGTGTCCTTTTATTTGCCCTTCCACCGTGGTGAATGGTCCACGTTACAAATTCAACATAGACAGATACTTCACGTGTCAAACCACCAACGTGATTTATGTCATCTCCTGTGTGAAATGCGGCCAACTCTATGTTGGAGAGACGGAAAGAACCATCAACGACCGTTTCAAAGAACATCTTCAGTCTGTCAAGTACCAATACAACAGACCGGTCGGACGACATTTCAATCAGGCCGACCACTCCGTCTCGGACATTCGGGTTAAAGGCCTCTGGCTTATGCAAGCCAGTAATGTCTGGGCCAGGAAAGACCGTGAAAATTTTCTGATTAATAAACTGGGCACTGTGGCGCCACTCGGGATGAATATGAAAGATTAACATTTTTTACCTTGCTTGTGTCTGCTAACTGTACCTTTACCTCACTGTATCGCTTCTGTTTTACTACTCACTAACCAGATAGGTGAGGTTGGCGCTGGTTGATATGTACATTTCCCTTGGGGACTTTCTCAGCGCTGGCCGAACGTTTAGTTGGATCCCTTGCCCTTCCCTGTCGGGCGCCCGGACTCCGGCTCACGGAGTGATACGCGGTTTTGGGGCGGGGCGATCGTGTGCATCCCTTGGGGATGTATGTGGTCGTCTTGTTGCGTGCCTGTGTGTTTTTCTTTGGGCTGGTGGGTGCCTGTTGGGTGGGGCTGGTGGCTCTGGCTGGTTGTCTTCCGCCCCCACCCCACCCTTTTTCTCTCTCTCCCTCTTTCTCCCTCCCCCCCCCCCCCACCCTTACCCCCTTTTATCACTTCTCTCTAGCCATCTTTCTCTCTTTACGCTTTTTCCTTTTCCTCTTCCTTTCCTCCTTTTCCCCCTCCCCCCCCCCCCCCACCCCCCCCCCCCGCCTCTCTCTCTCTCCCCCCCCCCCCCTTATTTTTTTGAGTTACCCTTGAAGACTGTTTCACAACTACCTACTCTCCACTTATACCAATATTCTCTTACTGAATTTGATTATTTGCTTTGTTTTATTGACTTCTTACGTGTTGTGTACCGTGCTAAATGCTGTTTTTTTTTCCCGGGGTCCTCCCGTTTTTCCCCGAGGTAGTCCTCAACGTGAAGGTGATATAAAGTTTGCCTTCGGGTTGGTGTTTAGCAGGCTTTGTGTATTAGACACTCAGCCTACTTCGTGCCCAAGGGTACTCCCCGTTCGTTCTCCTTCTCTCTCTCCCCGTCTCGCTCTCTCTCTCTCTCTGGCCTCACCTACACGCCTTTTCTTTTGCTCGCTCCTGCACGTGCTTGCACACACTCTTGTCTCTCGTGTTCAGGTTCTTTCCGAGTCTCTCTCTTACGATTTTTTGTTGACGTCATTTTTACTTTTTCCGCACTTTTGTTCTTCCTTCTCTTTTATTTTACGTCACCTCCTTCAGTTGCCACATTCCTTCTGCCAATGAAGACTGGATAAGTAGCGGCTAATCTCTCTGTTTGTTTGTTTGTCTATTTTGACAAAGGGTATTTACCCGAAATATTAATAAATTGTGTTGTACCCGTCTTTTCTAAGCGTGTCTCTTTCTCCGTTGGGTACTTCTTTGGAAATCCAAAGATTAGTTCCTCTTCGAGTTCTTTGTACCAAAAGTATTGTGCAAAAGTCGTGTTCTGTATTTTGTTCTCTGAAGTTACATTTCCACGTTTGGGCCGTAACGTACATAGGGCCATACCGGTCTGTCTCTTCCGGAGCGCCCTCTGGATACTTCTGCTAGCCTCCTTCCATCTCAGTCTTGCATTAAAAGGGTAGGAGCCAAATTTGTTCCGGCCTCGAATTCGCGCTTTCAGTTTATTGACATCGGGCTATTAACTCATTCTGCCCGCGACACACCACAGCAAGATGTGGCTCGACCATGATAGTTCAAGGGTGGTGGCAGAATAGCTTGGCGCCTATAGGCGCCAAACTATTCTGCCACCACCCTTGAACTATCATGGTCGATCTGTCTCCAGAAGTGTAATGCAGTCCTCAGAGGATAACTCCAAAATGTGGGTATTTCATGTGCCTCAGGCGCAATGAGTTAAGGGCTCACAAAAATCTTATTGTGGTTCATTCACGTCATTTTCACCATGACCCCTTTTTTTTCACGGATCACGAGGATGAAAACATTGCAGTCACAACTGTATCACGAGAACCGAAAAGCTCCAGTCACGAATCAGGATTTTAGGGCATCTTCAGTACTGTTTCAGACCAAAAAGGTGACTGCCAAGCGTGTAAAATGCAAATGAAGAAGTACCCATCGGAGAAAGAAACACGCTTAGAAAAGACAGTTGCAACACAATTTAGCGTAACATTTTTTAAAAATAGACAAACAAACAAATAGAGAGATCAGTCGCTATTTATCTTCATTTATTGCAGAAGGAAAGTGGCAACTGAAGGTAAAAGAAAATAAAATAAAAACAAATGTGCGTGCAAATGACTATGAGTAAAGCTTAAAAAAAAATGTCGTCAACGAAAAACTCGTAAGAGAAAGACTGAGAGAAAGTGAACACGAGTTTCAAGAATGAGTGTAAGCGCGCGCGACCGCAAGCAAACGTAAATGCGGGGGCGTGTGGCCAGAGAGAAATGAAATAAAATGAAATGAAACTTTATTTCTCAAGGATAAATGATTAGGTACATAGACCTGTTTTCAATCATGTCCTTGCACACACACACACACACACACACACACACACACACACACACACACACACACACACACACACACACACACGCACGCACACACACACAAACATACACACACATGCACGCAAGCACTCACACAGACACACGCACACACACACAATACCTGGAAAGAGAGAGAGAGAGAGAGAGAGAGAGAGAGAGAGAGAGAGAGAGAGAGAGAGAGAGAGAGAGAGAGAGAGAGAGAGAGAGAGAGAGAGAGAGAGAGAGAGATGATGATGATGATGATGATGAAACTTTATTTATCAACGGTAAAAAAGTTTTGACAGAAACAAATCAACTCGTCATTTTACAAACTTGCCGTTGCTAACATCTACAACATAACATAGATTAAATAATAACAATAATAATAAAGAAGTATATTTACACATATTATTTCATGCAACAATAATATTTAAAAAAAATTACACAAAATAATAGTAACACTCAACATTCATCTTATACCATACACACACACACACACACACACACACACACACACACACACACACACACACACACACACACACACACACACTATATAGATAAATGCATATATTACATGAAAGCATTAACCATCAGGGTTTGTTTAAATGCCCAGTGTTGTTATGTTTGGCTCATCAGGTAATCGAAAAGTTTCGTTTTAAAGATTCCAAGCGAGGCTATAGTCTTCAAATGTGCAGGAATAGTGTTCATACAAACGGTCCAGAAAAGGATAAACTAGTTTTAAATAGGTCAATTCTAGGCAGAGGTAGGGGTAAAGTATTTTTCCTCGAGGTCCGTTCGCGTTCTTGCTGTGGCATAAATTTGGTGGTTAGATACTGCGGTGTTATGTTATTTAATATCTTGTGCATGAGGATGCATTTGTTGAAATTAAGTTGTTGACGCAGGCCGAGAACGTTTAGATGTCTAAATTTGTCTGTGGCCGGGCCGCGTATCTATCATTTTGACAGCTCTATTATATAGCTCTCTTATAGAGTTTAACCTGTTCATGTCACGAACACCACTACAACCGTCCCACACTGTTGAGACATAATCAACGTGGGACTTGAAAAAACAGTTTACGAGTATGTGTATCCGTTACTTGTCTAAGCTGGGACAACAGGAAAGTGTTTTTAGCAATGGTTTTACAGACTGTATTTATATGCGTCTCCCAACATAATTGTTCGTCAACGTGTATTCCCAAGAATTTACGCTCTGTGACTTGTTCTATCGGTTTAGCGTTCAGTTGTAAATGTAACGGCTGTGGTCGGCGTTGGTGTTTTTGTCGTGTAGTGATTAAAATACTCTTTGTTTTTCCTCGATGAAGAACCATATGATTCTCTCTACACCAGTCGGAAACCTCGCTGAGACTACTTTGTAAGCTAAGGTTAATGTCAGCTGTTTTTTTTTTTACCCGAAACATGGAGGCTCGTATCGTCCGCAAACAGGTTGCAATTGACATCAGTGTTAGTAATATGCAAAGGCAAATCATTAATGAATATTATAAATAGAAGAGGTCCCAAGATCGACCCCTGTGCCGGGACACCGTAGTTAACTTGTCCTTGTTTAGAGTATTTTCCTTGGGTATATACGTTTTGTTTTCTGTCTTTTAGGTATGATCTAAAGAATGCTAGGGCAGTTCACTTGTATGGTATGCTGCTAGCTTCTTTTAAGAGAATGTCATGGTCGACAAGAGAGAGAGAGAGAGAGAGAGAGAGAGAGAGAGAGAGAGAGAGAGAGAGAGAGAGAGAGAGAGAGAGAGAGAGAGAGAGAGAGAGAGAGAGAGAGAGAGACTAGAGAGAGAACGGGGATTACCCTTGGGCACGAAGTAGGCAGAGTATCTAGTTGGTTGGTTAGTTCGGGGTTTAACGTTCACGGCACCGAACCGCGGAATGATAATGGACGGCCCTGACGGGCGGGTTATGGCGGACAGGGAAATATATTGCCTATGGAGTACGACCTGAATACTGATCAACTCAGGCGCACTCCAACTGTGCCACTTTGATCTACCAGGACCTTTCAACGGACATGTTATTACACAAGCCCGTCTTTTCCCCCTGGATTGCGAGTCCAGCTACCGGGGCCGGGAAGGGATTCGAACCCACGACCCGGCGATTCCCTTCGCTCTCCTGCTCCGACGCTTAACCGCCTGAGCTATTTCGGACTCTTGCAGAGTATCTAATACACAAAGCCTGCTAAACACCAACCCGAAGGCAAACTTAATATCACCTACAAGTTGAGGACTACCTCGGGGGAAAAACGGGAGGGCCCTGGGAAAGAAAACCCAGCATTTAGCACGGTACGCAACATAGTAATAAATCAATGAATCAAAGCAAATTAGTACTGTTGTTGTCAATAGGTCGCGGAGAGGAATGCACAGCGTATGAAGTTGACATGCCCGTCAGGCGCGACTCAACGTGTGAATTCTTCCAACTGCTGCACTGGACTAAGACGGTGTGTGCGGGACGGTTCTTTCACAGCGCCAGGCCTGGGGTCTGCCAGGTATTTCCAGTTCCACAATGATATCATTTCTGACAGAGGCGCGATAGACGGATCGATTGTGATAAGTGAGACTAAGCTCGCTCATGGCGGCAACTGACCCCTGATCCGGCACCGCCAAAACCGAGTTCAGTCGGTTTCAACTGATGAACGTTCACTGACACATCGACAACGAACCTCGATTGTCCAGTGGCGTAAGAATCGAGGGGAGGGATCCCCGCTCCCCCCCCCCCCCCCAATATTTTGGGTGAAGTTTTTTGAGGAAATAGGAATATTTCTGGAGACGACACTATCACAAGATTCAGATCGTCAAGTTTTGTTTTCAGGAAAGGTCACCCCTCCCCCGTTGATTTTTCGAGCCCCCCCCCCCTCCCCCCCTCCTTGTTTGCTTTTTTGAGGTCGGACTGCTCTGCTTTCTCTCCCCCTTGCCTCCACCTCCCCCCGCCGTTTTTATTTTTATTTTTTGGAGGCAGAAACTATAGCATCATGTCGGATGTCAGGCCCACTGCCCCTCAGTCCCACCCCCCCCCCCTCCCCCCGTCCCACGAAAAATATATTTCTCACCGCCACTGTTATTGTTGTTATAACAAAATGCCAGGGGCCGGGATTCGATTTAGAGCCCCCCCCCCCCCCCCCCCCCCCCTTTCGAAGTTTGTTGTATGCGAAGTAAATTTCATAAAGTTCCGTGGGGACCACTGACGGATTTTTTTTTTGAGGGTCGTTTTAAATAATTGCCCAGCTCATTTGTTGCGTGCTTCATCCCAGTGCGCAAACAACGGCCGTGCGCGGGCCAACGGCGGCCCGATGGCATTTGGCGCACTGGGATGTTATCCACTGTACTGGTACCGGTATTATGTCTTTAACTCATTCGGGACGCGGCAAACGCATCGTGTCGATTGTAACCTGAACTCAGATTAACCCGTTCAGTGGCGAGAACATGTGAACACCAGCCAACTGCAAGAGGTATAGATCCTCATGACGCCCCCGCAGTTGCGAGGGCTAATGAGGATCTATGTCTCTTGCTGACACCACTTTGAATCCGTGCGCAGGGACATCTAGTTTTTGTGTGCGTCTTTAATGAACTGAACGAAGATTGCAGAAACACAGGCTACATCCTGAGGCTGATTTTTAAAAAAATTGCGCACTGTCCTATGACGGCTACATTACACATTAGGAAATAGAGTTCACCACTTTAGTTCAAGGGTGGTGCCAGAATGGCTTGGCGCCTCAGGCGCCAAGCCATTATGGCACCACCCTTGAACTATCAGTCAAATTTATTTCAAGCAATGGGCGTATCAGGATGATAAGGGTTCACCACTAGTAATGATTCCGACGCAGCTGACTCGGCTTTTGGCCGAGGCGGCTCAGTGTAAACAGTAAAGACTGTCACAGTGTCAGTTCAAGCTGTTTTGGGGCGAATAGCTGTTCGGCCATGATAGTTCAAAGGTGCCAGGACAGCAGGATATCTCTACCGTGACCGAGGCACCACCGATCTTTTCTGGCAACACCCAGAACTGTCATGGTCGATCAATACCTGATCCGCTGTTGTTGTGCGTCAGATTTGAAATGATTGCTGTCGTCTGGCGGTGTTTGCAGGGCGACAGCGGTGGCCCGTTGGTGTGTGTGGACGAGACCCAAGGAGGAAAGAGAGTATTGGCGGGGTTGCTGTCTTTTGTGCACGACGAACGGCCCCTCAACCATCCCGCCGGCTTCACGGACGTCCTGCCTTACCTCGACTGGATTCTAGGCATCATCGGAGATTGAATGATCACATATCGCTGTTTGACTGAACAAAAGAGATTGTGGGGAAATGGGGGTGGGTGGTGGGGGTGGGGGAGTTGCAAAATGATCTGTATCTAGATTACGCTCACTTAACCCATTCAGCCCTGACGCACTACGGCAGATGGGTCGACCATGATAATTCAAGGGTAGTGCCAGATTAGCTTGGCGCCTGTTGGCGCCAAGTTAATCTGGCACTACCCTTGAATTATCATGGTCGATCCATCTTCTGCAACAGGTGCATAGTCGTTAGATGACGCCTCCAAAATTTGGCAAATACGTGCGTCGGGCTGAATGAGTTAAGCTAAATAGTTCATTAGACTAGGTGGTGGACTGCACACGATCAATGCGGACTGAAACGGATAAATAAAACGAAGAAGAATGCGTCTAATCATGGTTATTCAGGATCAGAAAACTAACAGTTTATGCATTTTGTGTCGCTGAACATGATAACCTGAGAAATAAACAAGATGAGGATTTCATCCCAAAGTCTACCGTATTGTTTGGAGCTCACAGGCGTTTTTCTTTTAGGAACATTCAGAGATTTTCGTATTTTCAGTTTATCCTTCTGATCAATTTCCCTCCTCTTTAAGCCAACCAGGGGCGGATCATTTTCCTCGGAGGGGAGTGGGGGGAAGGGGGGAGGTGGTGTTCCACCTTTTTGTGTTTGGACCTTCAACCCGATACAAAAGGCCTCCCCGCGTGCGTGTTAAGACTCTTACCATTCGTCAAAAATATCAAACAACGGCTGAGAGGTGGGGGCGGGGGGGGGGGGGGGGGGGGGAGGAGAGAAAGCGCATGCTTGTTACGACTCTCATCATTCGCCAAAATATCAAACAACGGGGGCGACGGGGGAGGAGGGAGGGGGTTTCCAAACACCAAAAACGGCCAAAAGAGACTTTGTTATACCATTTTAATGAATTTTGGGTGGGCGGGGTGGGGTGAGGGGTGGCAGGGGGTTTCGGCAACCTCTCTCCCCTCCCCTCCCCCAGATCCGCCCCATGCCAACCTCTGATAAGCACACACGCCGTCGCGGCACACAAATTAAGACGGACACTGACACGGCGCTTCCCGCGATTATTAGTTAGTACGCTCTGTGGGCTCGTGTAGCGACAGGAATACTGAACTAGAAGAATAGCACGAGCCTCATTTTATAAGTTATTTTGGTCTAGAATTAAACATTTAGTCATGCCGTTTTTAAGGAAAGCTATGAAAGTGGTGAAATGTCTTCCTTACAAAAGAAAGCTGTTATAACGCTGATACACAAAGGTAAAGGCCGGTCAAACTCTGTCAATGGACAGCCTCAGTAACTGGTGTCCAATTACTGAACTAACACGGATTATAAGATTCTAGCAAAATGGCGAAACGTTTGTCAACAGTTATTTGATGTCTTGTTGATGAAAATCAAGCAGGAAAGCAACTGACCTAATTAGTCTAGTTGATGACGTCATAAATCACGTTAATGACACGAACAAACCTGGTATTTTATAGATAAACTACGCACGCATCCCAAACCATGCTCACACTCACGCACATTGCACAAACCCACGAGCAGAACATCTAGTATAATTTGTAAAACAGCAAAAGATTTGTCCAGACTCCTTCATCAAATGTCCATTTATATACAAGCAAACAATTCACGTATCACTGAAGCATCCAATTAAAAATAAATAATAAATAAATAGCACGAGCAGCGAAATGACGTCACAATAAGCTTCACGTCATGGCATGCTAGTCTTATGACGCCGTGTACACAGTGACGAATTTGATGTTTCACGTCACTCATCCAAAAAGCACGCAGCCTCTGGTTGGTTGGTTAGTTCGGGTTTAACGTCCACAGCACCGAGGTGATCATGGACGGCCCTGACGGGCGGGTTATGGGGGACAGGGAAATCTATTGCCTATGGAATACGACCTCTCTCTCTCTCTCTTGGCTGGACTTCGCGAACGAAGATTTTATAGGAGTTGCCCACGACGTCTGCAGGCTTGTTCGTGGCTGCGGAGGCCAATCCGGGACAGGCAGGTTCGACCGCAGTGGCTGCAGGGGAAGGTATGGCCAGAGTTCTGAGTTGCGGCATCTCTGTTTTTTCTCCTGAGCCGCTTGTCCTTAAGGCTAGCTCTGCGAGAGTCCTCAAAGGAGACAGCTGCCTTGTAAATAGTGGAGCGCCAGGTGTCACGGTCCACAGCAAGCGAAGACCACTGGTGGTGGTCGATTTGGCAGGCACTAAGTGACTTCTTGAGACAGTCTTTGTATCTCTTCTTTGGTGCCCCTCTGTCACGGTGTCCAGTAGCAAGCTCGCCGAACAGGGTGATCTTTGGTAGGCGATGATCCTCCATCCTGGAGACATGCCCCGCCCAGCGGAGCTGTGTCCGCAGCAGCAAAGCCTCGATGCTCACGGTTTCAGCCTGTTCAAGGACCTCGACATTGGTGACATAGTCACTCCAGTGAATGCCCAGGATGGTACGCAGGCAGCGCTGGTGGAAGCGTTCGAGGAGTCGTAGTTGGCTGCGGTAGAGGGCCCAGGACTCGGAACCATACAGCAGGGTGGTGAGGACCACAGCTCTGTACACGCTGATCTTGGTGCCTGTTTTCAGCTGTTGATTGTGCCACACCCGCTTAAAAAGTCGCCCGAAAGCACCGTTCGCTTTTGCCAGCCTGCTGTCAAGCTCCTTGTCCAGCTTGGCGTCCGACGTGATAATGCAGCCAAGGTAAGTAAACTGGTGCACTGACTTTAGTTCAGACTCGCCGATGGTGATGTGAGGAGGGCGATACACTGTCTTGGGTGCCGGCTGATGGAGGACCTCTGTCTTTTTCAGACTGACCTCGAGTCCAAAGAGCTGGGCAGCGTCTGCGAAGCAGGACGTGATGCGCTGCAGGGCTCTCTCTGTGTGTGCAATGAGGGCAGCATCATCAGCAAAAAGCAGCTCACGGATCAGTTGGTCTAGGGTTTTTGTGTGGGCCTGCAGTCGTCTGAGGTTGAACAGGCTGCCATCGAGACGATACCTGATGTACACTGCATCGTCATCATCGAGGTCCACTGTGGCCTGCTTCAACATCATGCTAAAAAAGATGGTGAAGAGGGTCGGTGCCAGCACGCAGCCCTGCTTTACGCCGTTGAGAATGGGGAATGGTTCTG
The DNA here is from genome assembly GCA_036245525.1 of Semisulcospira habei. NCBI lineage: Eukaryota > Metazoa > Mollusca > Gastropoda > Semisulcospiridae > Semisulcospira > Semisulcospira habei. Next base: position 286,734,035 of record BTPG01000002.1, on the reverse strand, counting down.
AGAGGTCATTGTTGAGTCTGACCTGGCCTTGCTGGTCCTCGTGTAGCTGGACAATCATGTTGAGGAACTTTGGGGGACAGCCAAGTCGCTCCAGGATCTGCCACATGCCTTGCCTGCTCACAGTGTCGAACGCTTTTGTTAGGTCGACAAACGTTACGTACAGCCCTTTGTTCTGCTCGCGGCACTTCTCCTGTAGCTGTCTCAGCACAAAGACCATATCGGTGGTGCTCCTGTTTGCTCTGAAGCCACACTGGCCCTCTGGGAGTTGGTCTTCAGCGATGGCAGGTACCAGCCGATTCAGGAGCAGCCTTGCAAGGATTTTCCCAGCAATGGACAGCAGTGTAATTCCCCGATAGTTGGAACAGTCAGACTTCTCACCTTTGTTCTTGTACAGGGTGATAACGACTGCATCACGGAGATCCTTTGGTAGTGTTCCTTCCTCCCAGCAGCAGAGAAAGAGGTCATGGAGCTTGTTGTGCAGTGCTGTGCCTCCATGTTTCCAGATCTCTGGCGGTATTCCATCAATGCCTGCTGCTTTGCCACTCTTGAGCTGGTGGATGGCTGTGAGGGTCTCTTCAGCGGTGGGCGGTTCGTCCAATTCAACTTTTACTGGGAGCTGTGGGATTTGTAGGACGACTGCTTCTTGAACAGTGCGCTCAGCGCTGAAGAGGCTCTGAAAGTATTCCGACCAGCGGTTCAAGATGGAGGTATTATCTGTGAGGAGTGCCTGGCCATTCGCGCTTCGCAGGGGACTTTGTACCAGGTGCCTGGGGCCATACACTGCTTTCAATGCTTCGTAGAAGCCCCTGTAGTCACCATTGTCTGCGCAAAGCTGGGTCCTCTGTGCAAGTCTGGTCCACCACTCATTCTGGAGATCTCTGAGCTTGCGCTGGAGACTGCTGCAGACGAGGCGGAAGGCAGACTTCTTCACAGGGCAGGAAGGCTGGGCTAGGTGGGCCTGATGGGCGGCTCTTTTTTTTGCTAGGTGTTCCTGGATCTCTACATCGTTTTCGTCAAACCAGTCTTTATTCTTCTTTCTAGCGAAACCCAAGACTTCTGCAGAGGATTTTGCAATAGCAGTTTTCAGTTCTTCCCAAAGTGTTTCAGGGGAGGAGTCTGCTGGGTCCGCTGTGTCTTTGAGCCTGAGCTGTAAATCTGTCTGAAAGGCAGCTTTCACGTCGTCACGCTGAAGGCTCGCAACATCAAGCTTTTTCTTGGGGGGCCCCCATTTCTTGGGTTTTGGCTTGAAGTGGAGCCTGAGTTTGCAGCGGACAAGGCGGTGGTCAGTGTGGCACTCTGCGCTGGGCATCACTCTGGTGAGGAGGACGTCACTGCGGTCCCTCTGACGCACTAGGACATAGTCGATAAGGTGCCAGTGCTTGGAGCGAGGATGCATCCAGGTGGTCTTTCGACTGTCCTTTTGCTGAAAAGTAGTGTTGGTGATGACCAGTTGCTGCTCTGCACAGAACTCCAACAGTAGGCGGCCATTGTCATTGCAGTTCCCCACGCCATGCTTGCCGAGGACTCCTTTCCAGGCTTCAGAGTCCTGGCCCACTCTGGCGTTGAAGTCGCCAAGGATGATGACTTTGTCGTCTGCAGGGGTGCTCTGTATGAGGCTGCGCAGGTCAGTGTAAAACTTGTCCTTTTCAGCAGGCTCTGCCAAGAGGGTTGGGGAGTACACACTGAGAAGGGTGACGTGTTGCTGGTGTCTCAGTGGGAGGCGCATGGACATGATGCGGTCTGAATGACCCGTTGGTAGGTTTTCCAGCTTAGTCGCAATGGAGGTCTTGACCATGAAACCCACGCCTGAGAGCCGTCTTTCTGATGCAGGCCTGCCTGACCAGTAGAGGGTGTACCCAGCGCCAAGTTCTTGGAGGCTGCCTTCGTCCGGAAGGCGTACTTCGCTGAATACGACCTGAACACTGATCAACTCAGGCGCACTCCAACTGTGCCACTTTGATTTACCAGGACCTTTCAACGGACATGCTATTGAACAAATCCGTTTTTTCCCCTGGATTGTGAGTCCAGCTACCGGGGCCGGGAAGGGATTCGAACCCACGACCCGGCGATTCCCTTCGCTCTCCTGCTCCGACGTTTAACCGCCTGAGCTATTTCGGACTCTAAAAAGCAGCCTCTTCCAGGGCTGACTGTTTTCATTCCACACAGTCTCTTCCCGGGCTGACTGTTTGATGGGAGTATATACTGGATCCAAAACTTTCAAAAATAAACTTTAATTATTATTCAGAAAGTTAAAGAGTTACAACGCTGGATCACGAACTCATCCAATGTCTATATCAAAGGCTAGCTATGTCTAAATTCCAAGTGAATAGAACGACAATTATGGACTCAAATGTAGATCAACCGACTTTCCATAAGGGGTATTCCTAAATAAACTGTCAGAGAGAGAGAGAGAGAGAGAGAGAGAGAGAGAGAGAGAGAGAGAGAGAGAGAGAGAGAGAGAGAGAGAGAGAGAGAGAGAGAGAGAGAGATGATGATGATGATGATGATGAAACGTTTTATTGACAGGATAAAGTTTTAGGCGAAACGCCTCTCTTACGACAGCAAAGAGTAAGAGAAACACAATAAATCGAGATCGAGAGAGAGAGAGAGAGAGAGAGAGAGAGAGAGAGAGAGGAGAGAGAGAGAGAGAGAGAGAGAGAGAGAGAGAGAGAGAGAGAGAGAGAGAGAGAGAGAGAGAGAGAGAATCAATGAATCTTTATTTTACAACGGTAAAGATATTAACAATGCCAGAGGCAATGCCATTTTTCAAATCTGCCGTTGCTACATCTACAAACGCAACAATTACATTACATTAATACATGTATACGGGTATGTTGGGGGAGGGGGAGCAATGGTAAGGAAGAAAGAAGGAAAAAGAGAGAGAGACTAGAGAGAGAGAGAGAGAGAGAGAGAGAGAGAGAGAGAGAGAGAGAGAGAGAGAGAGAGAGAGAGAGAGAGAGAGAGAGAGAGAGAGAGAGATTTGTCAATTCATGTATAGCAATGCCGTGTCTGGTGCTTTGCATCTCAGTGTTCAGCAACAATGCGGTATAACACTGATGTGTCCGACACTGTACTTAAGTCGAGAATTCTTCGTTTCGACATTTTTTCCGGTTATTTTTTGTACAAAACTTTGAATTGGTACAAATTGGGTTAACAAACTCGTCCAATATTTTTCTCCAAATGAGTATCAGGAACACAAATAGTTACGGACTCAATCACTATGAGTCACGCGGGTCAATCGACTTAGGCTATAAACGGCAATTTTTCCTTTTAATGAGTAATCCAATTTAAATAGGCTGAAAAGTACTCTGAAATACATTTTGAATGAAGCATTTGCTAAAGTTTCAGACCTGTACGTACACAAACACAAGAGAAACTCGTGTTTACACATACACACATGGCGGCGTCACTAGTTTCCCGCCAAGTGTAAGCTCGCAGCGCGGTTAGCGTAGCCGCTAGGCCGCACGACGACGGTAATTTTTATCGTGTTACTGACTTTACTGTCAGAGTATGATGTGTCGGTTCGCCTATGTTCGTCATTTGCATGCTACGGTACGTGCACCGACCTGAGTCTACCATATTTTCAAAACGGTGCAGACCACTAAAATCTAAGGAACTATTATGGTGCGGTCCGTGGAGCAGTGGTTAAGGCGCCTGCCACCAATGCTAGAAGTGCGAGCGGGTTCGATTCCGGGTTCCGACCGGGACTTTTCTCCTCAAGTGTCACCGTTGACTTGCATTCGGGCGGACCGTCGGGGGTTCTTTCTCCGGGCCTGTACTCCGGCTCTTCCTCCCCCTCCACTTTGGTATCAGTTTCAGCCAAAAAATTTCAAATGCTAACGATTTCCACTGAAATATAACTTTAGTAGCTCGCTTGAGCTTGCCCTTAGCACCACGTGAAAGTTCTGCGGCGTTTACGTACAGAGTGTGAGTGAATGCGCGCGATTCACTTGTTGGGTTCAGTTCGCGGCTACATTCTGCGCATTGAGTTATATTATAAATATAAGAAATGCGCCATATAAATACCATATAAGTAATAATAATAACTACTGTGACTGATCATTGTCGCCAGCATTCTTCAGTGTTTGTGTTTTTCACGGACTGTCCGAGTATAATTATGTGTGTACTCACCTATAAAGCTACAAAGTATGCCGCTTCACATACTTTTTACTGAACCTATTTTTCACAGGCCCAGAAGATGAAAAAACCGCGACCTGTCGGGGCGCGGGGCTGTCCACCTCTAATCGTTGTACCTCTAAGCCACCGTGAAGCTTTTCGCATACTTTTATCCAATCAGATTATTAAGAAGGTGTAATAATGGGTAGACCATCGAAAGCCGATGATGTCATCATTGTGCATGACTTCTATTTGTGGGTGCGGGTGTGGCTGGCCAAGCCAATCCTGGAGCCACACCTGCTAGGGCAATGGGGGCACTGGAACGTAGCTGTGGGGGAGAGTCTTTATGCGAGAGATGATGCTCCCCAGGTACCTGAACTGGTTGACAGTCTTCAGCTCTGTGCCTTCAATATACACTTTGGGTGGGGGTGCTCTTGTGCCTGGGGCTGGTTGGTGCAGGACCTCGGTCTTGTTGAGACTGATGGTGATGCCAAATAGTCGAGAGGCTTCCGTGAACATGTTGACGATGGTCTAGAGGTCAGACTCCATGTGCGCCATCAGCGCACAGTCATCGGCAAACAGCGCCTCAAGGATCAGTCTCTCGATGGTCTTAGTCCTGGCGTTCAGTCGAAGAGAGAGCCGTCTAGTCTATACTTCAGGTACATTCCCTTCTCAAGGTCGTGTACTGCATGAGTCAGGACACACGTTGAAGAACAGGTTGAACATCACGGGGGCAAGAACACAGCCTTGTTTCACACCATTGGAAATGTCGAAGGGTGCGGATGTGTCGATGTTTGACTGGACAACTCTTACCATTCCATCATAGAAGAGGCGGATGATGTTGGTGAACTTCCTGGGGCAGCCGAGCTTTGCGTGGATGACCCAAAGTGCTTCTCTGTTCACGGTGTTGAATGCTTTGGTCAGGTCTACAAAGACTGCGTAGAGGTCCATGTGCTGCTGAATGCATTTCTCCTGGACCTGTCTCATAGAGAAGATCATGTCGACTGTGCTGCGGCCGGGCCTGAAGCCACACTGAGCCTCTGGAAGTGATTCCTCAGATACATAGCTGATCAGGCGGTTGAGGACTCTCGCGAGGATCTTGCCAGCGATGGACAAGAGCGAGATGTCCCGGTAATTGGCACAGTCTGCTTTGCTGCCCTTGTTCTTGAACAGGGAGATGATTGTAGCATCTCTGAATTCCTGTGGCATATTCTCCTCTGCCCAGAAGCCCCCACCCGGGTCTGCCCTGGGGGACTTGGGTGGGGTTAACTACTTTTTAGTTCCCAGGGTCACCCTGGTAAGTCCCACAGGGTGGGTTTTCCCCTCTATTCTGGGGCATGTGTTTCTGTCCACGCTTGGTCCATTCACCTGTATTTTCCTTTTTTAAAACTCTCCCTACTGTCTGCGCTACCTGTAGCTCTTGATATTGGATGTGTGTTGCTAAATGGTCTTAGGTTTATTTAGCATATTAGACCGGCTGGCGACATACATTAAATATTCAGTTGGTTTTTTTTTCACAAGCAGTGCAGACATGTCCTGAGAAAGTCTTGTTGCTGTCAGGACGTTAAGTAATGTACAACCAACCATCTGCCCAGATACATGTCAGAATGTTGAGGAAGGCATCAAGGTTCTCAGGTCTAGCTGCTTTGAAGAGCTCTGAGGGAATACCGTCCATGCCTGCAGCCTTGCTGGAGCTAGTCTGCTTGATCGCTTTCTTGACCTCGTCCAGGGTGGGCAGGAGGTCAAGGTCATCCAGTGTCAGCTTCTGAGGAATCTTGTCCAGGGCCGTGGGGTCGACAGTGGAAGGCAGGCTGAGCAGATTTGAGACGTGTTCTCTCCAGCGCTCAGTGATGTTGCCTTTGTCCTTCAGCAAGGTGAAGCTGTCAGAAGAAAAGAGAGGGGTTGTGCTGGGTCTGGCAGGACCGTAGACAGCTTTCATAGCTCTGAAAAACTCCTTGGAGTTGTTAGATTCAGCAAAGTGTTGAAGTTCTTTTGCCTTGCTGTCCCACCAGGTGTCCTGCATGTTGCGGAGCTCTCTCTCTCTCTGGGCTTTTCTCTGGAGGTTTTGAAGCAGTCTTTCTTGGACATGGAGTTGATGTCATTCTGCCACTCGATGAAGGCACTGCGCTTTTGCTCCAGTAGCTTGTTGATGTTCTCATTGTTCTCATCGAACCAATCCTATTGTACCCTCTGCTTGGGTCCAAGCACGTCTTTGGCAGACTCTGTCACCATCCCCTTGAACTGGTTCCACATTTCAGTTGGACTGCCAGTCAATGGTCCATGGGCAGTTAGCAGGTCATCAAGGTGGGACTGGAAGTTTTCCTTGACGTCCGGGCGCTTCAGCTTGGCCTGGTTGAATGAAGGTCGGGTGAGCTTTGACCTCTTCCTGTGTGCTGGTGCAATGTGCAGGTTGTGGACAGACCGCACCAGCTGATGGTCGGTCCAGCACTTGGCTCCTCTCATGGCTCTTGTGATTCTGACCTCGTGAATATCCTGCTGGTGGACAACGACATGGTCTATGAGATGCCACTACATGGACCTGGGATGCATCCATGTTACCTTGTACTAGCCAGCCTGAAGAGGGTGTTGGTGATGGCGAGTCCATTCTCAGCGCACAATGTCAGCAGCAGCAGGCCATCACTGTTCATCTTGCCCAGACCATGTAGGAGCATCACTCCTTTCCAGCAGTCACATTCACACCCAACTCGAGCATTGAAGTCACCAAGTACGATGAGTTTGTCACTTGCAAGAATGGACTTCAGGAGGAAGTCGAGGCTCTCATACAACACCTCCTTGTCGTCATTGGTGCTGGCGAGTGTCGGAGCATAGGCGCTAATGATAGTGACATGTCAGGTGTAGGAGATGGGGAAACGGAGTTTTATCACTCGTTCGCTGATGAGAAGAGAAGGCAGCTGTCGGAGGAGCATGGTACAGATGGCGAAGCCAACTCCGTGTATCCTGTCCTCATTCTTAGCTTTGCCCTTCCAGGAAGAGGTGTACCCTCCCTCAGGTTCACAGATCAATCCTTCGTCAGCAAATCTGGTTTCACAAAGAGTTGCAATGTCGATCTTATATCTCGCCAGCTCCCTGGCGATGAGGGCTGTTCTTCTGTGCGGTCTCTGCGTCTGATCTCTGTTCAAAGGGTTCGTATGTTCTACGTACCAAAAATAAGTTTCTTTCTTTGTTTTTCTTTTCGTCCGCATAAAAGGCTTAATCCACCAGCCGCGGTACGCTGACCGGTTTGGTGTAGGGCAGGAAATGTTTGGAACACCTTTTCTAGTTCCCTCCCTTGACTAGGGTGAGCAGTGCTGTCCTGAAGAGGGCTGCTCAGTCGCCTGGGATGCTGCCGAACTTCCCTGCTGCCCCCACAGGGAATTGATTGATTGATTGTACATTGCTTAACGTCCCGACAGCAACAAGGCTTTCTCAGGACGTGCCTGCACTGCTTGTGAAAAAATAAAAAAGAAACAGAACATTGAATGTATGTCGCCAGCCGGTCAAATACGTTAAATAAACCTAACACATGGGCCTAAATAAATCTAAGACCATTTAGCAACACACATCCAATATCAAGAGCTACAGGCAGTGCAGACAGTAGGGAGAGTTTTAAAAAGGCAAATACAGGTGAATGGACAAAGGGTAGACAGAAACACATGCCCCAGAATAGAGAGAAAAACCCACCCTGTGGGGCTGACCAGGGTGACCCTGGGAACTAAAAAATACCTAACCCCACCCAAGTCCCCCAGGGCAGACCCGGGTGGGGTGGTACAGGGAAGAGCGACCACTGCCTATGTGCAGGTTCAGAGCTATGACTCCCAGTAGTAATCTCTATCTGTCGGTTTGCCTGTTCCCCATCGCCGCTGGGCTTCTGGAGGAGGCAGAAAAAAAAAAGAAGATGACGAAACAGATTTGGTGAAGATCCATGCACAAAACCTGCGCGTGAAGGAGATTTTGGTGGAGAAGCTGTTGCACTGGAGCAACCCCACCCTCTCGGCCGCTGAAATCAGAGTCCAGTGGCACGATGAGATGTTACAACTGGTAATCTCCTTGGCTGCAGTGGATGGCCATGTCTTCTTCTGTGCTCTGACATACCCTTTGCATTCCACAGTGCACTGCTGTCCCGCCCTCTTGGCCGTTGAACCGTAGCTTGAGTTTCCTCCACCCAGTCGGCCAGTGACAGACTTTGCATGATAGGACAAGCAAATCCTGCCTCACCAAGGGTTTGAGACCCCTGGTTTCCCCTCACTTGGTTTAGCCAGCCAGTCAAAGCCGTTGCCCGTGGTGTGGCCACTTCGCATGCTGCAGCTACGTGGAGCCACAAGTGAGAGTTGAGTGTCAACGTGGGAACCTAACCTGGTGGACTACTCCCTAACCTTCGAGAGACGACTTGTCCCGCCATTATAGGTGAAACCCCCTCCTTGAATACTCCAGACACACAGTAGATTTAGGAAAAAGCATATCATACTGAGGCTGAAAGCTTCAAATTTGTACACTGCCATATGCAAGCTACATTATAGTACTTACAGATAAGGATTTAGACCAATGGCTTTAGTTCAAGGGTGGTGCCAGAATAGCTTGGCGCCTCTAGGCGCCAAGCTATTCTGGCACCACCCTTGAACTATTTTAGTCACACTTATTTCACACACTGGTGTATTCCGAAAAAAAAAGGGCCAAGGGAAAGAACTCTACTTTATTGACCAATAAACATGGATTTAGTTGGACTAAGCGCCCAAAAACTTTGAGTGCACTTAGACCAACTAGATCCTTATCATTGTTCAATAATGCATTTATGTCAGTGCTTTTTCTACCTACTTCATATGTGTTTTGAGAATTATAAGCACTGGCAGTCACCCCTAATGGTTTTGTCTATAAACATTTTAGCTGTCGGTATATTGTTGTGATGATTCCTACAAGAATCATCACAACAAAAAGTGCTACCAACAGCCAAAGGGTTAAGATTGTGTACCACTACCAGCTATGGGATCAGCACTACCCTTCAACTATCATGGCTGATCCATCTCCTGCTGTGGTGTTTAATACAGTAGAACCTGTTTTAAGTGATCACCCTTACGAGACATCACCTGTCATTAAACCATATCATAATTCATACTGAGGCTAAAAGCTTCAAATTTTTACACTACCATACGCACGCTACATTATAGTACTTACAGATAAGGATATAAACCAATGGCTTTAGTTCAAGGTTGGTTGCAGAATAGCCTGGCACCTAGAGGTGCCAAGCTATTCTGGCAACACCATTGAACTATTTTACTCAAACTTATTTCACACACTGGTGTATTCCGAATGAAAAGGGTTAAAGACCTCATTTAGGCGGATTTTCAAAATGTTGCCATTCTAAAAAGCAAAGCTCTGAACAATGGACTGCAACAGAAACAAACATTTGGTGAATGTTTTCTCTGAGTAATGCATGGCAGGTGCAGCTGGTTATTGTATTATAATGAACGTTGCATTTTCTGAATCTGACTGCATAAACACCACACTGGTTGCCCTGGTTGTCTTGTTCCTCATTTTGTGACTGAACACCAAAACGGTTCCAAGGATGCACCCAGGGTCTGTTTGGAGTATCATTGCTTGTTTCTCCTATCTATCTATATCCCGTAGTCTTGCTGAACGTTGGGGCATCACTGATGACTTGGCAACCAGCTCCCTCCATTCCTCTCTGTTCTCTGCCAATCTTAGTGTATCGCCCAGCCTCAGTCCTGTCCACTCTAAGATATTGTCTCCCATCTTTTCCTCTGTCTTCCTCTCCTTCGTCTTCCTTCTAGTGCCTTGCAGGATTGTTTTGGCAAGCCCTGCTGAACACGTGACATGCCCATACCACTTCAGTTTGCGTTTTTCATAATGGCTAATAGATCTTCATAGGGCCCGATGGCTTGCCTGATTCTGCTTCCCACTTCCTCGTTCGTGATGTGATCTCTGTATGAAATGCCAAGCAGCCTTCAAAAACATCTCATTTCAGTGGCTTGTATCCTCCTTTCAAGGTCTGCTGTGAGGGTCCATGACTCGCAGGCATACATGGATGAACACTGAGATGACTAAGGAGCGCATCAGTCTGATCTTGGAGCAGAGTGTGATGTTTCTGTCTTTCCATATGGTCTTTAATCTTGTCAGTGCTGTTGTTGTCTGCGCAATCCTGGACAGTATTTCTGGTTTTGATCCCTCCAAACCAGTTTTGTTTCTCTACTGAAGACCCAATATTGGTGTAGGAAGAAGCCGATAGTTGCAATTGTCCGAGCAGTCGCACAGATGGCACACATGCATTAATTATGTAAATAATGCAAATGAATGACATAAAGCAAGTCCGTGTGAACACTTGTGATGTTAATCTCAGCATCATCTGTAGACATCTTAGTGTACGCGCTTTTAGGAGACAAATTGTGCCAGTGGACGCAAACTGTGTTTCTGAGAAATCTTTGTTAATTCAACATCATAGAGCCCTCAGCCCTCTGGATTCAAAGTGGTGTCAGCAAGAGGCAAAGATCCTCATGAGCCCCTGCAACTGCGGTGGCTCATGAGGATCTATGCCTCTTGCAGTTGGATCACGTTCGCTTTTCTTGGCAGTGATGGGATTAAAGCACACTGCAATGGCTACAGGTGATGTTGAAAATACATGCACTAAGTGGCATCTTGGCAATCAATCACGCAGCTTCCTCCAGAGAAAGATCCCATGCGTTGTCTTTTTTCTTCAGTGTGCAGAACTGCGCACACAAATTCATACTGCCATTGCCCGGTGAGCAGAAGATCCTCAGGCTGAAGTTTGTCTGCTGCAGCTGGCCAGTGCACAGCTGCGCATGCAAGCTGAGCCAATCACAGCCCAAGGATCTTTTGTTTACTGGGTGTGTACAGCAGAACCTGTTTGATCTCCCACTCTTACAAGAAATCACCTGTCATTAAAGACCATGATTTAGGTGCTTGCATGTAGCCACTCACCTAAATGAAGGTCACTCATGACAGGTGACACTTTTTGCCCTTCAAGTCTTCTCTTCAGAGAGAACCTGTCTTTAAAGACCAATTTTTCTAAAAAGGGGTGGTTGCTCAAAGGAGGTTCAAATTACTCTTATCACCGACGACTGGAGCTTGTTTCAACTTTCATTTGCAATATCTGTCGACGACCAAAGCTGAAGCATGATCAACAATTTGCAGATCACGATAAATCAATTTCATCCCTCAATGATAATGCATGGTCAACCATGGCGAATTGCAATGTTACCTATTTCTTCAACCCAGTCATCGCAGCGTGAAACGAATGGCCGTCCTCATGAAGTCAAATACAAGTCTGTAATGCTTCTTTAATCTAAGGAAGTCACAACATCCTCTGTAATACAAGGTCACTTCCCTTGATACGCAAATTTCAAAGGTCATTTCCGTGAAGCATGAGGCAGATTTCCCTCCTCATCCGTAAACAAAGTGTGGTGCGTGCGCGCCATAAAGATTCGGCCAGTTTCGTTCGACCTGTCTTCTCGAGCAGTTGTGTCATGGGCAAAACAGGAGATGACATGGAGGACGCGGCTCAGGCAGGGAAAAGAGCTGCCGCTAAACGAGCTATTGACGAACACGTACGAGTAAGTATTGTTCGAAGAACATACAGAATAGTTGGACTGAAATACCGAGTTACGAGCGGACAGAATCAGTTCTTTTGTCCAAAAGACCCGCGCTTAAATTCATACTTGCAGAATAGCAAGTCACCGTGACTTGTGCTATTTGTGCGCATGTACATCTTATTAGTTGTAACTCGTTTATTGTTTATAGTGCATCATACTGACACAAGAGCGCACGTGGCGTAGTACATTACATTGACTCACAGGGGAATAGGTCATTCAGTTTTTGCTTGTGTCAAGAGACATAAAGGTGTGCGTTTAAAGGGATACGTCCCTTAGCGAATTTTCAGGCGGAGGTGAGGTCAAATTGACAGGCCAAAGTACACAGTGGGCCTCCCCTACAGCCCTATCAGTTAAAATGCCTTAGTCTGTGCCAGTCATCCCCTAATTTTTTAATCCCCTAAACAACACTACCGCCCACTTGTTGCACATTTGCCATGCACAAAATCCAAAACAAATAAGAACATCACCAGTCTCATTTCCTGGCTATCAACATGAGTCTGTACCAACCCTATATCCATGTGCAGCCAAAACTGGTACGCACCTCAAATCACCATCCGCTTGGCAACTAAAACTAGGACAAAAAGAGTCTGCTGGTTAAGCCAAGGCTGGTATGAATCAAAGCACCAAACATGACTCTACTCATCTATCAAGAGATTTTAAGCAAATTCCAGCATACTACCTCTGTACAAAATGCCAACGAAGGCAAAAGATTTTTTTTTTTAAACACCGGTCCTCCTCACCTACCTCATTTGAATATATGTAACATGACCTTATATATATGTATGGGGTTTACCACTACGTGCCACTTGCAATGTGGAAGACAGCAGGATTCATTTTTGGAATGCACTTGAACCGTTGGCCCATAATTTCCCCAAAATGACACATAATATTTTGAGCCAGTGACCCATAGTTTTCAAGGGGCCCTTTCTTTCACCCGGTTTTCTCTCTTGGGGCCTCCCCCCTTCCCCACCCCTTGTGCTTTCTGATATTTCAGTGGCTGGCAAGAAGGTGCACACTCCCCCTTCTGCTTTTCCATATTTTGGTGACTGACATGCTCAAACACATTTGGCCGTAACTTGGCCCATCCAGTTTCAGAAATGGTCCATTGGATTTGTACTCTGCAGGTCAATAACCCATGTAAGTAAATTTTTAGAATGAACCCTGAAGACATGCAAGATGCTTATGGATTGAGTATCATTAAATATTTAGTTGTGAAATTGTTATTGAAAGTTGCTTCTTTACACCATTTTCAGGACAACCAGGTTATTGGCATCGGCAGTGGCACAACTATTGTGTCTGCAGTAGAGCGACTAGGTAAGATTAACCTATGGTGTTAGTTTGCAGTTTAAGTTTTTTAGACATATCCAGCTTTATGTGTGGATGTGTTATACATATTTATGATGACCAAAAGGGTGAGACTGAGACTTGTATTATGCTGAGTATAAGACGTGGAGCTTGCCTTTAGTTCAGACTTTAACCCTTTTCATCCTGATGCATTTTTGCTTTAAATAAATTTGGCTATGATGGTTCAAGGGTGGTTCCAGAATAGCTTGGTGCCTGAGGCGCCAAGCTATTCTGGCACCACCCTTGAACTAAACTGGTTGATCTTTCTCCTGATCTGTAATGTAGTCTTCATAGGACAATAAGCAAATTAAAAAAATCATGCTCAGGATGTAATGGGTTTACATCCTTACTGCAGAGACACAGCAAATCCCCATGGAACCCTGCAAATGCCAGGACAGCAAATGTTCACCTTCAACCTTTCAAATTATTTGTTTTCTGTTGTCATGATGCACATATTCTATTGTTAGGGCTCAAGATGCCATGCATAACTAATTAAGTAATTAGTGAAAATGTTATTAAAGTGCATTTTCTACATTATTCTAGTAATACACCCATCCTTTGTTTGTTTTTCAGTTGAGAGGGTGCGGGATGAAAAGCTTAGTGTTGTTTGTATCCCAACCTCTTTCCAGGTAGGTGCCAACTATTTATATTGTAAACATACTGTAAAAATATATTTTATGTAGACCACCCTCTAGAAATAGTAGAAAAGTCTATTGTCATGTTTGCTCAGCTGTTACATTAGCCTTTTGTGTATTGTCTGTCTAGTTAGAGTCTATCGATGTACATGGTACTAATTTAGTGTTAACAGCTTGGTAATCAATATATATATGTCCTGAAACACACTTGCAATAGGATTTTCACAGATGTTGCCGTAGGGTTTGTCTGCCAATGACCAATTTTCAGCACACATGCAGTGTGTGTGTGCTTGAAAGCAGGTACATAGATCCTCATGAGCCCCCACAACAGTGGGGACTCATGAGGATCTATGCCTCTTGTTGGCTGATGTTTGTGTTGGTGATCTTTTTTGTAGAACATGTTTTGAGCAACCACCTTTTTTGCAAGAAAAAGTCTTAACCCATATCATACTGCAGCTAAAAGCTTCAAAATTGTACACGGCCATATGCAAACTACATTATAGTACTTACAGATAAGGATACAGATCAATGGCTTTAGTTCAAGGGTGGTGCCAGAATAGCTTGGTGCCTAGAGGTGCCAAGCTATTCTGGCACTAAATAATAATACATGGTATTTATATGGCACATTTCTCATATTTATAATGTAACTCAATGTGCAGGCGAAAACGACACGCACACACACACACATAGTCTGTAGGGGGGGGGGGGGGTGTACAGAAAACTGTAGAAAAGGTAAGTTTTTAACTTTGCTTTAAACTGCGTAAGGGGGGAGGCATTTCTCAGCTCGGTCGGTAAGAAATTCCAAATTAAAGGAGCAGTACATCTGAAAGAGCGTTCACCGGCAGATTTGAGATGGTACTTTGGAACTTTGAGAAGTTTCTCTCCCGATGAACACAGTGAGCGAGAGGGCTGGTAAATAATTAGACTGGAGGAAAGGTATGACGGAAGACTGCCATCAAAATGGCGTTATGCAAGGGTCGCAATCTTAAACTGTATGCGGGATTGGATTGGAAGCCATTGAAGGTCTTTCAGTATAGGGGTTACATGGTCTTGTTTTTGCCTGCGCTTCACACTTGTGGCATTATTTTAAACTCGCTGAAGGTGGATAATCTGCTCAGACGGAAGACCAAAAAGCAGAGAATTGCAGTAGTCAAGATGGCTCGTGACTAAAGCATTCACTAACTTTGCAGTGGCAGATTCAGAAAGACTGTGTCAGACAGATGCGATGCGTCTCGGAGAGTATGAAGCACCACGACAGATTTCACTGACGTGATTGTGCATACTCAAAGTGTTATCGAGCTTGACACCAAGATATTTAACCGAAGACTGAAATAGAATATCGGTGTCATCTATGCGTAAAGACTCGGTGTGAATATGTTGAAGCCGGGATGCTGAGCCAACGGCCAGTAACTGTTTTCTGGGTTTAACATAAGTTTGTTACTGTCCATCCATGTTGTGACATCGTCAACACAAGACTTGATGCCAGTTTCAACAGACTGAAATTCCCCAGGTGGACTACTCTGAGAGATTTCAGTGTCATCTGTATACTTATGATAAGAACACTGATGGCTGGAAATAACATCTGACAGCGGTTGTGAATACAATGTAAACAATAGAGGTCCTAAGACAGAGCCCTGAGGCACTCCAAACTCCAGAATGGAAGGTCTAGAGACACTGTCTTTTACACCTACAAACTGGTACCGATTGGAAACCTAAAATTCAAACCAAGAGAGAACCGTTTCACGCAGGCCAAAAGTGATTTCAAGCCTCTTCATGAGAATGGAATGGTCCAGCGTATCGAAAGCAGCGCTGAGATTCAACAGGGCCACAAGTGAGACAAGTCTCATCTGCTTTACAAAGCAAGTCATTTAGAACACTCGGCACTGCTGTCTCCACACTGTGACCTTTCCTATAGGCGGACTGATACACTTCCAACAGACCATTCATCTCTTAAGTGTTCCAGGAGCTGTTGTAAGACAACTTTCTCCAGTACCTTAGAAATGAAGGGTAGGTTGGATACAGGTCTGTAGCTTTTTAGGGCATTTCTATCCAAGCCTGGTTTTTTAGCAACGGGGTAACAGCCTTTTTGAAAGATTTTGGAACAGTTCCGGCTGACAGAGACTTGTTTACAATAGCAGCAATCAATGGTGCAAGATCGCTGATGCACTGTTTTTGGAAACAAGTCGGAACAGGATCCAACATGCAACCTTTTGTTGCAGACTTTGCAATTATTGCAGTGATTTCGTTTTCTGTAACAGATTTGAACTTTGCAAAACATGGACCATCATAAACAGCAAAAACGGGTGGATAGCACTGCTTAGCATCTAAGTTCTCACGCAGCAGTTTGATTTTGTCAGTGAAAATATCACAAAATGTCTGCGGCAGTTCAGAAGAGGGGACGTCAACAGGAAGAGCAGTAGGCTTGGGTTTTCCCAGTAGTTCATTTGACACTGAGAAGAACAGCTTGCTGGAAGAGGCAGCAGAGTTGAGCTTGTCCATGAAGAAATGTCGTCTGGCAGCATTTAGGCGCTGAGAGGCCGCATTTCTTTTACATGTGTATATCTGTCTGTACACGGTCAGTTTGTGCTTTCTCCGCTGATGCTCGGCACGCCTCCTCTCACGCCATGCATCTCTCACATCCTCAGACAACCAGGGGGCAGACGGACGGTCCATGACACGCCTCCCTGACACACTACCCTTGAACTATTTTCATCAAACTTATTTCACACACTGGTGTATTCCGAATGATAAGGGTTAAGAGACAGGTGCTCTTTCAGTGAGTCGGGAGAAGTCTCAAAGGGAAAAAAGTATCCCTGTCATTTAGACCATCATATAGGTGGCTATGATGGTCTTTAAAGACAGATGTTGCTTAACCCTTTTCATTCGGAATACACCAGTGTGTGAAATAAGTTTGACTAAAATAGTTCAAGGGTAGTGCCAGAATAGCTTGGCGCCTCTAGGCGCCAAGCTGTTCTGGTACCACCTTTGAACTAAAGCCATTGGTCAATATCCATATCTGTAAGTACTATAATGTAGCTTACGTGGATTTGGCAGTGTACAAATTGAAGGTTTAGTTTTAGCCTAGTATAATTATGGGTTAATCCATTTATTCCCATGTCACTTTTCCCAAATTTTAGAGGTGTCACTGTATGAGTATGTACCATTCGCAGGAGATGGATCAGCCATGATAATGCGAGGATAGTGCCAGATTACTTCGGTACCATCAGGTACTTGAATTACATGTCCATATGGTTGATCATTCTCCTGCTGTAGGGCGTTGGGGCGAATGGGTTAAAACAGGGTAGAACTGCTGTATTACTAGCACATTCTTTTTTTTCTTCTCAGGCAAGGCAGTTGATCCTGGACAACAAGTTACAGCTTGGAACTCTGGAGCAGTTTCCTCAGGTTGAGGCTTTGACATTCTGAGTGATGCCTGAACATTTTGCTGAAAATTAAACCCTTAACAGTTACTAATGATACCGCTGGACGGAAAAGAGATGTAGTTGCGCGTTTTGCTTTGAGTGGTATCAATAGTAGCCTTCACTGCTAAAAACGAAGGACACAAATCATTATAATCAATATGATAAACACCAGTTTCTGAGAAAAGATGCTTAGTGGTCATTGATTAGTATGTGGGCAGCGTTACACACACAGTAAACTGTGTAACTTTTGACTGGCATACTGTACCAGTAAAATTAAAATGTCAGGTTTTGAAAACTGGAAATCCCCCACAGCATCAAGTTTTGCTGCTGGTAATACATTCTGACTATATCCCGTAGTCTTGCCGACCGCTGGGGGCACCACTGATGACTTGGCAACCAGCTCCCTACATTCCTCTCTGTTCTCTGCCATTCTTGGCGTTCTGACTAACAGCATAAAAAAAGTGAAAAACATGAGTTCAATATAACATGTATTCATGTAATTGTGATACACATGTATATATGACACAGCAGGAACCTCAGTATCAGCATGTGCTGTGGCTTTTTGCTGTGAAAATAACCTCACAACACAGTCATGCCAAATGTTTCACCCCAAAGAAGTGCAGTGTATGCAAATTTATTTTGCAGCTTGATGTAGCCATTGATGGAGCAGATGAAGTGGATGCCCAGCTGAACCTGATCAAGGGTGGAGGAGGGTGCTTGACTCAAGAGAAAATCATTGCCTCGTGTGCCAAGGAGTTCTTCGTCATTGCTGATGACAGGTTTGTGTCTGTTTTACATTTTGTTCTGTAACATTCTCATGCATGCAACTACCAGTACAGTTTACAATACAGGTGGCTGCATGCGTGAGGTTTAACTCATTTGCAGCCAGCCGCATCCAGATGCGCAGCTTATGTTGCGCATCTGGATGCGGCTGACCGCGAATGAGTTAACCCTTTGGCTGTTGGTAGTGATATATGTTGCGATGATTCGTGCAAAAATGGTCATGTCAAAAAACACTACTGTGTGACAAAGGGTTGGTAGATTGAGTCATTGAGGTTAAAATTCCTAATTGTGGGAAGACTATACTGTAAAGCAAAAAAGAAAGTATATGTACTCTTGTTTCTGTTTGCCTGACTGACCCAGTTTTCTCATGCTGACCTGAACAATTTTGTCAGGTGGGGGGAAAAACCTCACCAAAGTATTGAGCAGATGACATGCCATTACGCATAAATTTGAAGACACATTCCAGCACCAATTAAGTTTTTTATTTTTATGCCGTGTCGGCACACCTAATGAGCTTTAACAGCAGTTTGGACAGGCAGCAAAAGCGCTGGCATAATCACACTTATTTATTCTGGGCTGCCGTTAGCGTGTCAGTATATTTGTAGCTTTTTCTTGCACTGATAGCGTTGTATTTTTAGAACAGAGTGGAGTCATTGTCAGGTTACTTGATATAAAGATGACATGTGCTGAACTGGGTTGTCCTGTGTCTAAATAAACCATAGTTAGACCTGTATATAGTGTTTCATAACCATCTGTTACAGAAGTGTATCTTTGAACAGTTACGGTAGTAGTGGGGCTTTAAGGAACATCATTCAAGTCAAACTAGCGAAAATCGCAAAGGATGTCACTCTTGTCAAGTTATTTGTGCTTTGGCTGTCGCAGCTGTCTGTGCTAAGAAAAAAAAAGGACCTTTTTTTTTTATATACCCATTTAACCCCAAGGCCACATTTCCAACATTTTGGAGATGTCACCCAACTGCTATATACCAGTTGCAGGAGATGGATTGACCATGACAATTCAAGGTTAGTGCCAGATTAGCTTGGTGACTTCAGGTGCCAGGTTAATCTGGCACTACCCTTGAATTATCATGGTCAGTCCCTCTCACCCTGTAGGGTGTAGGGGGTAAATGGGTTAAAATGGTGAAATCAGATCCAGAATATTTTCAGGAGGCAGATCGACCATTACAGGTGAAGGATGGTACTAGTATAAGTTGGCGCCTGAGGGCAAGAATATTAACCCTTACCATTCAGAATACACCAGTGTGTGAAATAAGTTTGACTAAAATAGTTCAAGGGTAGTGCCTGAATAGCTTGGCGCCTCTAGGCGCCCAGCTATTCTGGCACCACCCTTGAACTAAAGCCATTGGTCTATATCCTTGTCTGTAAGTACTATAATGTAGCTTGCATATGGCAGTGTACAAAATATTTTGAAGCATTTAGCGTCAGTATGATATGGGTTAATTTTGCCTTGCTTTACATCCTTTTACTTCCTGTCTTCAACATCATGTCAATGGATCATCATACTATATAGTTTTTGTATGACAGGAAGGACAGTCAGACACTTGGCACTTACTGGAAGAAAGGGGTGCCTATCGAGGTGGTCCCTATGGCATATCGTCCAGTTCAGCTCAAGATTCAGGAGCAGCTTGGTGGCACGTCTGAACTTCGCATGGGACAGAGGAAGGCTGTATGAAATAATTTTCTTTTTGTACTCAACTTTTTTTCATCCTGATACACTACTGCTTGAAATTAGTTTGACTATGATAATTTAAGGGTGGTGCCAGAATAGCTTGGCGCCTGAGGCGCCAAGCTATTTTGGCAACACCCTTGAACTAAATTGGTTGATCTATCTCCTAATCTGTAAATGTAGCCTTCATAGGACAATAAGCACATTTTAAAAAAATCAGCCGCTGGATGTAATGGGTTTCGAAGGATAAGTAGATATCACCACTAGGCTTCCCTTGACAGACAGCTAAACTATTAACCCTTATCATTAGGAATACAACAGCGTGTGAAATACGTTTGACTAAAATAGTTCAAGGGTAGTGCCAGAATATCTTGGCGCCTCTAGGCGCCAAGCTATTCTGGCACCACCCTTGAACTAAAGCCATTGGTCTATATCCTTATCTGTAAGTACTATAATGTAGCTTGCATATGGCAGTGTACACATTTGAAGCTTTTAGCCTCGGTATGATATGGGTTAATCATCTTAGAGAATTGTTCATACATGCTGTGAATTCATCCGACCTGATTTATCTGCAAGAGGAGCATGTTTTCCCCATGCAGCGGCAGAGGCTCGTGAGAATATTCATGTATATCTCTTGCTTCAGGCATGCTACCTTTCCGTGATTTTGCGAATTTCCATCAAACTGGAAAACTGGAAAACTTTGTATTATGCCTATTGTTTGCAAGGAGTTGCCTCAATGACATCCAGTTTTTGCGGTATGATTTTAACAGTACAACTCACTGCTATGAGGTCAAATTCTGCAGTGATCGGAGCAATCCAGCAAAACTGTCCCTTTAGTGCTTACTTTAAAGAGACACGGCCTACCATCTTTCTGCACTATTGTCTTTGACCGGATTCTGATTTAGGATACCATTTCCAACTTTGTTTAAGGGTCCAGTTGTGACGGACAACGGGAATTTCATCATTGACTGGATTTTTGAGGGAGTTCCAAACTGGCTTGAGGCAGACAAAAAACTACACTGCATTCCAGGTATTTGTTGCCTTACACTTAATTTATAAATTTTTTTATTTAATTTTTTTTAAAAAGCCTGTGCACCCTTTTGTACTTTCATTGTCTCTATAATCCTGAGTTGCCTGTATTGTTGCTTTTCTGCAGCTGTTGCATGACTTTATGCCCTTTTGACTTTCAGGCACCAGATGCAGAAGAAAGATTTGACTGTGACAGCGCAAAGATAGTGTCTGATTAGTTTAGCATGTTTTGTTAATGAAATTGTTAACCCATTCAGCCGCAACACCCCTACAACAGGAGTTGGATTGACCATCATAATTCAAGGGTAGTGCCAGATCATAGCGCCATTAGGCGCCAAGCTAATCTGGCACTACCTTTGAATTATCATGGTCAATCCATCTCCTGCAACTGGCACATAATCGTTGGGGGACACCTAAATAAATGCTGCCACCAAAGGCATGCACCCAAAAGTCCTAGGGAGGGAATTTATCATAAACATGCACAGGGAAGAATCAGATTAACTCCCTTGTACTCCCACCCGTTTGCGCATTCTGTCCTGTGTAAGATTTGAACCAACTGTTCATCTTCATCAGGTGTGCTGGAGACAGGGCTTTTTCTAAATATGGCCAAAGCAGCATACTTTGGGACCTCTGATGGCAGGGTAACTGTTCGCACCGCCCCACCAAGAATATCGCCTAGCTGAAAAGTCCCCGTCAACTTGGAGGCGAAAAAGCATCTCGACCACACTGAGGACGTGCCTGAGGCGGATCCTTGCCAGCAAGAGGTGCAGATTTTCATGAGCCCCTGCAGCTGCAGGAGCTCATGAGCATCTATGCCTCTTGCGGATGATCTTTGCCTTGACTTGTATACTTGTGTTCAACTGAATTTGAAAGGACAGTCGTCCACCAAATAAAAATTGCTGACTTCTGCCAGCAAGATGCATATATTCTCATGAGCCCCTGCAGATGCAGGGGCTCACGAGAATCTATGCCTCTTGCAGATTGAATGACAGGAGTTGAAGGGTTGATTGCGTATTCGCTGTTCTATATCTGTTGCCCCTCCATATACATGTAATGATGAACATTAGTCTGGAGCAGTCAAGTCTGGTATTATAACTAGAAGTTTTTTTGCATTTATTGTTATCTATATTTTGCATGTAAAAATCTGTTAAAACCATAGCCTGTGTAAGGGGGTTGTTTATATGTGATCCCTTATTAACTTTACAAGATGGACACATCCTCTGGTCAGTTTTTGTAGTCCTCGAAATAACTGCCTTATTAATGCACTTGAGATGTGTCACATCCAGAGATGTCATAATTAATGCAGGTCTCTGAATACTTCACATCTTTAATATAAGTATCGGTTGCTTTACTCTGTCTTTTCTGTGGTAATTTGTTATAGCCAACAATTTTACATGTAATCAGATTGTTTATAAGTGGGCTTTGGTTTATAAAGCTTAAAACCTATGGTGAAATTAATGTGACGGATGTCATAAAAATGACTATGTAGTAGAATGACACTTTTAAAAAAATGTAATGTTGAGGTTGGGTTAGATGTACACACCCAGGCTGAAGGCAGTTGTCTTGATGGGACTATACAGTGTAACCTGCTTTGAGCAACCACATTTATTTGCAAGGAAAGAAAAGTGGTCTTGGTCGGTTCAGTGCTTCTGCAATCTTTGTTAATAACACCAAACGACCCAATGTGTCCCCAGAAATGTGGATTCAAAGTGATGTCAGCAAGACTCCTAGCTCCTCATGAGCCCTGACAATTGCAGGGGCTCAAGAGGATCAATACCTCTTGCAGTTGGGTGGTGTTCAAATTTTCTTGGCACGGAACGCGTTGATGGACGAATGCTCTCTCTCTCTCTCTCTCGAGAGAGTAGTCTTGAATGCCAAAAAGTGTCGCCTGTCATAAAATGCCAACATTTAACCCATTTCATCCTGAGGCTGATTTTGTAAAATGTGCTGATTGTCCTATGAAGGCTGCATTACTGATTAGGAGATAGATCAACTGTTTTAGTTCAAGGGTGGTGCCAGCTTAGCTTGGCGCCTCGGGCGCCAAGCTATGCTGGCACCACCCTTGAACTATCGGTCAAATTTATTTCAAGCAATGGGTGTATCAGGATGAAAAGGGTTAAAGGGTGGGGTCCTGAAGGTGCACCGTTGGTTTAGCCACAGGGCAGGCATGGCTATGCTTTCGTGCGGACGGCTAGGGTTCTAGTTGTGTGTTCACGATTGTAGGCCGGCTAACTGTTGGCTACAGTCTCCTAAATGATGGTCTTTGGTGACAGGTGATCTCTCATTACGGTGGTCTCTTCTGATATATCATTAGAATTTGTTACTGCATGGTAACTGTTTTACTCTGCTATTACTAGTCATTGAGATGGATGAACATTTTTATTTTCTTTTGTAGAGTAAATACAGCACTATGAATAGGTTTGTTTGCGATATTATTTTCAGTGGAGAAATTTGACTGGAACAGCTTGCTGCTGAATCCAGTACCCGTCTTTCTTTATTGTTTGCTCTCAGGGAATTATGGAATAATACACGCACATGTCAATCATATATGTGTAGACACGCTTTATAACAATTAGTTTTATCTGTTGTGTGACAGTTTTCCCCATTTTATTTCATCAAAAACATTACCGATGACATGACAAATGGGAGTGTCTACTACGTGCTCAAATTCTAGCCTACGAACCCGTTGTGTGCACACACAACCCGGGAGGCACTCGGGGAACCCTCCAGAGGGGCCAAGAGTTGTCTCCCGGACCTGCCTATCCGGTTCCGAGTCACCTGACTCGCCAGTCAGCTACGTAGGCTCACGACCTTCGGACGTGTTCTAGCCTCGCGCTCCCATCGACCGGTCGGTCTTGGTGCTCGAGTTCACCGTGACTTTGGCTTCGCCTGTTGCTTCGCTTCTGCTTCGCTTCTTGCTTCGCTGCAGCTTCGCTTGCGCTTCTTCGCTTGGCGTCCTCCTTGGTTGGCTTCGCTTGGCGGACCTGCTGCTTCCCGCCATTTCGCCGGTGGCGACATGGACGTCTCTTCTCCCGCTACCGCTTCGGCAGAGAGGTAGGATAGTTAGTTGGGCCCGGAGCCGGTCCCCGGGCGGGGTACCGGCCTGTGCCTTTGGACTCTACCTTGTTCGGGTTGTGTGGGTTTTGTTGAGCGGGGACTCTTAGCTCGGCGGGGCCCTGGTGCCCTCGCCTTTCCCCTTTGGGGTGAAATTACTGGCTTCCCCTGGTAGCCTTCGGGGAGCATTGTTTAAACCAGCTGCGGCGCGTGGCTCATGTTGCACCTCCGGCCTGGCTGGGGTATGCTTGTTTCGAGAGCGCACTCTTAGCTTAGAGCGCTACAGCATTATTGCCGGGGGACACGGCCTTTCGTCCCTATTGTCGTTTGGCCCGCCGTGTGATGGCCTTAGTCCCCTGCGCGACGTTGAACCCAAATAACTAAACTAAACTAAACCTATTGTCGTTTGGCGCACATTCCTCTCCAGCCTGGCTGGGGTAGGCTTTGTTCTAAAGACGCAAGCTTAGCTTCGGGCGCTATAGCAGTATAGCCTGGGGGCACAGCCCGTTTGTCCATATCGTTCGATACGGTTCCCCTTGGTAGGACGAGCCCTGTTGGTCTCGACCACGTACCGGCACGTTGTTTGTTTGGTGTGTTGCAGTGCCCTCCTGATGACCTGCACGCAGTGTGGAGGTTTCCAGTGGCCCTCGGATACGCACAAGGTCTGCCTGCCGTGTGTCGGCTGTACATCTGAGCGTTCTTGTGACGTTTGCGCCGTCTGGCCGGAGCTCCGCTGGGTCCAACTTTGGAGCTTCTACCGACGTGAACGCCCGACACCTGTGCCTGTTGCAAGACCTGCGGAAGTGCCGGCTGTCATCTCAGACACACCGACCGCTCTTGCCCCCGATGGCCCCAGTCTGGAAAGATCTCCACAGCGGACACAGCAAGGTAGTGTGCGGAGTCGGGAGTTCGAGGCGCGGGTTCCCAGGAGGGATCGCGCTTGGACCAAGCCTTACGACAGGCAGAGAACCCATCTCGACACAGAGGTCAGTTCGGAGAGACGTGCCTCGCGCCGTCCATGGTCAACCGGTCCCCACTCGTCTCCTAGGAAGGCCTTGGATCCCCCTCGGCCGCTGCGAGCCCGCCTCGCCACAGAGTCCAGCTCGCGGAGACATTCGCGCACACTCACCACACCTCTACCTGTGTCCAGTTCCTCCTTGCGATCAAAGTCTGACCACCACTCTCGCGCTCCTTCGTGTGAGCGTCGTAAAGTTCGGGATTCTTCTCGTCATCTGGACCATGGACCTTCGCGCTCTACCTCTTCGCGGCGTTCGTCCCCACGTTCCCCGCCGTCTGCCTCGTCCCGCCCGTTCCCCTTCCCCTCGCCCAGCCTCTTTCCTTCCTCCTCGTTCCCGAGGATCACGGTCTCCAGCTCGTAGTCGCTCGTCTGGTCGCCGCCGCCGTTCCCGCTCCTCTAGTGCGTCGCGTCACCGTCGCGGACGTCGCTCTCCCCTGCGTGCTTCGGCGCCTTATGGCTCCCCTCGTCCTCGTCGAGCTGATCGCTCTCGGAGTCACGGTCGCCGTCCCTCTTCGACGGCTCTCGGCGGCGTGGACGACGATTCGTTGAGTCTTCTCCCTGATGATTCCATCTCAGTTCTCCTCGGAGGTCTCAGCCGCTCTCCTTCACCGCTCTCTCCTTCGGATGCGTCGACAGCCCACGGGTTACCGGCCTCCTCCCGCACAGAGGTTCTTCTGGCCCTCGACGAGGTCGCTCGCCTCATCTCCGCCACGCTTCCGGCAGCGGACTGCCCTCCATCCCCCCCCCTGAAGAGGAAGCCTTCTGCCTTCGTCGACGCGGGTAGACAGGTAAAGAAGTTCAAGACTCTCCCTCAGCCCCCCTCCTTTCGTGAGCTTCGGGATGTGTTCTCGGCCCACCTGTTGTCTGACTCAAGGGACAGTAATTTCTTCTCGGACCACAGATGGCCTCCGGACCTCGATATGTACTTCCGCCAGCAGTGGTACGCCGGCCATTCCCAGGCCTTCCTCTGCCCTCTCCCTCCGGTGGATCCAGCCGCCGTGGTTCAGGCGGGTGGGGCCTCTGCACTCAGACGCGCGCTACCCGCGGGTTTGGACAAGACGGCTTCGCTTGTCAGGAATTCCTTGGCCTGCGCCGGCTTCATGGAGCTCCTTACGCAAGCCTTCCTCCGGCGCGTGGAAGACTCGTGGCACCCGTCCCTGACCCCCCTTCTTGGCGACCTCCTCGTCCTCGCTGAAGCGGCCAGCCGCGCCGCGTATCACTCTTCGGTCAACGCTATGGCTGCAGCCGCCAATTGTGATTTACTCCGCCGCGACGCTGTCCTGCAGGCCTGCCGGGGAATGCCTGCCGACCTGAAGACCCAGCTGCGTCGGGCCCCCCTCGGGGGACCCCTTCTCTTTGGTGACACCTGGCAAGCCGTCAAGGATTCCAATGCGGACAGGTGGCCTCCCAAGTCTGTTCCTCGGCGCTTTCAGTCAGCCCGCAAGGCCGTGGGTCGCCCCCTGCGGATCTCCAGACCCGTCGCCCCGACCTCAACAACCCAGCTGCAGTCCCTGCGTCGCCGTCGCCCCGCCTTCGGTCGCCCCGGCCAAGCTAACGCCCCCGCCCCCCGCTTGGCCCCGTCCCGCCCGTCGCCCTGGGCGCGGGCGGGCTCAGTGACTCCTCCCCTCCTCCGCCTCCGCCGGCCGTCTCGGGTCCTCCAGTCGGCGGCAGGCTCGCCCTCTTCAGCGACGAGTGGCGATTACTGATTCCAGAAGACCCGTGGATTTTAGACACTGTTTCCGGCGGCCTACGGATCTCCTTTCGTTCCCCTCCTCCTCTGCGTACGACTCCGCTGTGGACCGAGATCCCCGCAGACCCGCTCAAGGAGTGCGCCCTACGGGGGGAAGTCGACTCTCTCTTGAGGAAGGATGCCACAGAGGTTGTGCGCCGCGCAGACTCGCTGGGATTTTACAGCAGACTTTTCGTCGTCCCCAAGCCCGGCGGCAAGTGGCGCCCAGTGATCGACCTCTCAGCCCTAAATCGCTTCATCGTGGCTCCTTCCTTCCACATGGAGACGGCCCGAGCCCTGCGTACCGCGGTGCGACCCATGGATTACGCCGTCAGCCTGGATCTCTCCGATGCTTACCTACACGTACCCATACATCCGGCCGCCCAGAGGTATCTGCGCTTCGCGTTCGATGGAACCGTTTACCAGTTTCGAGCCCTACCCTTCGGCCTCAACCTCAGCCCCTGGGTTTTCACCCGCTTGATGGATGCAGTTATGGCCAAGGCACGGCAGTCGTCTCTCAGCCCTATGTCCAACTACCTCGACGATCTCTTCCTGAGAAACCACGTCGAGTCCGTCTTGGAAGAGGACAGGGATACTCTGATGCGTCTGCTGTCGCGACTGGGGTTCCTCCTCAACGTCGGGAAGTCAGATCTCACGCCCTCGCGCCGCTTCATTCATCTCGGAATGGATTTTGCCACCGATCTCAACGTTGTTCGCCTCCCGGATCCCCGGATTCGGAAGTTGGCCACCTTCGCCAACCAGCTAGCTCAGCAGGAAGCAGCTCCCGCCCGAGTTTGGCTTCAACTCCTCGGACTGATCAACGCAGCGGCGGACCTTCTCCCCCTGGGTCGCCTCTACGCCCGCCCCCTTCAGCTGCACCTCCTGCTTCTCTGGAGACCCTCTTCTGGCGACCTTGCCCACCTGGTCCCGGTTTCCCCCCTGGTTCGCCCTCACCTTCTACGCTGGACCGACACGGCTTGGTTGGCTTCGGGAGTCCCTTTGTCCTCCCCTCCCCCGCACCTCTCCCTGTGTGTCGACGCGAGCCTCTCGGGGTGGGGAGCCCACCTGCTTCCTCAATTCTCCTCGGCTTCCGGCCTCTGGCCCCCGGAGTTTGCGGACAAGCACAGCAATTGGTTAGAGCTGCAGGCAGTCTGGCAAGCCCTCTTCGTTTGGGAGAACCAGCTCAGGAACCAACGGCTTCTCGTCCTCTCCGACAACTCGACGGTGGTGGCCTACATCCAGAGACAGGGGGGCACCCGATCTCCCGACCTCTGTATGCTCCTCTTCCGTTTGATGCGCTGGGCCGAGGAACGCGACATTACACTCCTCGCACGACACATTCCGGGCCACTTGAATGTGTTGGCGGACTCGCTCTCTCGCCGCGGCCAGTTGCTCCACACAGAATGGACGTTGCGCCCGGACATCTTCCAGATGATCTGCGCCCGTTGGGAGACTCCCTTAATCGACCTCTTTGCTACGAGGTGGAATCGCCAGCTTCCCCTCTTCGTCTCCCCGATTCCAGACCCGCTGGCCTGGGCAGTCGATGCCCTCTCGATTCCTTGGGACGGCCTCATCGCTTACGCGTACCCCCCAACAGTCCTCATTCCCAAGGTCCTCCACAAACTTCGAGGGAGCAACGCAGTCCTGCTTCTGGTCGCCCCGCTGGCTTGGACCCGGTCCTGGACCACCGACTTACTCAACCTCGCCACCTCTCCTCCCCTGCGCCTTCCCACGCCCCGTTCCATGCTCAAGCAGCCCAGGCAGGCTCTCTTCCACCCTTGTCCCGAACGCCTGTCTCTTCACGCCTGGAGGTTGTGCAGCGCGCCCTCACCGCTCGAGGCTTCTCTGGTGCAGCAGTGGAGGCAATCGCTGCAGCCCGCAAGCCTTCCACCCGGCGTGTTTACGAAGGGAAGTGGCGCGTCTTGTGTGCCTGGTGCGACGCCCGTCGCCTCCTACCCACCGGCCTGACTAACCCACAGCTAGCGGACTTTCTCCTATGGCTCTTCGAGGTCCAAGGTTTGGCGCCCATCACCATCAGGGGATACTTATCCATGGTCGCCGACACGTACCGTCATCTCGGCCTTCCAGACCCCGGCGCCTGTAAGGACCTTTCCGACCTCATGTCCAGCTTCAGCCTCCAACGTCCGACTCAGCGTTCTCTCATTCCTCGCTGGGACCTACCTTGGGTCCTGACGTGGCTGAATTCTTCCCAGTTCGAGCCACTCACTCTAGCCCCTCTGGCAAATGTGACACGCAAGACCTGCTTCCTTCTAGCCTTGGCCACCGCGTCCAGAGTTAGTGAGCTACACGCTCTTTCTACCCGCCCAGACTGCCTCCAGTTCAGGGCAGATCGCTCCGTGCAGCTCTTAACGGACCCCAGCTTTATTGCCAAAACAAGGTCGCCCCTAACTGCTCCACAGATCATCACCTTGCGGCCCCTGGGAGGGCCTGCCTGCTCTCCGGAGACTCGGCGACAGGATCCCGTGCGTGCCCTACGCATCTACCTGCGCCGTACCAAAGTTACCCGTAGAGGGCGCTCCCGCCTCTTCCTGCCCATACGCCAGGGCAAGACTGATATCACAGCCCAGACGATCTCCTCCTGGCTGCGCTGGGTAATACGATCAGCATACATGGATCTCTCCCCACGCGTAGCGCAGAGACTGAAGATCCGCGCACACGAAGTACGCGCCATGGCCACGAGCGTCGCATTCGATCGGAACTGCGCTGTCAAGGACATCGTGGCCGCGGTGGGCTGGCGAGCAGAATCTACCTTCGCTCGTTTCTACCTTCGGGATCTGGCGGGACAGCGAGACAACCTCGCCTTGTTGGGGGACCTCACGGTGGCACAGCACTCCCTCCCGGCGCAGCAGGCGCCGTAGGTACGCACCTAGCTCGTTACCTGGGAATTAGCAATGGGAGGACGGTCTTGGTCTCCGGTAGTACCGGGGCGGCACCCTCCTCCTATTCGTGATTCTCCCATTTGTCATGTCATCGGTAATGTTTTTGATGAAATAAATGCATTTTTCTTTAAAAGGTATTTTTTCGAAAAATACTTACCGATGACATGACACGGAGGACCCTCCCACCTGCCCCGCTTGCCGCTGGTGAGCCTAGTATCTGACTGGCGAGTCAGGTGACTCGGAACCGGATAGGCAGGTCCGGGAGACAACTCTTGGCCCCTCTGGAGGGTTCCCCGAGTGCCTCCCGGGTTGTGTGTGCACACAACGGGTTCGTAGGCTAGAATTTGAGCACGTAGTAGACACTCCCATTTGTCATGTCATCGGTAAGTATTTTTCGAAAAAATACCTTTTAAAGAAAAATGCATTTTCTCTGTCTACATGCATCCATAGGGCAATTAATGTAACCCTTATCATTCGGAATACACCAGTGTGTGAAATAACTTTGACTTGCATAGCTCAAGCGTAGTGCCAGAATAGCTTGTCGAGGCGCCAAGCTATTCTTGCACCGCCCTTGAACTAAAGCCATTGGTCTATATCCTTGCCTGTAAGTACTATAATATAGCTTGCACATGGCAGCGTACTAAGTTGAAGCTTTTAGCCTCGGTATGATATGGGTTAAAATGTCGGTTCCCTTTCACTGCTGGAAAATTGTAAACACCACTCGGCTGCAAGGGACAAAGAACCTCGTGAGCCCCCGCATATGTTGAGGCACATGAGGTTCTTTTCTTCTTGCTAAATCCATTCATATCCGTGTTTCTTGGATTGATGGGATTAGTTGGTGTTGAATTTGCTTTACTTTCCAAACATACTTTTGTTTCCTTTGGCAGTTAGGGGGTTAATAATGATTACCTTTTGTAAGCACACATTTTTTCCTTCACAATTACTTATTGATGAATTGTTATAAAATGTGGGAAATGTTGAACGCGGATGGATTTTGATGGATTTATATTCAAATGACTTTTAGCGGTTATCGTTACTAGATAGTCAATGTTTCCCTTGTATCAATTGATTTGCTCAATGATATCAGCACATCATCAGTGTAACTGGTAAACTTGTGTGTCAGATATGAGGTGTCTCGGAATGCAAAGGCCATAGGGCCAAAGTTGGCCACAGTGAGCCCAAGCATGACTAGATTTTTGCATGTTGCATTTCCAGATATTCTGACAATATTGATTCATAGCTCAGAAACATCTTACTTCCTTACTTACGCCTGTCGCCCCTACCCGGGTATAGGCCGTTGACAAGAGACCTCCAGCAACTCCTGTCCTGTGCTTCTCCTTCGATTCTGCTCCAGGTGGTTCCCAGTCTCTTGATGTCTGCTTGGAGGCCTCGACGCCAGGAGTTTCTCGGCCTACCTCTTTTCCTCTTTCCCTGGGGGTTCCATGACAATGCCTGCCTAGTGATACTGGAAGCTGGCTTTCTCAGACTGACCGATCCATCCCCATCTTCTTCGCCCAATTTCATTCTCTGCTGTTATCTGCTCTGTTCTCTCCCAGAGTCTGACGTTGCTGATCTTCTCTGACCAGTGGATTTTCAAAATTCTTCTAAGGCAACTGTTCATGAAGGTCTGTACTCTGTTGACTGTGGTTTTTGTCAATCTCCAAGTCTCTGCTCCATATAGGAGAACTGCTTTTACATTGGAGTTGAAAATCCGGACTTTGGTGTGTTGTGACAGCTCTCTGGAACTCCACACTTTTTTCAACTGGAGAAAGGCTGCTCTGGCTTTACCGATTCGTGCTCTGACATCTGCATCAGTGCCGCCTTTTTTGTCTATGATGCTCCCGAGATAGGTGAAGGACTCCACCTCCTCCAACGGGGTGCCAGCAAGCAAGACTGGTTCCTCCCTGGTTGCGTTCAGCCTCATTGTCTTTGTTTTCTGTTTGTGAATGGTGAGGCCCACTTGGGACGAGATGTCAGCAAGCCTCGTGGTCTTGTCCTGCATTTGTTGATGAGTGTGGGACAGTAATGCCAAGTCGTCTGCAAAATCGAGGTCGTCAAGCTGTGTCCACAGTGTCCACTGTATTCCACTTCGTCTGTGCTCTGTGGTCATCTTCATGACCCAGTCTATGGCCAGTAGGAAGAGGAACGGAGACAGCAGACACCCCTGCCTGACACCAGTTCTGACCTGGAGCTCTCTGGTGAACTGCCCTTCGTGGATCACGCGACATGTCATGCCATCATAGCTGCTCTTGATCAGGCGGACAAGCTTTGTGGGTACACCGTAGTGTCGTAAAGAAGTACCCAACGGAGAAAGAAACACGCTTAGAAAAAACGGTACAACACAATTTATTAATATTTCGGGTAAATACCCTTTGTCAAAATAGACAAACAAACAGAGACATTATTTGCTACTTATCTTCAGATGCAGAAGGAATGTGGCAACTCAGTTGCCACATTCCTTCTGCATCTGAAGATAAGTAGCAAATAATGTCTCTGTTTGTTTGTCTATTTTGACAAAGGGTATTTACCCGAAATATTAATAAATTGTGTTGTACCGTTTTTTCTAAGCGTGTTTCTTTCTCCGTTGGGTACTTCTTTGCATTTCACACGCTTGGCAGTCACCTTTTTGGTCTGGATTACCGTAGTGTCGTAGGAGTTTCCACAGAGTCTCTCGGTCCACGCTGTCAAATGCTTTCTCATAATCCACAAAGTTGACGTACAGCGGGGAGCTCCACTCCAGAGACTGTTCCACGATGATGCGGAGAGTGGCGATCTGGTCTGTACATGATCGGTTCTTCCTGAATCCTGCTTGCTGGTCTCTCAGCTGGGGGTCAACGGAGCTCTTCATTCTCTCTAGGATGATCCTGTTGAAGACCTTTCCTGGTACTGACAGCAAGGTGATTCCTCTGTAGTTGGAACACTTGCTGAGGTCGCCTTTCTTGGGAAGCTTGATTAGGTACCCCTCCTTCCAGTCAGCTGGCATCACCTCCTCTTCCCAGATCTTTCCAAACAGTGGGTACAGCATCTCGACTTGTCTCTAGGTCTGCTTTCAGAGACTCCGCTGGGATGCCATCTGGCCCTACTGCTTTGCCATTCTTCAAAAATGCCACTGCTTTTCTGATCTCTTCCCGGCTGGGTCTGTCACAGCTGATGGGTAGGTCGGTCTCTGCCGGCTGGATGTCGGGGGGGGGGGGGGGGGGGGGGGGGGGTCGGGTGGGCTAGGTCTGTTCAGTAACTCTTCAAAATACTCGGCCCATCTGTCGAGTTGGTCTGCTCTGTCTGCAATAGGCTTGCCTTCTTTGTCTTTTACTGGTCTTTCTGTATGGCCATGCTTACCCGACAATCTTCTGGTAATGTCGTAGAGCTGTTTCATGTTGCCGCTGCCTGCTGCCTTTTCTGCCTCTGCTGCCAGGCTGTCTGTGTAGGCCCTCTTGTCTGCCCTTATACCCCTCTTCACCTCGCGGTTGGCTTCCGAGTATTCCCCCTGTGCCCTTACTTTGGCTGCTCTCGTGCGACTGTTGTTGACCGCTGCTTTCTTCTGCTTCCTCGCTTCTATCTTCTTCAAGGTCTGTGCCGACAGCCAGTCCTTGTGGTGGTGTTTCCTGAACCCTACAGTGTCTTTGCAGGTTGAGTTCAGCGCCTCTCTGCCTTCCACTGCTGCTCTGTGGTGACCGCCTCCTCTTCATTTACTAGCTCCTGTAGCACTTGAAACCGGTTGGACAGCACCAGTTTGAACTCTTCTCTAACTCCAGTTTCTCAGGAGGCCTACATTATAGCGCTGTCTTCTTGTTGTCTCTGTGCGGCTTTTCTTTAGCTTGAGCTTCATTCTTAAGGTAAGCAGATGGTGGTCTGAGGCGACATCTGCTCCCCTCCTCACTCGAACATCTTGAAGGGATCTTCTAAATTTCTTGCTAATGCAGATATGGTCTATTTGGTTCTCTGTTGTATGGTCAGGTGAGACCCAAGTTGCTTTGTGTATTCTTCTGTGTGGGAAGATGCTGCCTCCAATGACAAGTCGGTTTAGAGCACAAAAGTCTACAAACCTCTCCCCGTTCTCACTCATCTCCGAACCCCACCCGGGTCTGCCCTGGGGGACTTGGGTGGGGTTAGGTATTTTTTAGTTCCCAGGGTCACCCTGGTCAGCCCCACAGGGTGGGTTTTTCTCTCTATTCTGGGGCATGTGTTTCTGTCTACCCTTTGTCCATTCACCTGTATTTGCCTTTGTAAAACTCTCCCTTACTGTCTGCACTGCCTGTAGCTCTTGATATTGGATGTGTGTTGCTAAATGGTCTTAGCTTTATTTAGGCCCCATGTGTTAGGTTTATTTAATGTATTTGACCAGCTGGCGACATACATTCAATGTTCTGTTTATTTATTTTTTTTCACAAGCAGTGCAGGCACGTCCTGAGAAAGCCTTGTTGCTGTCGGGACGTTAAGCAATGTACAATCAATCAATCAATCAACTCATCTCCGAACCTAGTCCCTGTCTCCCCATCACCTCTTCGTATCCGGTGTTGTCCTCCCCTATTTTGGCATTAAAATCGCCCATGACGATGGTGATGTCTCGCTCCACACATTTGTCCAAGGCACTCTGGAGTCGGTCGTAGAACTCTTGTTTCTCTTCCTCGTCACTGTCATTGGTGGGCGCATATCACTGGATGACGTTCAGCTTGAGCTTTTTCTTGGTTCTAAAGGCTGCCGTTATAATTCTTGGCCCAAGAGGTTCCCAGCCCATCAGCGCTCTCTGTGCCACTGGTGACAGCTCAGAAACATCTTACCATCAACATATTCTATTTGTTAGCACTTTGAAGCATGGATGCCGTTTCCTGATCTGGGGTGGATGGAGGGGCTATAAAAAATGCTATAACGTAGTCCCTTTTCGGGGGGTGTTTGGCGCCCCCCGCCCTGCATTTGATTATTGGGCGAGTTGAGTTTCCACACACACGCCTTCTGTTTGATATTTTGGCAAGTGGCGAGAGAGTCGACACGCACACGCACACGCACACACACACACACACACACATTCCTCGTCTACCCCACTATCCCCCCACACCATCACCACCACCACTGGAATAAGGTCTAGCGTCAGGGAGGCCTTTTGTGTCAAACAAAGTTGGACCCCCCCCCCCCCCCACAAGGTAACTGATCCGCCCCTGCTGATATATTTACCAAATAAAAGTGGCCGTCAAGTGCATGGATTGGACTTTTCTGGCTACAGCCGGAATTCCGGATTCCCAAAAATTGCCGTTTTTTGTTGCCCCCATGACCCCTACTTGGCCTTTTGGGGCCCCCAGACCCCCTGCTTCAGGATTCAACTTTATTTCCTGTCCCATCCATGCAAGTGTGTAAAATGCAAAGAAAACCCCAACAACAAAGAAAGAAACATGCTTAGAAAGGAGAGTTATGAGACACAATTGATAAAAATTGTGATTGGCCTTTCTAAGGGTGTTCCGTTATTTCTTGGGATTTTGATTGTTTTCCAAATGAAGCTGTTTAACCCTTATCATTCGGAAATACACCAGTGTGTGCAGTTAAGTTTGACTAAATAGTTCAAGGGTAGTGCCAGAATAGCGTACAAATTTGAAGCTTTTAGCCTCGGGATGATATTGGTTAATCTGGTTGTTCGCTTTCTCGGGAAGTATATAGCGATAATAGGTATCTATAATATATATCTTTATGTGACGTTATTGATTGACAGTTTAAAAAAAACCAAACCATGCATGCAGCGCATCACAGTTTGTGTTTATGAAATAAAACTCGGCATCAGCATTGTATATCTTTCACATGTCTCATTTGTCGGTCAGAAAAAAAACGTGACTGCGAGTACTTTTAATGAAAGCAGAAATCCAGACCAAAAATGTGACTTCAAAGTATGTAAAATACTCAGAAAATCACAACGGAAAAAGAAACACGTTTGGAAAGAACAATTGCAATACAATTTATCAAATTATCAGGTTTAACCCATTCAGCCCTGACGCACTACAGCAGCAGATGGGTCGACCATGATAATTCAGGGGTAGTGCCAGATTAGCTTGGTGCCTGTCGGCGCCAAGCTAATCTGGCACTGCTGTTGAATTATCATGTTGGATCCATCTCCTGCAACTGTTGCATAGTCATTAGATGCTGCCTCCAAAATGTGGGAAATACAGCCGTTGGGCTGAATGAGTTGAATCCCTTTTTCAAAATGGACATGCAGGCCAGTCTTGTCTGTTTGCAACCCATAAATTTAATAGTTGTACATATAATTGTCCTTGCTAAGCATGTCTTTTTTTTCTTGGCATTTTCTCATGAAAACTGTGTCTCTGTCGGTTGCTGAGAAGTTAAAATATTAAAGCGTACCGATTCCTTCTCTTCACAATATGTATGTATCTTATGATATTTGCACTTCATTTAATTAATTTGCTTTTTATATCTCGTGAATCAGTGATGAGCACGGTT
Organism: Semisulcospira habei; assembly: GCA_036245525.1. Classification (NCBI taxonomy): domain Eukaryota; kingdom Metazoa; phylum Mollusca; class Gastropoda; family Semisulcospiridae; genus Semisulcospira; species Semisulcospira habei. Next base: position 286,698,259 of record BTPG01000002.1, on the reverse strand, counting down.
TCTAATTTGTTTTATAAGTAAGTTCTCTCCACTTTATGTTTAAGGTGAAGATTTTTGTTTTGTCGATTTTATTGAACAGGGTGTCGACTGATTCATTAAAAAAAATTCATGTCTTCTGACTTGCCATGTAAGTTGATCCATGACTGTGTTTAATTATGTGTTGCTAATGTCATGCCGTGATGCACAGTAAATTAAGTTTTCATGATAAGATCTCCTTAGCACCGACAATGTTGACAGGTGTACCATCTCTGCTGCTTTTTTTTTTTTTCGCAAAGCAGTGTTCCAATTTTAAAATCCACACTTGACCCATAAAGCCCTAGGACCTGACATGATACAGCTGGATGTGAATTGACCATGATAGTTTATGGATGGTGTCAGAATAGCTTGGTGCCTGCAGGGCGCCAAGCTATTCTGACACCACCCATGAACTATCATGGTCAATCTGTCCAGAAATGTGATTTTGACCTTTAAGGATATCTTTTAAAAAAAATTGTGATTTCATCCTTAGGATGTAATGGGTTAAATCACTGGAAGACCTGCCAATCCGTTGGCGTCGCATCTCCAGTGTAACATACATGTTAACCCATTTTGAGATTGAAGCATTTTTCTAGTCGATTTTGGCTATTTGTACACGGTATACGGCGTTAGCAATAGTAATATGATCGATCACCAGCAAATTGTACTATGATTGTGGTTGCAATTTTTTTTTTTTTCTGTGCTGAGAAATACATGTATGACTTTATTCCAATAATTGACCAGTCCATAGCAATACCGTTATATTAGCTTTTTTGTTTTGAAAATCCAAATCTTTGATCATCTGAGATGTTTTGAAAATGGGGGGGGGGGGGGGGGGGTGGTGGTGTTAGGGGGAGATGTGTGCACGAAAATGCAGTATTTGAGTTTAAATCTTCACATCCCCAAGTCTTTAAATAAATGGGTTAATCTATTCGGGAACTGGTTTTGCTGGTTTATCTGTTTTGTGTTTTAGATGTGTGAGAGATTGCACCAGAGTTTCTGGATTGTCAAGGCATCGGACATAACAATGACTTTCAGCCGATACTAGGATAACCTGGACCATCCTAATTTTCTTGTGTTAGGGTGGGCTGGAAGGGGTGGGGCGATTCCATCCCCTCCCCACCTCCCAAAAAGAAAAACGAAAAAGGGCGGGAGGGAAATAGAAAGAGTAAAAGGAAAATATAATTATATACATAACCCATAAATCCCTTACATGCTACGACAAGATGTGGATCGAACGTGATAGTTTAAGGGTGGTGTTGGAATAGCTTGGCGCCTGTAAGGCGCCAAGCTATCCTGCACCACCCTTGATCATGGTCGATCTGTCTCCAGAACTGTGGTGCACACCTCGGGGGGGGGGGGGGGGGGGGGGGGGGGGGGGATATGTAAAAAAACTGTGATAATTTCATCCTCGGGATGTAATGAATTCAACTTAACTCATTGGAGAGGGGCTGCGCCTGAATATACAGCATAAAACTGTCTGTATCCCATTGCAGCACGTCTAGAATGTGTTAAATGTATGCAAGACAAGTTCAAGCATAATTTCTAGTGCAATTGATCACATACAAGATACCATCATTCTCTATCTGTACCCTCCCCCTCAACCCCACCCCCACGCGCATGCACTGACGCGTCACGTACCTGTGACCCCCTGATGACTCGGTTTTGATATTGGCGGGAAAGAAAAAGGGCATGACTACCCTAGAATTATTTTGTTGCATACCCTGGGTGATACGTGGGGAGGAAAAGGGAAATAATTACCGGTTTGAATGTATCGCACTATCACGTGGTTCTTTCCCCTGCACTGTAAAAACGACAAATGATCCGTATGGCGGAACAAAAAGAAAGCATCAAATATTATTCCCTGTTTCTGCCACTCGGTAAACACGGATTAAAGGTACCTTTAACTCGTTCTACCCCAAGACCGAAATCCCCAAATGTTGCCGTCGTCCTCTGAAGACTGCCTATAGGCGCCAAGCTATTCTGGCACCACCCTGAACTATCATGGTCGATCGTTATCTTGCTGTGGTGTGTCTGGGGTAGAATGAGTTAAGTCAAATTTACAGTTTATACAAGGCAGCTTCAGTTCTTATGTTAGAAAAGCCCGACCAGGTACCTGAGTAGCTGCCGGCCTTCATGCAATTATGAACTTTTAAACCGTTCTGTCTTACTCTTTTTGATTAAAAAAGAAAAGAAAAAAGAAACGTGTAAGGATAACCTGATACCCCCTCCCCTCCGCGGTGTTGATTGATATCTGGTACGCTGCTCGGCTCCGCTCCCCCCCCCAACCCCCCCCCCCCCAAAAAAAAAAAAAAAAAAAAGAAAAGAAAAAAGAAACCTTCCCCTCCCCCCCCCCCCCCCCCCCAAAAAAAAAAAAAAAAAAAAAAGACAAAAAAACCCAAAAACAAACCCCACAACACACAAAAACCTTAAAAAACCCCAAAAAACAACCAAAACAAACGCAACAACAAAACAAAACAACAACAACAAAAAAAAACCCAACCAACCCGCAAAATATCTTCCTACGCCAATAAACCGTAATAAGTCTAAAATCATAGTTCAGCACGGTTATAAATACATAACTTAGAAACTATGACTTGCGAACAAGTCTGGTTAACCCTTTGGCTGTCGGTAGCGCGTTTTGTAGGAATCACCTCGACAAAACGCGCTACCGACAGCCAAAAGGCTAAGAAGGCCGCATGCACTCCAAGGCAAAGCGAACATGAGCCGTCATCCAATAGTGCGGATTTTCAAGCACCAGAGCTGTATCCTACCCCCAGCAATGCCGATCATCTAAATCTCACGTTGGCGGCAGGTGGCATGCCTTTATCTACACTGGTTGTCTCCCTCCAGTCCAGGGAGACAACCAGAGTGGTCTTTACTCCTACACTGACTGCACAGATCTATCTGTGCCTCTCGCTGATCATATACGTTAATGTCCACGTTTACATCTATGGTCCTGATGTGTGCCTCCCGAAGATTTTAAACGTACACCGGACTTCGCTCATAACAAGGCTGCATAAAATATCGTGTGTCGGGTACAACAAAACTTGACTTTTTATTTATGTGTTTTAGGTCCTGACAAGATGATTCGTTTTTAAAATATAAATTACTTCACTTATAACATACATCGGATGTAGCGACGAGAATACTTAGATCACCTGGCATTTGTTCATATGCGAATCTGATTGTGTGTGGATGTTCTTGTTTAACTCATTCAGCCCGGCGCACGTATTTCCCGCATTTTGGAGGCGTCATCTAACGACTATGCACCTGTTGCAGGAGATGGATCGACCATGATAATTCAAGGGCAGTGCCAGATTAGCTTGGCGCCGACAGGCGCCAAGCTAATCTGGTACTACCCTTGAATTATCATGGACGACCCATCTCCTGCTGTAGTGCGTTAGGGCTACATGGGTTAAATTATGTCCGTGCTCTGAACAAGGTAATGGTATCTACAGCCTGCGATTTCGTCACCCAGTCTGGTCACCTACTGAGGGGATGACATCTCACCTGCCTCTTCACCGGAGTTCTGCCGTCGTGGGGGAGTTGCAAGTTCAGACATCCACGCCAGCCGTTCCGTCTATGACAGCAAGAGGCATAGATTCTCATGGGCCCCTGCAGGTGAAGGGGCTCATGAGAAACTATGCCTCTTGCAGGCATAGGGATCTGGTCGCATCTGTGCACTACAGACGGTGGAAGGAGTCGCAGTCTGAGCCTGTGATGAACATGAGATTCTTTCAGCTGCCGATAATGTTTGACACTGTACACATTGTGTTATCGTGCTGCAATCGCAAACCGAGTATCTAATTTTATACGTGCCAGATCCACTGACACAGATCCACATGTGACCCAGCATTCTACATGGGGTTCACGAAGATCACAGTGTTTCGCTGACACATGATTAGGTCAGTTAAAGACACACGATTCTCAGAAGAGGGATATGTCAGCATCTGGTTTCAGACGTTTTCTGTCTACATCAGGTTTGAGTGACAACAGAGATTTGTGTCACCTGTAGTAGCGGAAAGTCAACTTATTGGCTGTCAGAACTTCCGCCCGTTCAAAAGCACTACCACTGATGGTCAGTTTGGCCACAGGGTCTCGAGAAAATCAAGAGTTGTGTGTCCCTGATAGGCTCCAAGCGTCGACTAATAGGATTAATGAAGCTTGAGTCAGCGGAGCCCTTGTCAGGGGATAGGTAACTTGTCTTCTAAAACTCCTGTGTTTTGGCTGGGGAAAGTCAGTCATCAACACATAATTTTAGAATCTCATCCCGCCGTCGAGAAGCCTACCGGATAGTGCATTTGGCTCAGTAACCAAAAGTCAGCCATGAACACGCGCCATGAACACGCGAATTTAGAATCATAATAATTGTAGTAGTAATAGTAGTAGTAGTAGTAAAAGTAGTGATGATGATGATGATATAATCTTCTAAACCGCTGTGGTGTATGCCGAAATGAAAGGACGGCTATGGTACGCCTACATTTTGCCGGCTAGCAAAAGGTCAGTCATGAACTTCCGGTTCACCATTAACTGTTGTGACACTAAGCGGCTAGCATAAGAAAATCAATACGTCAGTGTGCAACAATGTAACGCACATGCACAGGCTATACGGTATGTGGTATGAGCCATGTCTTCACCTCTCTTGCCATTGGGGATACTAACTTATCCACATCGAAACGACTTAAATACTGATTTAAAGTTCAGCGATCAATGGTTTGAGGAAACAGCGATGAGGAAATAGAAGACTTCTATGACCAACTGCAAGAAGTTCTGGACCAGACCCCCAAGAAAGACATTCTTGTGGTTCAGGGAGATTGGAATGCCAAAATAGGAGAGGATACTGCCAGGAACTGGAAAGGCACATGCGGACGCTACTGCAATGCAGAGACCAAAGACAGAGGCTTAAGGCTAATGGAATTTGCCTGCTCAAATGATCTAAAGCTGATGAACACGTTTGGCCCACACAAAGCATCCAGAAGGTGGACATGGCACAGCCCGAACGGAGAGCACCATAACCAAGTTGACTACATCATGGTGAAGAGACGCTTCCAAACCAGTGTGAATATTGCCAAGACAAGAAGTTTTCCAGCAGCAGACATTGGAAGCGACCATGACTTGGTGATGATGACCTTCCGACTCCGCCTAAAGAAGGTCAACAAGCAGGGTCCCACCAGAATCAAGTTTGACCTCGAGAAGTTGAAAGACCCAGAGGTAGCGGAAGCCTTACAGGCAAAGATGGGAGGTAAATTCGCGCCACTGCTACTTCTAGGTGCAGAAGACACAGACGTGGACACACTGATCGACACATTTAACACTGCTGTAACCCAAACAGCCAGTGAGATCCTTGGCAAACACCGACAAGCAAAGAAACCTTGGGTTGCAGCTGACATCTTTGTTTTATGTGACAAGCGTCGAGAATTAAAGAAAAAGAAATCAGAGGTAGAAGGAGCTCAACAATACAGGGAAATTAACCAAGATATCAAGGAAAGCATGAAAAAGGCAAAGAATAAGTGGATTGAAGATCAGTGTAAACACGTAGAAGAAGATTTGAACAAAAATAATAGCAAAAAAGCATACCAGTTGGTGAAAGACCTGACTAGTGTAAAACAAGGACGCTCCTCGATCATTCAAGAAAGTGAAGGGAACTGTCTTACGGAAGACCAAGACATACTGAAGAGATGGACAGAGTACTGCTCCGATTTGTACAACCACCGAGCTGCAGGGGACCCAGGCATACTTGTCAACCCACCCGTGACCAACAATGGCAACTATCCCATCCTCCGAGAAGAAGTAGAGGCTGCAGTGAAGTCGCTGAAAAAAGGGAAGGCAGCAGGAGCAGACAACATCCCTGCAGAGCTAGTCCAAGAAGGGGGAGAAGACATGATAAGCGCCTTATTAACAATCTGCAGTAAGATCTGGCAGCCAGGGGATTGGCCCACACCATGGACCCAATCATTTATAATAACTCCCCCCCCCCCACACAAAAAAAGGCAACTTACTTCAATGCCAGAATTATCGCACGATCAGTCTTATATGCCACCCAAGCAAAGTCATGTTAAAGATCCTACTGAACAGGCTGAAGCCACAGGCAGAGGAAATCATAGCTGAGGAACAGGCAGGCTTCAGACCAGGGCGCAGCACAACTGAGCAGATCTTCAACCTGAGTGTTCTATGTGAGAGGTACCTCCAGCACCAGCAAGATCTCTATCATGTCTTTGTGGATTTTAAGAAAGCGTTTGACAGGGTGTGGCATGCAGCCCTTTGGTCCACCATGAAGCTAGACAACATCAATGCCAACCTGATCAAAGTCATAGCAAACCTTTACAACGAGGCCACTAGCGCAGTCTGCTTCAACGGCAAAATAGGAAACTGGTTTAGGACTACAGTTGGAGTCAGACAAGGCTGCTTGCTCTCACCTACTCTTTTCAACATCTTCCTGGAAAGAATCATGACGGACGCTCTGAAAGATCATGAAGGAACTGTCAGTATTGGAGGCAGAACAATCACGAACTTGCGCTTTGCGGACGACATTGATGACCTTGCAGGAACAGAGAAGGAGCTCGCTCAGATGGTGGAAAAGTTGGATAGTACAGCCATTGCGTATGGGATGGAAATCAGTGCAGAGAAGACCAAACTAGTGACCAATAACGCCAGTGGCATTGGCACTGAATTCATGGTTGGAGGCCAAAAACTGGAAACAGTTAAGAAATTCAAATACTTAGGAGCCATTGTGACAGATGAGGGATCAAAACCAGAAATACTGTCCAGGATTGCGCAGACAACAACACTGCACCGACAAGATTGAAGACCATATGGAAGGACAGAAACGTCACACTCTGCTCCAAGATCAGACTGATGCGCTCCTTAGTCATCTCAGTGTTCTTGTATGCCTGTGAGTCATGGACCCTCACAGCAGACCTTGAAAGGAGGATACAAGCCACTGAAATGAGATGTTTTCCAAGGCTGCTTGGCATTTCATCACGAACGAGGAAGTGGGAAGCAGAATCAGGCAAGCCATCGGGCCCTATGAAGACCTATAGCCATTGTGAAAAAACGCAAACTGAAGTGGTATGGGCATGTCACGCGTTCAGCAGGGCTTGCCAAAACAACCCTGCAAGGCACTGTGCAAGGAGGACGAAGGAGAGGAAGACAGAGGAAAAGATGGGAGGACAATATCTCAGAGTGGACAGGACTGAAGCTGGGCGATACGCTGAGAATGGCAGAGAACAGAGAGGAATGGAGGGAGGTGGTTGCAAAGTCATCAGTGGTGCCCCAACGGTCGGCAAGACTACGGGAGATAGATAGATAGATGGATAGATGGATAGATAAGATAAGGTAAGGTAAGGTAAGGTAAGGTAAGGTAAGGTAAGGTAAGGTTAGGATAGGTTAGATTAGATTACATTAGATTAGATTAGATAGATAGATAGATAGATCAATGGTTTTGAAGATGATACCTTACCGGCTGCATGTCGCTGTACATCATAGTATCCACAGTATATATACGTAGGAATATCAGTCAAACATAATATAGTATATATATATATATATATATATATATATATATATATATATATATATATATATATATATATATATATATATATATATATATATATATATATATATATATATATATATATATATATATATATATATATATATATATATATATATATATATAGTACTATATTATGTTTGACTGATATTCCTACGTCAGTTTGGCTGACAGTGCCTATAAGCGAACACCATAAGGGCCTGGCGAGTGGTGCTTTGATTAAATGCAAATCCGCTGCGCCACCGCGTGCACGCCGCACCGCGTCACTAGCTCAAGTCAAAATACAAGGGAGGAAACGAAAGGCCAAAGGACACAGTCGGCCTCCGCTGCAGTCCCGTCTGTTAAATGCCTCAGCCTTAGTCTGTCCCAGTCATCCCCTAATTTTTCAATCCCCTAAACAACACTACCGCGCACTTGCTGCGCTTTTGCCATGCACAAAATTAAAAAAACAAAACAAAAAAACCAAAAAAAAAAACAAAAAAAAAAAAACAAACCCAACAACAACATAAGGACATCACCCGTGTCATTTTCTGGCTATCAACAGTGATTATGTACCAACCCTACATCCTAGCGCAGCAAAAACTGGTACATACCTCAAATCACCATCTGCTTGGCAACTCAAACTAGGCCAAAAAGAGTCCACTGGTTAAGCCAAGGCTGGTATGAATCAAAGCACCAAACATGTCTCTTCTCATCTATCAAGAAATTTTAAGCAAACTCCAACATACTGCCTCTGTACAAAATGCCAAAGAAGGCAGAAGATTAAAAAAAAACCCAACAACAACACACACCCAAAAACCACCAGTCCTTGCACTGCCTCATCTACCTCATTTGAATATTAATGTGACCTGTAAGAGAAACTCTCCCACCTGAACACCATTCAATCTGCCATCAGTGCAATCCTTAGACTAGCTAAGTCAAACCCAAAGTGACACCATTGAATGCTGCTTCATCTGTATGTTATGGCCCATCATGTGTAGTGCGTCGTTGTGGCGTTCACTATGCTGTTTATGTTTTGGATCATGTATACCTGGTGCCATGAAAAACAGACTGGATATGGTAAAAATGCCACCAAAATTGGCATGTACATCAAGTAACATATCTGATTCTCAGAAATGTTGCATTTGAAACACAGGCACATTAAAATTTATTTATTTATTTATTTTTATTACCTACCCCTACGTTTTATGTTTTTCCAAGTTTACATACACATGCAATACAGTCAAACTGACTCCCGGTGGGCTGAACAACTGAAAAAGGTTACCATAACACTGACATTGATGAAAAATGAGCTTTCAGACCCAAGGCCATTTTCTTGTGTATCTCAGGGCAGCCAGAAAGACAATACCCAGGCATCCTCACGGATCCTGTCGTCTGGTGACAGCAAGCAGGAAGAGGCCAGTAACCAGCTGCCATGCCCTATATGCTGCTTGTAATCGTTTCCTCAGGCATAAGGAGTCATTAAACAGCTGTGCAATTTAAACATTAAGTCTACTGAGCTATCCCACAGCCAAAAGACTACACAAAACAGGCAAAACTATGCTAGGCGGGACACACCTCATACCCAAACAAGTGTCTTTTGGTTTGGGACATACAAAAAGCCTCCCCGACGCTAGACCTTGCTTCCAGGAGCTCAAAAATCGAATAGCGAAAGGGGGGGGGGGGGGAGGAGGAGGGAGGGGGGGGGGGTGGTGCCGCCGCGGGCGTGTTTCGGCCACGTCAAAATATCAGACACCAGGGATGAGAGGGGGGGGGGGGGTGTTACAACTGACACCCCCAAAAAGGGAATTTGTTCTATCATTTTAAAGAATTTCGATCGCGGGAGGGGGTGGGGGGTGGGGGCCGAACCCTGTAACCCCCCCCCCCTCTCGCCCGAATCCGTCCCTGATATATTAAGTAAAATGTGGCTTAATATGATATTCGTACCCAGTTGTTGGTTTTTTGTGTTAAGTTGTTTTTTAACAAAAGTTATCTTCACCTCGAACTCTTCAGTTTGCGTCTAATTTGCTCTGTTCAGACAAACGACAGACACTGGCAGACGATTGCATATCAGACTGTCGACTCAGTGCGGCGAGTTTGTCTACTATGTAGATATCAGTGTTTTATATAACCGTCAGTATTATTCAGTAAATTCTTCTTGTAATTTAATCAAGGATTATGATTTTTTTTTATAAAGGCCAGCATTTTGTTTTTGTCTAGTCCTTTTTTCAGTTCATCGCTTTCCTGAGAAATCGGCTAGCGCCGGAACGTGTCATCTATTAAAAAAAAAAATAATGTTTGTTGCTGTCTGTTCTCGGCCGTTCACGTGTGCGTATAGGAAAGAAATTTCGAGAGTACGCAGACACTGTACAGTATTTCATTGCTAGTGGGCCGTAACGAGGAGCTTTTTAACTGGGCAGCATGAGCGGATTGCGTCTTCTTGGCATGTTTGTCCGGGTTTTCAATCCACGTTTTTCGTGGAAACACTGCGGACGTGCAATTTTGACGGCTAATCAAGTTCTGATTTCCGAAGAATAGTCTCGGTGTTAGGCATCGTACACTACCCGCTGCAATACACTACTCTCTAAGCAGGAAGTCAATACGATCCCATACGCGTGACTTATCAACTAACAGCTTATCAACTGACTAACAGCTTATAGGTCCTATAAATACGCATCTGACGAAAATAGAATGGGCCCAACTGTGTGAATTTCATTGACAGACCACGTGGTTCGAGCGACTCCTTACTTCACGTTGGTGCTTATCTGCATACGGCGGCCTCAGTTCCTGAAGAGCGGGTCATGGTCACGGAACGCGTGAATCGAGCAAGCCACGGGAAGATCAGTCCCGCTATGGGGACCCTGTCAGTTCTGGTCTGTGCCGATTTTAGGCCGCTTTACACGTCGTCCACACTGAGTAAGACTGCCAGCATACATCTGACACACTTAACTTACATAGGGGCCTGACGAGTGGTGCTTTGACTATATGCAAATCCGCTGCGCCACCGCGTGCGCGCCGCACCGCGTCACTAGCTCAAGTCAGAATACAAGGGAGGAAACGAAAGGCACGCGAAGCCGGCGGCGACGCACTGTGATTCCAGAGCAGTTTTCAACCCTCAAAGCAACCATCCGCCTAAAACCTCGAACTGAACAAACTCAGTAGATATTTTGCCACAACTGAATCTTTACCAACCTTGTCCGCCGATCAAAACTGATAGTTTAGTATCAAGGCTTTTACCCCCCCCCCCCCCCCCGCCTCCCGAGGTAACTGATTCGCCCCTGTATAGTGCCGATAACCGACAGATGTGATTACTTGACCCGAATCAAAATGTCATCGGTTAACGCCTCGGATACTTTGATTCGGGTCTCGTAAAAACGTCTGCTGGTTATCGGAAGTCCGAACCATATCAAGCAAAATGTGCCTGACCCGATATAATATAATATTCTATTATATCCTCTTGTTCGCAAGGACCCAGTAAGCAAAGGTCCTCGGGGCCACGACGGCCGAAGTGGGCCCGTGCACGGCTGTGCAGTCTTTCTTTGTACTATAAAGGGGCTCAACCTACTGTGTTTGACCTGATTTGATTTGGGAATAACCTCTATAATTATCACCTGCTGCCCATTATTGGAACTCTTGAGAACCTCGGCCTCTTGAGGGTTTAACACCTTCCCTGCCACTGCACGTATATTTGTGTTTCTGAAATCTTGTCAGTTGAGTGTTCTTCAAACGACCAAAAGTCAAAACCGTCAGAAGAAACTTGGAAACAAATTGGTCTCAGCAAGTGGCATAGATCTATGCCTCTTGTAAGTTTGATTGTGTTCACTTTTTCTCGATAGTGAAGGAGTTAAACCTTCACTGGCAGTAGAAGCATATTCTGTTCAAGTTCTACAATACATGTTGTATTCGGCAATTCAGCGCCAGAGAGCACCATCCACTCACGGAACATAGATAGAAAGTGGTGTCATCAAGAGACACAGATCCTCATGAGCCCCCGCAAATGCGGGGGCTCATGAGGATCTATGTCCCTTGCAGCTGGACTGGATTCATCTTTGTTCGGCAGTGATGGGGTTAAATGGATCCCCGCTGCAAAGGAGTTCGGGAAGCAACACAGGATGAAGGAAACTGGCACTGACGACTGAAATGAGAGCCGCTGTGACGGAACTTTACTCGTGTCGGCTCCCTGGACCTGTGGAAACAACGCGTGGGGTGCGCGGGTGCCTGGTGGACCACTCTACACCCAGATAGGTCGCCGTGGGGGTTGTTTACCTTTGAACAAAGGGGGTGGGGTGGGGGGCGGTGGAGATGGGGGGAGTGGGGGGGGGGGGGGGCTGGGGTTAGGTGGATACTGACGGTTGAGGAGTGCGGTGTGTGTGTGTGTGTGTGTGTGTGTGTGTGTGTGTGTGTGTGTGTATGGGGGTGGGGGTGGGGGTGGGGTGGGGTGGATGGGTGGGGGTAGGGGGGGGGGGTTTGGTGTGAGTACGTGTGTGTACGTGTGTATGTGTGTACGTGTGTGGGGTGTGTGGGGGGGGGGGCGGAGGTGTGGGGGGGGGGGGGTGTACTGACAGCGGTAGACACTGGTAAGGTCATGAGTTATGATCGATAGCTACTACCCAGTATACACACTCAGGCCGACGTCCGGTCGGACCGTGACCGCAGCCGTCGCGGATGGCCCTCGCCGATGTCGACACGAAGACCTTTTGCTTCACTTACTTAAAACCCCCCGACCATCTTAGCAAGAGGCGTAGATTCTCATAAGCCCGAGCGACTGCTGTGGTTGATGAGACAAAGAGAGCCAAGACAGGGACAGACAGACAGAGAGACAGAGACACACAGACAGAGAGTCTTGACCTGAGTGCATTTCCATTCATAACTGTCTTCGTCATGAAAGAGAAAATTTTACGTTACGTCCACGGGTTTAACTCTAAGTATGGTATTAGTGATTTAGGACGTTCCATTCATCTCTTTTGCACTTATTTGCATGAAACACAGGACAGCTAGGACACGGATGAAAGAAATTACACTGTGACACATTACGATGTCTAGCCGACTACGAGAAGTCTGGAAATTTGCGTCCTAAACCAGACTGACGTTGTCTGGAAATCAGAAGTAGTTCAAATTTGCACTTGTTTCTACGAAAAAAGCGGATTAAAAGCTGTAACGTGGTAGTCGTAGTCGTAGTATGATACAATCACACCAGACGGACGCACGTAAGGTTCTTGTAACGAAACTTTTCTCAGCTGCAACTCGTCACACGTGGCATAAGGTTGTAGACCACAATGGAGACAGTAACAGCCTGTTCCAACAATATTTTATTACAGCGATGCGATCTCCACACAGTGCATCCACACTGATACACTGTCTCCTCCATTGACAAGGCATCAACACTAATGACACACTGCGCCTCTCATACAATGTACACATATACTTCCTAACACGGTCTTTTATACTATTACAGATTTCCAGAACAATCCATCAACTTCTCCCAACACAACGAATCAGAAAAGAAAACGTAACCAAAACTCATTAATATTCAGTAAAAAAAGAACTCTCTAGAAGTTACTACAAATTTCCACTACCCTCTAAGCGCCTTTGATACACGGTTACGAAATGTTTCCGACAACTTTGACGTCATATCTGAGGTCACTAGAAAGATCGCGACCCTGCTCGAACCTTCCAGTCTAATGTAGGTCAAACTTTACAACATTGTAGCGAAACTACGCGTCACAACTAAAATCGATCGCAATTCTCCGTATAAGAAAATGAATCCTACTAAAAAGGTACGCAATTCTTATCCAAAATAACTCAAATAAATATCGGATCTTTTATTATGATTAACACATATGCTCTCAAAGAACAACACAACCACAAACGTATCAAAAGCCCGGACAAACACGCGATATCGCTTCGTCGAAACACGTGCAGTTTTGACCTACTCCTGATTTCCGGAAATCGTCTATTTCAGCCGTGGAAATGTTAACACGACAGGTCTGCAAGGGACACAAACCGAACGAACCACCGATTGCTGAAGGGGCTATTGAAGAGTTGTCTCAAGTCCGTGTTCCTCAGTTGAAGGGGGTCGGCAGACAACACATCATGCCAACTTCTGTGTTTAGACATTCATCAACGTGTCAGTACTAGAACGTCAAAGACATTAGTGTGCAGTCGCCATGGAAATAACCTGCAGCGTACACCCGGTGATGGCCCTCTTCTTTTGAGGAAGACAGACTTATGGCGGAGAAGCTGAACCGCGACGGCTTCATTGAGACTGTTAACTCATTGGAGACGCGCCGCATGCGGAAACGCTGCGAATAGCCGCGTATCCGTATACGGCACGTCTCCAGTGAGTTAATTGATCAACTTTGTCCGAGAGTTCCCATGCCATATGGGACTCCCGCAGCTCCGCATGTTTCAACCGCGCGCGTGAGAGCTGTTCCATATAATGGTAATCACAGGTCAGTCAGTAGACTGAAACACACTGCGTGCACATTGAAACGTGTGCCACGAAGCCGATGTGGCAGGTGGCAAATTGTTGCTTACCACACATTGCCAGTCGAAAATTCTGGTAGCGTGGGCCCAGCCCCTAGGAAGACAGGCACAATTTAGCGAGGGGCATAGATCCTCAAGAGCCCGCTCATTATACTGAAAGATCTATGCCTCTTGCTGTTAGTTCAGTCGTACTTGACTTTTTTTTTTAATATTTTTTTTTTACCATGATCTAAATAAATATCTTTTTCTTGACTCTGATTGTTATAGGGTATGAGTTTCGGCCGACATTCACACTCCAATTTGTCACTCAAATTCTCAGAAAATAAAACGCAAAATGTTTATGAAAAAAAAGTTGACTGTAAGCTTTAAGGGCCAAAGACAAATGCGGCGATTAAAATGCAGATTATAGTATTTTAATTTTGCCACCTGTTCAACGCGACTTAGAAACACACAAAAGTGTCCGCGGAACGTCGCGGCTTTAAGACTAATTAGAGCAGTTGATGGATATTATCGCCGGTCCCCCCCCCCCTCCCCACCCAAAAAAAAAAAAAGAAAAAAGAAAAAAAAAAGAAAAAAGATACAGGCGGAAACTATCCTAAACGTCACGTTAATTGCTCTTCTGCGGTCAGACAGAAATACAAACATTCAGAAGAAAAAGAAAAAGAAAAAAAAAAAAAAAAAAAAGAAGAAAAATCAAGCATAATAGCAAACGCTTCCGTGTCATGAATGGCCGCTAAATTTCTCACTTTAACCCCTTAATTGCCAGGGCAAGGCGAACGATACTTAGAGAAGTAAAACCTCCTGAGCCCCCGCAGTCGCGGGGGCTCATGAGGTTCTACGTCTCTTGTTTATCATGTGTTCTTTATGTAATAATAAATAATAATAATACCGTTATTATATAAGGCGCTTTTTTTCAATTTTTGGGCGAATCGACTCAAAGCGACGCGAACTGAAACCCAACACGCACACTCACGTAACAGACACGTTACAGAGATTTTAGATCGCTAGTATTTGAAATTTGTAAAGTGGCCTGAAACCGGTACCAGAGTGTGGCACCCCACGGGGTTGGGGGGTGGGGGGGGGGGGGGGGGGGTGGAAGAACTGGAGTACCCGGAGAAAGAACCCCCGACGGTCCGCAGATATGTCTAGTTTTGTCACATTTACAGCTGTGTTCCTCACGCGAATTTCGGTCAGTGGATTTTCGTTTCAGACGCGAAATTCGTGATCACCGGTAGCGAAGAGGTTCAACGCATATAACGCACAATGGCGTTAACACATTCTGTCCCAGGACCGAAATCCCCCAACTTTGGAACTTGCCCTCTGAAGGACGGTATTGCAATTTTAGAGACAGATCGAGCATGATAGTTCAAGGGCCTGTGGGCGCCAAGCTATTCTGGCACCACCCTTGAACTATCATGCTCGAGCCATGTCTTGCTGTGGTGTGTCGCGGGCTGAATGAGGTGCATTAGATGTCGATGAGAGAGCGCGGAAGGCTCTAGAACCGCTTTGCTATCTTAGTATAGCGACTTAAGCGGTTTTAGAGTCTTTGAGGAGTACTGTTCTGAAAGCCCGCCCTACAACGTGCAATAGGCAATTATAGGGTTTCCTACGGAAACGCTCCTCGCGCTGGGACCATACGGCGTTGAGGCGCGTCCCCTGGGTGGTGGATAGGGGGTCCCTCGTGAGAGGGGTGCACCGAATGAAATAAGGTGCCGTGAACCAACATGGTCTAAGGGAAGGTGACCCCGACAGAAAACCCCTGGTCCTCCTAGTAAGGGGGTTGGGCGTGGGGGTAGCTTCCCCACCCTGCAAAAAAGGAAATAGCTACAAAAACGCCGACGAAAAGACTAACAGTAATTCCTTTCCTGGAGGAGGAAGGTTCTTCTACTAGAAGACTTATGACGTCCTGTGGTGAAAGCCGGAAGTCTTCGGAAGCCACAGGACCGAGCCGCCTCTCTCTATCCAGGGATACAACCATGGGCACATGGAACGTCAAGACCATGTACCAGAGCGGCAAGGCCGCCCAGATAGCAGCGGAAATGCAAAATTACAACCTTTCCCTGCTAGGCATCAGTGAAGCCAGATGGACGCAGTCTGGCCAGAAAAGGCTGTTAAGTGGGGAGATGATTCTGTATTCAGGTCATGAAGAGGAGAATGCCCCACATACAGAAGGAGTAGCACTCATGCTGTCACCAGTGGCACAGAGAGCGCTGATGGGCTGTGAACCTCTTGGGCCAAGAATTATAACAGCAGCCTTTAGAACCAAGAAAAAGCTCAAGCTGAACGTCATCCAGTGTTATGCGCCCACCAATGACAGTGACGAGGAAGAGAAACAAGAGTTCTAC
The DNA here is from genome assembly GCA_036245525.1 of Semisulcospira habei. Classification (NCBI taxonomy): domain Eukaryota; kingdom Metazoa; phylum Mollusca; class Gastropoda; family Semisulcospiridae; genus Semisulcospira; species Semisulcospira habei. The sequence goes on along the minus strand of BTPG01000002.1, from coordinate 286,681,876 downwards.
GACCGACTCCAGAGTGCCGTGGACAAATGTGCGGAGCGAGACATCACCATCGTCATGGGCGATTTTAATGCCAAAATAGGGGAGGACAACACCGGATACGAAGAGGTGATGGGGAGACAGGGACTAGGCTCGGAGATGAGTGAGAACGGGGAGAGGTTTGTAGACTTTTGTGCTCTAAACCGCTAAACCGACTTGTCATTGGAGGCAGCATCTTCCCACACAGAAGAATACACAAAGCAACTTGGGTCTCACCTGACCATACAACAGAGAACCAAATAGACCATATCTGCATTAGCAAGAAATTTAGAAGATCCCTTCAAGATGTTCGAGTGAGGAGGGGAGCAGATGTCGCCTCAGACCACCATCTGCTTACCTTAAGAATGAAGCTCAAGCTAAAGAAAAGCCGCACAGAGACAACAAGAAGACAGCGCTATAATGTAGGCCTCCTGAGAGAAACTGGAGTTAGAGAAGAGTTCAAACTGGTGCTGTCCAACCGGTTTCAAGTGCTACAGGAGCTAGTAAATGAAGAGGAGGCGGTCACCACAGAGCAGCAGTGAAAGGCAGTTAGAGAGGCGCTGAACTCAACCTGCAAAGACACTGTAGGGTTCAGGAAACACCACCACAAGGACTGGCTGTCGGCACAGACCTTGAAGAAGATAGAAGCGAGGAAGCAGAAGAAAGCAGCGGTCAACAACAGTCGCACGAGAGCAGCCAAAGTAAGGGCACAGGGGGAATACTCGGAAGCCAACCGCGAGGTGAAGAGGAGTATCAGGGCAGACAAGAGGGCCTACACAGACAGCCTGGCAGCAGAGGCAGAAAAGGCAGCAGGCAGCGGCAACATGAAACAGCTCTACGACATTACCAGAAGATTGTCGGGTAAGTATGGCCATACAGAAAGACCAGTAAAAGACAAAGAAGGCAAGCCTATTGCAGACAGAGCAGACCAACTCGACAGATGGGCCGAGTATTTTGCAGAGTTACTGAACAGACCTAGCCCACCCGACCCCCCCCCCCCCCCCCGACATCCAGCCGGCAGAGACCGACCTACCCATCAGCTGTGACAGACCCAGCCGGGAAGAGATCAGAAAAGCAGTGGCATTTTTGAAGAATGGCAAAGCAGTAGGGCCAGATGGCATCCCAGCGGAGTCTCTGAAAGCAGACCTAGAGACAACAGTTGAGATGCTGTACCCACTGTTTGGAAAGATCTGGGAAGAGGAGGTGATGCCAGCTGACTGGAAGGAGGGGTACCTAATCAAGCTTCCCAAGAAAGGCGACCTCAGCAAGTGTTCCAACTACAGAGGAATCACCTTGCTGTCAGTACCAGGAAAGGTCTTCAACAGGATCATCCTAGAGAGAATGAAGAGCTCCGTTGACCCCCAGCTGAGAGACCAGCAAGCAGGATTCAGGAAGAACCGATCATGTACAGACCAGATCGCCACTCTCCGCATCATCGTGGAACAGTCTCTGGAGTGGAGCTCCCCGCTGTACGTCAACTTTGTGGATTATGAGAAAGCATTTGACAGCGTGGACCGAGAGACTCTGTGGAAACTCCTACGACACTACGGTGTACCCACAAAGCTCGTCCGCCTGATCAAGAGCAGCTATGATGGCATGACATGTCGCGTGATCCACGAAGGGCAGTTCACCAGAGAGCTCCAGGTCAGAACTGGTGTCAGGCAGCGGTGTCTGCTGTCTCCGTTCCTCTTCCTACTGGCCATAGACTGGGTCATGAAGATGACCACAGAGCACAGACGAAGTGGAATACAGTGGACACTGTGGACACAGCTGGACGACCTCGATTTTGCAGACGACTTGGCATTACTGTCCCACACTCATCAACAAATGCAGGACAAGACCACGAGGCTTGCTGACATCTCGTCCCAAGTGGGCCTCACCATTCACAAACAAAAAACAAAGACAATGAGGCTGAACGCAACCAGGGAAGAACCAGTCTTGCTTGCTGGCACCCCGTTGGAGGAGGTGGAGTCCTTCACCTATCTCGGGAGCATCATAGACAAAAAAGGCGGCACTGATGCAGATGTCAGAGCACGAATCGGTAAAGCCAGAGCAGCCTTTCTCCAGTTGAAAAAAGTGTGGAGTTCCAGAGAGCTGTCACAACACACCAAAGTCCGGATTTTCAACTCCAATGTAAAAGCAGTTCTCCTATATGGAGCAGAGACATGGAGATTGACAAAAACCACAGTCAACAGGGTACAGACCTTCATGAACAGTTGCCTTAGAAGAATTTTGAAAATCCACTGGCCAGAGAAGATCAGCAACGTCAGACTCTGGGAGAGAACAGAGCAGATAACAGCAGAGAATGAAATTGGGCGAAGAAGATGGGGATGGATCGGTCACAGTCTGAGAAAGCCAGCTTCCAGTATCACTAGGCAGGCATTGTCATGGAACCCCCAGGGAAAGAGGAAAAGAGGTAGGCCGAGAAACTCCTGGCGTCGAGACCTCCAAGCAGACATCAAGAGACTGGGAACCACCTGGAGTAGAATCGAAGGAGAAGCACAGGACAGGAGTTGCTGGAGGTCTCTCGTCGACGGCCTATACCCGGGTAGGGGTGACAGGCGTAAGTAAGTAAGTAAGCTACGGAAACGCTAAATTTGCCTATTACACAGTGTATGGCCTGCTTTAACCCCTTCATTGCCAGTGCACGCAGACTGTGTTCTGAAGTCTTTGTTAACTCATTCTACCCCAACACCGAAATCCCCAAATGTTGCCGTTGTCCTCTGACTGAAGACTGCACTCGAGTGCAGGTCACAGATCGACCATGATAGGTCAAGGGTGATGCCAGAATAGCTTGGCGCCCATAGGCGCCAAGTTATTCTGGCATCACCCTTGAACTATCATGGTCGATCCTTATCTTTCTGTGGTGTGTCTGGGGTAGAAAGAGTTAACGCAACACGTCAAAGAGTCCCAGGCGTCCCGGGTATATGGACACAAAGTGGTGTCTGAGAGACGGGTAGGTCCTGTCATAGGGGCTTGGGTTTGGGTGGCGGGGGGGGGGGGGGGGGGGGTGGTAGGGTGGGTGGGTGGGGATGGTAGGGCTCATGAGGATCTATATAACCCTTTCAGTTGAATCGCGTTCATTTTTTCCTCGACAGTGATAGGGTTAACTACCCATGGAGCGAATAAGTAGGCCACTTAAAGTTTCGCAACTACATGTATTATTAGTATATAATATGTATTGTTCTGTACGACATCAGTCTGCCCCAAGGCCACCACACAGTCGATCGCCTCCGCGGCAGAGGTGTGGAGGAAGGCAGCGGTCGTTGGGCAGACTTGAAAGGACAAGAGAGATCACTAGTCAACCAGACCAATATTGGTACGATATCGAAAGTAATTTTGGGAAGATTTCTCGTGGGTGGGGTGGAGCGCGTAGGGACCTTTCCGAGCGCAGAGCTTCCCATCTTGACTGAACTGAACTGAACTCTACGACATCAAAACATAGTGCTTAACCCCTTTACTGCTAATGGACTCAGAGTCTGTTCTTGAAATAATTGTCAGTTTAAATTCAAAGATGCCAGCCGTCTAATAATCATCCCCAGCCGTCTAATAATCATCCCCAGCCGTCTAATAATCATCCCCAGCCGTCAAATAATCATCCCCAGCGTATAATAACCATCCCCAGCCGCCCAATAATCATCCCCAGCCATCCAATAATCATCCCCAGCCGTCTAATAATCATCCCAGCCGTCTAATAATCATCCCCAGCCGTCTAATATAAATCATCCCCAGCCGTCTAATATAAATCATCCCCACCCGTCTAATATAAATCATGCCCAACCGTCTAATAATCATCCCCAGCCGTCAAATAATCATCCCCAGCCTTCTAATAATCATCCCCAGCCGTCTAAAAATCACCCCCTGCCGTCTAATAATCATCCCCTGCCGTCAAATAATCATCCCCAGCCATCCAATAATCACCCCCAGCCATCCAATAATCACCCCCAGCCGTCTAATAATCATCCCCAGCCGTCTAATAATCATCCCCAGCGTCTAATAATCACCCCCAGCCGTCTAATAATCATCCCCAGCCGTCTAATAACCATCCCCAGTGTCTAATAATCATCCCCAGCGTATAATAATCATCCCCAGCCGTCTAATAATCATCCCCAGCCGTCTAATATTAATCATCCCCAGCCGTCTAATAATCATTCATATACAGTTTTTATTTTCACTGAGCAAAAGGCATACATCCTCATCAGCCCAATTGCAAGAGGCATCAATCCTCATGAGCCCCCGCAGTTGCGGGGGCTCATGAGGATTCATGCCTTTTGCAAAGATAATCATCCCCAGCCTTCTAATAATCATTGATACAAAGTTTTTTTTTTCTCTGAACAAAAGGCATACATCCTCAATCAGCCACCGCAACCTCGGCAGCTGATGAGTTCTGTACTTCTTGCACTTCGGTGGCGTTCCTTTTTTCTCAGCTGTGAAGGTGTTAAACCAAGAGGACGAACGATGGACTGTGAGGGGTTGGGGTGGGGAAGGGAGAGCTGGGGTGGTTGGGGACGGGTGTGGATGGGTGGTGTTGGTGGTATAGTTCCTATTATCCGTTAAATAGTTCGGGATCTCCATCTAAGCATTTTGTACATACTATGCAAACAAATGCTTCTTCCCAGTAAACACAGCTCCTCGGGCCCACTGCGTCGGGGGTCCGAAGATGTTTTGCTACCGGAATTTAGAACTGAAGTTCTCAGTTCCAGATCTTTTGAAGTTCTAAATTCCAGATTTGGTATTATTCTCTCGTGTCTTTCCTCCACTGAACGGCCATGCAAGCGGGACAGCGGTGCCATGTTGTTGTCCGTGACGAGGCTTCACCGAAAACGCGAGCAAGCGAAATTTACGGGTTCGGGTTCGCTTTCATTTTGACCCTTTCAAGCCAAATTGGTCAATTAGCGAGAAACACTTCACATTAACGTCAGGGAAATCTTAATTTAAGTGTTAAACGTTATGCGCGCTAAGCCCACTTTTGTCAAGAGGAAACAGTCGAAATTGCTGAAAAATATATGCGCATTGTGAAATGATGTATATATGCTGCAGCAACGCCCTGGCACCGTAATAGCACCAAGGACACTGCATGCACCCAGAGGTCTTCGGGCCGACGTCGGCCGCAGTCGGCCCACGCACGACCGTGCGCGGGCTGACTGCGGCCGACGTCGGACCGACGGTCTCTCGCGAACTCAACTGTCCGCCACACACATGCATGCATGTCGCGCGCGCGCGCGCGCGCACGCACGCACGCACGCACGCACGCACGCACACACGCACGCACGCACGCACGCACACACACACACACACACACACACACACACACACACACAGAAATGACCAGATTACGATCTATGTATATAGGTCAATCGTTTGTGCTGTTCTATTATTGGGTACATATATATACCTGCTCCATACCCAACCGACTCCCCTCCCCCTGGCTCACTGACGACATAGCTGAGGCCAAGCGCGAGCGCCGACAAGCGGAACGCCGCTGGCGCTTATCTGACCTCACCGTTCACAGACAGATCTTCCAAACAACTAGATCCAAAGTCTGCAAAATGATCTCCGACTCTAAACGCAAACACCTTCAAAACCAAATCCTGGAATCCACTTCTTCCAAAACCCTCTACGCCACCATGAACACACTCCTAGGCACTTCTAAAGACTCTCCTCTCCCCAACACACACAGCAAAGAAGAACTCCCGTCCGCTTTTTCTACCTATTTTTCGGACAAAATCCAAACTCTGCGCAACACACTCGACACTCTGCTTTCTCCGCCTTGCCCTCCCGACTCCACCTTTTCCGGCACTCCCCTCTCGTCCTTCCGCCCCGTCTCTCAGGATGAAGTCCTCAAGACCATAAAGTCCATGCCTTTCAAAACCTGCGAACTAGACCCCCTCCCAGCTTCTCTCTAACGTGACGGCCTTCCAAAACTTCTGCCCTTCATTACCGACATCATCAACGCATCTCTAGGAAACGGCTCCGTCCCCGATATCTTCAAGTCCGCCATCGTCCGTCCTCTCCTAAAAAAAACACAACCTCGACCCAAAAAAATTCAAGAGCTATCGCCCAGTCTCCAATCTCTCTTTCCTGTCCAAGCATCTTGAGAAGGTTGTTCTCAACCAGCTCAACCTCCACCTCACCGACAACAACCTCCTCAGTCCATTCCAGTCTGCCTATCGCAAACATCACAGCACTGAAACAGCCCTTCTACATATCTTAAACGATCTGCTTCTCTCCACCGACTCGGGCAACATCTCTCTTCTTACACTACTCGATCTCTCTGCCGCCTTTGACACTATTGACCATTCTATCCTTCTCCACCGACTCCACCACTCCTTCGGCATCACCGACTGCTCACTCCTGGTTTCTCTCCTACCTCTCCGACAGACAGCAGTCCGTCACCATCAACGGTGTCTCTTCCAACCCAGTCACGCTCTCCTGCGGAGTTCCACAGGGGTCCGTCCTGGGCCCGGTCCTTTTCACACTCTACACCTCTCCCCTGTCCAACATCATCCAGTCTCACCGCATACACCACCACCTCTACGCTGACGACTCACAACTGCTAGACAAAGACAAACTCGACAACACTCAGTCACTACTGACTCGCACGGCTGACTGCTACGAAGACGTGAAAAACTGGATGACAGCAAACAAGCTTAAACTGAACGACGACAAAACGGAAGCCATGCTGGTAGGCACTCGCCAGAAACTCTCCCAGCTCCCTCCCTCTCTCCACCTTCAACTCGATAGCACCCCCATCTCCCTCTCTGACTCGGCCAAGAACCTCGAGAAGCCTTGCTTTCGATTTGTGACTTCCACACTGTGGCGTGACGTCATTTTGAGTTTACACAGTGGTTCTACGTCTTAAGTCACTGCTGACCCACGAATTCAAGATAAGAGATGTCGCATTATGAAACAATTAACCCTTTTAGTCCCACGGGCACATTTTCCCAAATATTGAAAGTGTTACTTAACGACTATGTACCAGTTGCGGGAGGTGGGTTGACCATGATTATTCAGGGGCTGTCAGCCGGATGAACTAGGCACTACCCTTGAATTATCATGATCAATCCATCTCCTGCTGCAGGGTCCCTGGGCTAAATGGGTTAAATAAGAAACTTTAAGTGACGTTGAAAAACATGTACGTACATGTACGAGGAAGTGGACCACGGCCTAACCCAAGTACAGACGTCATATCTGGCACTGCCTTTGCACTATCATGACCAAGTCAAGTAAGTCAAGTATGATCGTGAGGGAGTTATGGCAGGAAGACCCAAGTAAGCAAGACATTTTAAGGCCGGCGTCGGCCAGAATGGGTCTTTTTGCTTATTGGTACCTTAATGTCATCAAAACCAGTTACCGTCTTCATATGTAAATTGCATGTACCTTGCTGTTGTCTGTTTCCGTTCCAGAGCCAAGCGGTTCATCTTGGGAACCGTGCGCTAACAACTGTATGTCAGCTGTGATACGCAGCTGAAGGCAGTGCCTGAGAAGATTGGTGCCTGGAAGGCGCCAAGCTTTACAAGCACTACCCTTCAGCTATGCCAGTCACGCACAAATTGAATACATTCCCTCGTAGACTGTGCTCAAATACGAGCGAAGTGTGTCCGGAAGTTAACCCTCTGGGTGTCGGTAGCGCTTACTTCGCGATGATTCCTGCAGGAATCATCGCGAAGAAAGCGCTAACGACACCCAGAGGGTTAAAGTGGCGTGTAAAACACAAGCATCACAGTGCCCACGTCTCGGAGGTACAGACTTCACAATCTTCGGTAAATACAGCGGCTCTGGGTGTATCCAGTTTCTAAGTTTAGAAAACTACAATGGACCCTATTTGTGTCGATCCATCGGCTGAGACAGCTATTGGTATACAATTCGCGAACCGGACATTATATACTTGTATAAGACTTTATTTTCTGAATGAAAAAAGAAAAGAAAAAAGGTACAGTGAAGTAGGAAGATTTCCAGAGGAGGTGTGGTCAAGTGTTTCAGTAAACTTATATCAAAGGACGCAATGATTTAAAGGGGAGAGGGTTGGGAGGGCTTTCATGTCAAAACGAGGTAGGGCCCTTCCAGGCTTTACCGGTTCCAAAGATTACCATTCACGCCCTACCTTTCAAAATTACAGTGGTCCTGGAGAAGCAAAGGCCTTAAAATAATAATAAATAATACCGTTATTATATAGGCGCTTTTTCTCAATTTTTGGGCAAATCGACTCAAAGCGCCGCGAACTGAAACCCAACACGCACACTCACGTAACAGACACGGATTTACGCCATTTAAGACAAACACAGTACAAGACAGACGAAGGGCCAGTTCAGCTACTGAAGTTACAGAGATTTTTGATTGCTTGTATTTGAATTTTGTAAAGTGGCCTGAAACCGGTACCAAAGCCGTGTGGGGGGGGGGGGGGGAGGTGGGGTGGGTGGGGGGTGGAAGAACCGGAGTACCCGGAGAAAGAACCCCCGACGGTCCGCCCGAATTAACGGTGACACTTACCAGAGGAGAAAAGTCCGACGCCGGAACCCATTTTCGAACCTCGCACCTTTGGCATTGGTGGCAGGCGCCTTAACCACTGCGCCACCGACCTCCCCAAATGGTAGAACTTGTCGTGTGCAGCCATCCATTATGCAAGAAAAAGGTTTCCTTAACCCTTTCACTGCCGAGAAAAATTGAACACAACCCGACTACAAGAGACATGGATCCTCATGAGCCCCCACAGTCGCGGGGGCTCATGAGGATCATGTCTCTTGCTGAGACCAAAGTTGTGTCGCTACTAGTTGGAGGGTTGTGGCTTTGGGTCGCTGAAAGAATAAAGATTTCGGGGGGGAAAAATGTACGTACAGTGACGCAGAAGGGGTTAAAGGACAGGTGCTCTCTCAAGGGAAGTCTTGAAGTGCAAGAAGTGTCACTTGTCATTAAAGACCATCATGTAGGCGGCTACAGCCACAGTCACAGCTACAGCCGTCTAAATGATGGTCTTTAATGACAGATGGTCTCACGTAATGGTGGTCGCTCAAGGCAGATTCTGCTGAATATCTGTTTGTTTTGGAGGGCCAAGTGAAAGGTAATTGTCCACGAGGGTGAGGTGCGGGGTGGGAAGGGTGGTGGGGTGGGGTGGGGTGGGGGTGGAAAGAGATATAGGCATGTAACGCACGCAGACTTGCCCACAGCCGTACGCACAGACTCTCGCACAACAGACACATACACCGCCACTGACTCAGACGGGCGCATTCATGCGGTAAAGCTCAACACACGGGCTCCCTTTCTAAAGTAACTTTTATACACTAAAAGGTTCAAAAAGATGATCAAACTATATACACTTCTCTACTAACATCCGAACATCACACACACACAATTCACAATATCTCGCCAGGCTAGGTGTTAGTTCTCAGTCTCCAACCTGTTTGATGTTATTGCCTGGTTACGTTGGTCCTTCTCACGTCTAGGCGTGCAAGTCCGTTGTATGCTCTTTCCTGTCCTGTCTGTAACACGGACGTCCTTGTACTCGCACCGTAGCGCAGTTCTCGCTGTGACCCGAGGAAATGGGTCCCGATCAGACTCACTCTGAGCGAAGAGCTGGAGGGATGACCTCACGTTAGGTCCCACCTGTGACTGACGTCTCGGCGTCCGTCGTTCCACTCTTTACAAGCACTCTGAATACGACAACAAAAGTCCCAACGTAACACTTGCTAAACACACAACATATTGGATCAATGAGAAACGTCACGTAACCTGGCTGATACAAATAACTCACACGTTCATTCACACACACACACGTGCTTCATAAACTGTCTACTTCCGTAACACCCCCATATCTCTGTCACTATCTTGAAACAGACTATAGCCTAACACTCTTGCTATACACTACTCTATACACTGGAAAAGACTACGCTTAACCATCCACGTACTACCTTCATAGCGACTTAAGCATACACACCTCACATTCCTTTAGTCATCCATCTCGGTAAATAACTGTATACCAAAAACACCGGTTACTTCACTGAATTCTAAACCAACATAACTGAACCAAACCGGCCAACACTATACAAGCAAATTACTCTTAGCAACGCATACTGTCTTTAACTAAGCAACTATCAATACTACATATATAGAAACATACCTGAATTCTAGGCTTCAGAGTCTTGGAATACGGGCTAGGTATCTCAAACACATCTGATTCCTCTGACAAGAAAGCCCGTATTAACGTATTTCTGCTCTGACAGACTAAACTTTTGCCTAGAACTCACTATAACAGAACTCACTAACTCCCCGTGTTAACCGCTCCTTAAAGATTTCACGTGGCCCACGGCCTCACGGACTATCGGCACAAAACAAACCGTTAACAAAAACCGTACCGTATTTACCCTACTGTGTGAGCACTATGTACGAGCATAGAGCTTCATCACAAGGCAACAGGATGGTCTTACCGCACCATGCCCACAGAGTTCCTACCCCACTCACATAGGTGTATTCAGTTTCAGTACGCTGCTTTTTAACCATGTAGCGGTCAAGGTTTAGCCAATTTCTGTATGGTTCAGGTGGAGGAGGTTGGGAGGGGTTCTTGCATCGATTGATACCTACACTAAACGGGACGAAGCCCGGGTTGTCTGATACGCTTGATGTCGGGGTGATGAGAAATTACGACTTGGCGCAATATTCCTCCAGCCCTGTAATTAGCTCCTCACCTACAAAGAAATTCGAGAATACTCTATCAAATTTCATTGCCACAGCTACATGTTTAGAGCAAGGCGGGGATCTTCACACCATGGCACCTCCTTTCTGTTTAACCCGGGCTGTGGACTACTTTGTGTCGCCATGACTCCTGTAGGACAGAAATCATCGCGACAAATAATAATAATAATAATAATAATAATAATAATAATAATAATAATAATACCGTTATTATATAGGCGCTTTATCTCAATCTTTGGGGAAGTCGACTCAAAGCGCCGCGCCTGAAACCCAACACACACACTCACGAAACAGACACGGATTTACGCCATTTAAGACAAACACAGTACAAGACAAACGAAGGGCCAGTGAGCTACTGAAGTTACAGAGATTTTTGATCGCTTGTATTTGAAATTTGTAAAGTGGCCTGAGACCGGTACCAAAGTGTGGGGGGTGGGGGGGGGGGGGTGGAAGAACCGGAGTACCCAGAGAAAGAACCCCCGACGGTCCGCCCGAATTAACGGTGACACTTACCAGAGGAGAAAAGTCCAACGCCGGAACCCGGTATCGAACCACGCACCTTTGGCATTGGTGGCAGGCGCCTTAACCACTGCGCCACGGACCGCCCCAATATTCCTCCAGAAAAAAAGCGCTATCGACAGCCAAAGGGTTAAAATAGCTGCTGTCAGGGCACGTAACATTTCGAGAGAGATGGACAAACCCATGGAAATTATAGGGGGTGGGGGTGGGGTTGTGGGATGGTGGGGGGATTGTGTGTGTGTGTGAGGGGGTGGTGGTGGTGGTGGCAGAGTATCCCCTCATTCCCGTGGCTCACAAACATTTTGGGAGGAATAAATCATATAGATTTAGATTTGTATAGGGTTCTTTTTTTTAGGCTGAACGTTATCATCCCCGTCACTCTTCCCCTTCCCCTCCCTGCAATCCCCCTTTGTTTGAGGTTTTGGAGGTTGGACTGTAAAACTGTCGGCTGCTTCCCCCTCCCCCCCCCTCCTTCCTCAATTTCTTGAATTTTTTAAAGGCTGGAAAGTCACATCCCGTATACCGTTTGCAGTAGTTCTTCCCAGATAGACTCACCCGGGGAGTACACCACAAGTACATTTCTATAAAATGAGGCGCTAAGCATCTCATTTGAAAAGAAGTCCCGAGTGAGTCTATCTGAGGAAGACTCCCGCAAACGCTACGCGAAAAGTGACAGCCACCGGAAAAGTGACAGACACCCTACCCCCCCCCCCCCTACCTCCCCCTCCTCCCCCCGGGAAAAATGTCTTCCTACGCTTCTGGACCAGGGCTCATTTATAGCGGAGCACCTTGCTTAGTGGCTTGCGCAGGACTAAACTGATTCATGCAACTGGCCCCAACACACGCATCTTCATGCTGAGGGAATGTACTTACCGGCTAATGAGACCTTTACATAACGCCCAAAATATGCGCCGTCCTAGCAGGGTGCTGAAATGCTTACAATTCCAGAACATTAGAAGTTCATTCGTCGACATTATATTGAATTTAGCTGCACTGACTGGCCTGAACTCAGCCAATGCCTAGGATGTTCTGAATTCTGACTTGTCAACGTGTAATTAAATTAAAGTAAGCGCCTGCTTCTTTTTCGTTTGTTTGGTGTTGCTCTTACCTGATTTGGGGGTATTCAGTAAGTCAAGACTTGAACTCAAAGGGTAAAACTGAGTGCGCATGGATTGTGGCTAAGAAGAGTAGTTTAGTTAACCCTTCATTGCCGAGAAAACTGAATGAACACAGATCCGAATGCAAGAGACATAAATCCTCATAAGCCCCCGCAGTCGCGGGGGCTTATGAGGATCTATGTCTCTTGCACGTCTCATGAGGATCTATGATTCTCGCTGAGATCAGTTTGTATCAATGTTCTGTGGACGGTTGTGGCTTTTGGTCGTTGAATGAAGAAAATATTTTAGACACAAAATATGCGTCTAGGTTGTTTTTTTTTTAGGCTCGATACATTTTTTTGGGGCCCACCCACTCTCTCTACCCAGACCAAAATAGTTGACCGGAAAACATAAATTACAATACAAATCCAATCGAAATTGCAACACAAACATTTCGCATACAGAACCGCATGATTCTCTCACATTAACAAGTTGTCTTCTGCTACAGGCAATGCTCGGTCGCCTCGGACGAATGATGACTGGCCTTGTACAAGTTGTAGACTCAAAGACGTGCCTGGATCAGCTTACAGCCTTGACAGCTTAGTTGCCGTGATCAGGCGCTACGTTTGAGCCGGTTTGAGTTGTTCTAACTCCCGCAGGTGGCGCTGGAAGGGAGAGAAGGGAGAGAATCATAAATCAAATGAAACAGAAGCGCAATAGGTTTGCTGTCCCGTTACCGGAAAATAACACAGACTGCTCGACCCTCCCTGACCCCCGCTTCAACAAAACACTTTCACAGGCACCAGTCTATGAACAGGTAAATAACCACTCTGCCCCTGACACAAGTCCCTCCATACGCAGGAGGGATGGATTCTGATGAGCCAATAAAGCTAATCCCTTTTCTTCAATGCGCATCAGCAAGGTATGTAGACCCTCACGAAGCTCGCAAAATAATGTCAATCAGTTGTATTGGATGCACCAAAGGCTCTCAGTGTGTAGCGAATGCTTGTCTATTGGTCTTTGAATATAAAATTTAACCCTTTTAGCGCCAACACCTACAGCAGGAGATTGACTGACCGCGATAATTCAAGGGTAGTGCCAGATTAGATTGGCGCTAATCTGGCACTACCCTTGATCATGGCCAGTCCACCTCCTGCAAGTGGTACATAGTCCAGTGACACTTTAAAAATTCGGGAAAAATGCGCCAATGGCCCTGACTGGGTTAATATGTGTGCAAGAGGCATATATTCTCAAGAGCTCATGGGCTCATGAGAATCTGTGCCTCTTGATTGGAGGTGTTGATGGTGGTGGAGGGGGTTGGGTGTATGTGTGTCAGTGTGTGTTTATGTGTGTGCCGGTGCGGTGTGTGTGTGTGTGTGTGTGGGGGGGGGGGGGGAAGTGTCAGCGCTTCAGTTAGGCCCCATTTACTGTTTAACTCGTTCAGTACCGAGACATTTGAATACCATCCATCTGCAAGAGGTATAGATCCTCAAAAGCCCCCGCAGCTGCGGGGACTCATGAGGATCTATGCCGCTTGTCGACACCCCATTTGAAGCCATGTTTCTGCGACATCTAGTTTTGTGTGTGTAGTTTTGTTTGGCTATTGAATTATCGAATAGTGCAAAAACCCAGTCTTCGTCAGCTGGCATTGAACGGATTAAAAAATTTCAGTTTTGCAAAGGGAGGAAGTCGCAGATGTTTAGCGAAAAGTCAGAAAATGTACACAACCCCACGCATAGCTCGGCTTCTGTGCAAGGGAGGTAACTCATCAATTTTACGGCGTTTGGGCGAGTTTGCACTTGTGAGATAAATTGATAAACCATTGTGCTGCGCGGTTGCGCTGCGTCGTTGCACGCTACAGACGGGGAAATTTATGAATGGGGAATGAATGGGCCAAAATGTGTGTGGGGCATTATAAACCAGCTTGTTTCTCTCACATGTTGGGATCAGTGGAGGGGGTACCCGAGGCCGTCACCAAGAGTGAAACGACGAAACTCGGTATGTAAGGTCACCTGGATACGGACACGTGTATTATTCTCGTTTGTTCAGTCTGTTCTCAGCATAGCTGCATCTATCTATAGATGTGCAAGCTATGTACATTTTGTGCATTGTTGTAACATTTACCAAAAACATTTAGAAAAATATATTTTGAAGTAAAACTTTGTATTTTATGTACTATGATATCACTTTAACTCATTCAGCCCGACGGCCGTATTTCCCAAATTTTGGAGGCGTCATTTAATGACTATACACCAGTTGCAGGAGATGGATCGACCATTATAATTCAAGGGCAGTGCCAGATTAGCTTGGCGCCGACAGGCGCCAAGCTAATCTGGCACTACCTTTGAACATGATTATCATGGTCGACCCATCTCTTTTGCTGTAGTGCGTCAGGGCTGAATGGGGGGGGGGGGGGGGAGGGGGGGGGGGAAGGGGGGGAGAGGGGGGTGGGGTGGGAGAGGCCGGGGCGCATGGATTTTTTTTGCATTGTCTTGAGTCCTTTATTTCATAAACGTCATCAAATACCTTACAGTAATTAAATGTTGGATCTGGATGACCGACTGAAATGGCAGTGCTGGATCAACTGTTAGTTAGCTCTCAGTTTTAATCAGTTTTTATACTTGGCTAGCTATAACCAACAAGACGAGTGACCAACCAGCCAACCGACCAAATGACCAACCATCACCCAAGCCGTCATTGAAACCCAGTTTCCAGCTCAGCTAACAAACTAACTTAAAGCGCCTACGTACCATGCTCCTTTCGCGCACACGCGCGCGCGCGCGCACGCACACGCGCACACACACACACACACACACACGTACGCACGCACATACACGCACGCACACACACACACACACACACACACACACACACACACACACACACACACACACACACACACACACACACACACATGCACGCAATCAGCGCTGGATAGAGCAGGTAATGCACGATTGTCTATGTAGTTGACGTCCTATGTTTTGATGACGATGCACATTTTATTAAATAGCTTTCGGACTGGTTTCCGTCGGATTCTGCTGAGTTAACCAGTCTTGAGCCACCAAGGCCATGCAGTCTGACTGTAGAATTAGGGACAGACAGTCGAAACCAAACTGTGTTCGAAACACACACCGAATGCATTTTAGCTGCATGCACACATAATTTATCTATACATTCTCCCTCTCAATGTACAGCCCAACCTTAGTTGTCAAACAGTTCCCAGTACCTCAGCCATCTCACGCAGGGGCTCATGAGAATCTTCGCCTCTTGTAAAAAAAAAAATCGACCCATTTAAATCCTCATCAGGGAGTCTAACGGTTTTCAGCATAAGACTGTCTGCACTTTGAGAACTTGGGGAAGAAAAAGGGTCGTCTAAACAAACGACACGCAAACTTCAAAACAGGAAAACACACAAGTAGGTAAGAAATGGAGAGTTTATTCACAGCCGCCCGTTCATTTCGGAAGGCAAACATATCTATATTTCCCCGCTCGGCTTAGAATGCAATTTACGATGCTGAAACAGGATCCCGCAGTTGTGTTATCAAACGTGCGGCGGAGCGTCCAGCAACCTCCTTCACGGGAGAGACACAGAGCCAGACCTTTCATTTTATTTATTAATTTAAAGCGCTAACAGCGAGAGAAAATGCATTACACGATGATAGCTGAAGAGTTAAATTCTTCATTTCATATGGATGAATTTAAAGCGGCGGCAGCGATGAAGAAATTGACGGTGACAGTCGAAGAGTAGTGCTTGATTGGTTGCATACATTGAGAGACGTTAACCCTTTGGAATCCTGTAGGAATCACGGCGACCAAAGCCCCTATCGACAGCCAGAGGGTGAAAGTGTCTAATCCGGCACTGCCCGCAACTATCTCAGTTGGGGCGACACGCAGACTAACAAGGCATTGTTATTGAGCATTCATGGTCGATCCATCTCCCATTGATTTGCAAATACAATGTTAAAAGAATGTCGAGCATTGGCTTGAAGTGCAGAGGAGTAAAACTAAGCTCATCAAGTGACGCAGCCACTGATCTGAAAAGAAGCGAAGATTCTCACGAACGCCGCAAGAGGCGAAGATCCTCATGAGCCCCCGCAATTGCGGGGGCTCGTGAGGATCTACGCCTCTTGCAGACGGTTACTGCGAGGGATCGTGAGGATCTTCGCTTATTTTCAGATGGGTTGTGGCGAGGGGTCATACAGATTTCAGGCCACTTTACAAATTTCAAATACAAGCGATCAAAAATTCTCTGTAACTTCAGTAGCTGACTGGCCCTTCGTTTGTCTTGTACTGTGTTTGTCTTAAATGGCGTAAATCCGTGTCTGTTTCGTGAGTGTGTGTGTTGGGTTTCAGGCGCGGCGCTTTGAGTCGATTTCCCCAAAATTGAGAAAAAGCGCCTATATAATAACGGTATTATTATTATTATTATTATTATTATTATTATTTAGCTCTTCCGCAGATGGAAAAAAAGAGGTGTGGGGTTGGGAGAGTGAAGGGGGTCGGGCATGACTATCTGTCGATGTCCGCTGGTTATTATTTAGTGTATTATTATTATTATTATTATTATTATTTAATGTATTATATTATTATTATTATTATTATTATTATTATTATTATTATTATTAAACTCAGACTGATAGTTAATGGCAGGGCCTCATGAGGCTCTGTGGCCTCTTTCAGATGGCCGGCGATGGTTACAGGGGTGTTATAGTGCGGGGTGACAAGATACTCACGTCTGATTGAGATGTCCCGATGGTGTCGAGAAGTGGGCAAACCCAAAAGACATCGCGGAAACCTCAGGGTCAGCGCAGCTTCAGACAGAAAAGAAGGCTATACGTGTTGCGATGGCAAGGACTTACCGGCAGTGGCGTTCCGCTAGAGGTACGTGTTTGCCATGCGAAGGCAAAAGACACTATTGTGAACAACGAATTTTATTGAAATGCAATAAAGGGTTGTCTTCACAGGACAGTACACAGACCAAGGGGAATTACTCAGCGCTGGGCATACACACAGTTAGATCCCCTGCTCAGCCCACAGAAAAATGCGCAGATAAAGAACAAGATATACATCCCTCAAGTAAACTGAACAACGGGATATGTGTATTATTAACAAGGCAACTAACCAACTGCAAGAGGACAGAAACCCCCATGAGCCCCCGCAGTCGCGGAGGCTCATGAGGATTTATGTCTCTTGTTAGTGCCATGTAGTTCTTTATGCCCATCTTGGTCGAATTTATATAATATTATGTGTTCTGCAGGTAAATGTTGGTCAGTGTGCAGTAGTTTCAGATGAGAAATCCGTGATCACTGGGATGTGAAGGGGTTTAAGTCCATAGACATACTCGTGTGGTGTGATGACAGAGTTTTTTTTGTTTGTATTTTAATGGTTACAACTTGTCAGTAAACTTTGGCGATCATCTTGATAGTATTGCTGCTTTGAAATTTATTAGTGGAAGTTCGATGTGAGACATTCTCGTTACACGTGTGAGCTGTATACAGATAATAATAATAATAATTATTATATTTATAAAGCGCAAACTCCCTGCAGTGCAGGCTCTAAGCGCTGTACAATGCAAATCAAAGTTAAAACCTAAACACAAATCAATAAACAAAAAACCCCACAAAATACAAATATTACAATACAAATTCTAAAATTAACAGCACATAAACACACCCAAAGCACAAACAACCATCGCAACAAGGACTGGCACAGGATCATCACGATGTTATTGTAAAACAGAAAAGAGACTGGAATTTAGTAAGACAGAGTAGTGAGACTGGAAAAGATGAGTTTTAAGCTGACTTTTGAAAGAAATTACTGTCGGGGCATCACGAATGTGCTTCGGAAGCGAATTCCAAATGACAGGGGCCTGGAAACAAAAGGACCTTTGACCAAAGGACTTTGTATTTATTTTCGGTACTTTCAAAAGTTTTTCACTGCTAGAACGTAAGGTGCGGGAAGCTTGATAACTAGTTAACATACTTGAAAGTTAGGGAGGCAATGTACCATCGAAATGACGGAAGGGATAATAATAAGGGAACGGTAGATGAAAAATGCACGATGAGATAGGTAGTACAACTACATTTGCTCTTGCGAGAAATATGCCATTGTTGCATCAGGTTGTTAAAAAAACAACAAAAAAAAAACCACCGCACTTAGAAAGGACAAGAACAACACCGTTTATTCAATACACTTGACCCTTCTAAACTTTCTTTCTGTGTTGGTTATTTCGTTGCATTTTACACGCCTGTTAGTTACCTTTTCTGTCCGGATTTGAAAGAAAAAACGGAAAAGTCTATGAACGACATCGATTTCTTTTGTCCGTGAATCTTCTCATGGCTGTGAAATAAACCGCCGGTAGATTCCACCATCCAATATCTTCTTCTTCTTTCCTGTTAATGCTGGTACTTGATTCTCAAGAGCTAGTCACTGTTTTCACACCCTTGGGGGTAGTCTAACTCTCAGGTGCGTGGATCGAGTGTTTGTGTATGTACTGCAAAAATACTTGTACATTCCACCGTCGGAATGACAAACTTCACACTCCTGTGGCAAACGGACAAACTTTGCATTCTCTTTCATGATCTACAACATTCCACAGCCAGTACACTTTACATTCTGATTAAAAAACAAGCAGATTTTTTGTTGGTTGTTGTCAAAAGATGAAATATTTCAGATTTGTGCTGGTCTGTGATTTGGAACACAAACAACAGTTGTGAATTCGAGGCAATGCTGTATTGTAGAATCGGTACACACACCAAGGGAAACCACTCAACACTGGATACAAATACTTAGATCCCTTGTCCCCTTAACTCATTCAGCCCGATGCACGTATTTCCCAAATTATGGAGGCGTCATCTAACGACTATGCACCTGTTGCAGGAGATGGATCGACCATGATAATTCGGCAAGGGTAGTGCCAGATTAGCTTGGCGCCAAAAGGCGCCAAGCGCTAATCTGGCACTGCCCTTGAATTAGCATGGTCGATCCATCTCTTGCTGTAATGCGTCAGGGCTGAATGGGTTAGAGTTCGGGGGATCTAGCTGGTTGTGTTCAGCGTTGAGTGATGTGCCTTGGTTTGTATGATATGGAGTTTCGCCCTAACGCCGTAAGAACCTTCAAGCCTGTCCTTGACCGAACACCGCAACGCCATGTTGGTGGTACGTTGAATTTTTTGTTCATTTGCCTTCAAGCAATTGTTGCTTGGTGATTCTTGACAAACGCTTCTTTTGTAACGTGTGTGCAGTGCTGGTCTGTGATATTGGACCTTACGGCCTGAGGCCGTGGGTCCAAAATCACAGGCCAACACACACATATGTTGACGAGCAAACGAAACGCGACATTTTTGGAATCATACGAACACTTAAGTATTTCCGATCATAACAAAAATGCCCCGTTTCTTTTGCTCCTCAGCGAACTATATGTTGACATCATAATGACAAACATTATGAGGAACTTTACATTTGGTTTCAAAAGTACAAACATTCCTCTTGTCGAAGGATATTTGTTCGTTATGAAAAATAAATAAAACAGTTAGTTAACCCGTATCATTCGGAATGCACCAGTGTGTGAAATAAGTGTGACTAAAATAGTTCAAGGGTAGTGCCAGAATAGCTTGGCGCCTTTAGGCGCCAAGCTATTCTGGCACCACCCTTGAACTAAAGCCATTGGTCTATATCTTTATCTGTAAGTACTATAATGTAGCTTGCATATGGCAGTGTACAAATTTGAAGCTTTTAGCCTCAGTATGATATGGGTTACCAGTTTCAGACGCTCCGGATCGGTTAATCTGTTCCGATCCGGCCGGTGTGGAGTGTTTCTGCATCTAAGAAAATAAATGTGCAGTTTGTAGTTCTGTCACATAGGCCTACTAAACGCAAGTTCAGGACACGTGTAACGGATGTGATATTTAATATGAATGTGCCTGCGTTGCTGCATGAAATAAATGGTTAATAGTTCGCAATATCTTCATTATAAATCTTCTTAGTAAGCCTATGTCTTGCAATAGTGCTGGACTTACAAAACTCAGCTTATAAAATGTGAATGTAAAATTAAATACGTTTCTTCTCCTTTGTACAAGAGTTGTGCCTCTGTTGTGTGTAGGCCTACCTACTCACACGGATTGTGAAAAGAAGGGTACAAAAGTTTAGTTTAGGCAAGACAACATTGATAATCTGTTGCGTCGGCAATCCAGGCAAACGAAGGAGCATATCGCTTTAAAATGAGTGGATCCATCGTAAAAGAAACAAATTGTGCTTTGCTTCAGCTTGTGTAACCACTGATCTTTCTCGAAGCTAGATTTGAACATGTCATTCTGTTGTTTAGCCCTTATCATTCTGATACACTCATTGCTTGAAATAGATTTGACGGATAGTTCAAGGTCGGTGCCAGAATAGCTTGGCACCCGAGGCGCCAAGCTATTCTGGTACCACCCTCGAACTAAAACAATTGATCTTTTTCCTAAACTTTAGTTTTCATAGGACAATAAGCAAAGTTTATAAAATCAGCCTCAGGATGTAATGGGTTAGACAGTTTTTGTAGCGTACTTTATAGGTATGTTGTCAAGATGGTTTTATAGCATATTTTTGTGTGCATAGTTTCGGGTTTCATCTTTTTGATTTTATGGTTTTGCGTGGGTGGACCAGTGTATGTGAAACTTTCTTAAGTCACGTAATTTGAGTATATGTAATGTATTACGATGCCATGTAATCACAGGACGCCAGCTGTGCGCCGCTTACAGCCGTTATGTGAACGTATAGGCGCCTTATAATAATATTATTATTATTATGTGCGTGCTGTAATATGTATATACCTACACACGTCCTCCACCAACCCCAAAAATCTAAAACAAACAAACAAAAACGCAAACAGAAAGGTTGGTTCTCAATATTTATTAATAAACTTTCCTTTCAGTGCTCAGTAACTCTCTTCTCCTACACCCGCACACACACTCAAAACAGTGCAAGTAGCATCCATGTGTTCATAAGCAACAATACAGTTAACTCATGCCGGAAATTTGCAAAGCAACCATCAAACCACAAACCACAAATTAAATACAACATTCAAATATGCATCAACCCAAAAACAGCCAACTGTGACCATTCGGGGAAAAAAAGTGAAACTGGTCTGTAGCTGCCGGCAGTTTAACTCCTTAAACTGCCGGGGCGAGACGCATGCTGCTGCAAGAAACATAAACCCTCATGAGCCCCCGCAGACGCGGGGGTTCATGAGGATTTATGTCTCTTGATAGTCCTGTATTTTGTTTAACTCATTCAGCTCGACGCTGAACAGAGAGGAATGGAGGGAGCTGGTTGTCAAGTCATCAGTGGTGCCCCAACGGTCGGCAAGACCACGGGATATAGATAGATAGATAGATAGATAGATAGATAGATAGATAGATAGATAGATAGTCCTGTATTTTGTTTAACTCATTCAGGTCGACGCACGTATTTCCCAAATTTTGGAGGCGTCGTCTAAAGACTATGCACCTGTTGCAGGAGATGGATCGACCATGATAATTCAAGGGTAGTGCCAGATTAGCTTGGCGCCGACACGGCGCCAAGCTAATCTGGCACTACCCTTGAATTATCATTGTCGACCGATCTCCTGCTGTAGTGCGTCAGAGCTGAATGGGTTAACGCCTAATTCTGTCCCATTTACAGCTGTGTTCTTCACGCGAATTTCGGTCAGCGTGCTGCAGACGCTAAATTCGAGATCACTGGCAGCGAAGGGGAATACGTTCGAGTTTGAAACTTCTCGCGCAAGAAAATGCGCACAGAGCCGAGTAAACTCACGAGTGCCAATATGGCCGCCAGCACGAGGCACAGTTTCTGATGAGAGCCCTGCGGCTGCACGGGTTCATGAGAATATGTGCCTTTTGTTCGTGGATAGGGCTGGGGGTTCTTCTCTCACATTCTGCCCCATTTGCGTGTGCAAACTGTCGCATGCGTCACGTCTGTAATGAGTGAACGGACAGATTTTGTTGGCCTCTTTCACTTGGGTTCCACAGACAACGGGAAGGCGCCAGGCTAATCTGGGACTACCCTTCAACTTTCATAGCCGATCCATCTCCATCTTAACCATTCGGCTGTCGGTAAAGCTTTTGTCGCGATGATTCCTACCGACAGCCAAAGGGTTAAAGTAAAATGTCCACAAAAAATACTAATTCCCGTTTTTTTTTTTACAGCTCGTCTCTGGTGGCAGTTAGCCTTTCTGAGAGATTGCCAGCCATGGACAACAGTCCCTGGAAGTATGCACCATCACCATCACCATCCTCCCGCTCCTCCTTTTCCAAATGTCTGTATTCCTCCTGCAGGCTCTTCAGGGCCGGCAGCGCCTCCTGGAAGTCCTGTCGGCAGACCGGAAGCACCGTTTCCATGGCTACCATGACCTTCTCGCGGCTGTCGTGGTCGGGTAACGTCAGGAGGGAGGGGATGAGGCGACACCAGCCCGTCTCTACCATCGCCTCTTGGAGACCGACTCTGAAACACATAAAGAACGTGCACATGCAGTTACAACTATTTTGACCTTGAAGGCGATTTGACCCTTTGGGTGTCGGTAGCGGTTTTACTTGCGATGATTCCTGCTGGAATCATCACGACTAAAACCGCTACCGACTCCCAAAAGGTTAATTTAGAAATGCGGTGGATACACAACAGAAAGAACGTTCTGACTGGACTCGGAACCAAAGTAGGTAGGCCCTACCCGCTGGTATATTTCGGTTGTCTCTCACTTCCTTCTTCAGCCTACTCAACACCTACGGGTGTATTTTCGTTGTCTTCCTCAGTCTCCCTCAGCCTGTTCAATACTCACTGGTATATTTCGGCTGTCTCCCGCAGCCTACTAGTAGGCTGAAGACGTCTGTGGGAGACAGCCAAACTATACAGCAGTGAGTAAAGACCTAACATCATAATAATACGGCATTTGCTTTATTCAGAGTGCTATTTCAATCCACACTGGTTGTCTCCGTCGGTTCTCAGCCGGTCGCGCAACGGCGGAGACAGTACAATTCATCATCATCATCATCAGTCCCTTGCCCGAACTGGGCGTTGGGGGGACTGAAAGGCAGCAGCAACAGACAGTGCTCTCCACTGAGTTCTATTTTGGGCGGTTGCAAGCAAGTCTGGCATCTCGAGTTCGGTCCATTCTTTTATGTTTGCGACCCAACTCTTTCTCTGACGACCTCGCCGACGACTTCCTTCGAGAGTGCCTTGGAGGATAGTCTTGGACAAGGTGTTGTGTCGGGTCACGTGGCCAAACCAAGCAAGCTTGCGCCGTTTCACAGTTGCCAGAAGGGGTTCATGTGGGCCCACCAGGGAAGTGACGATGCTCCGTACATATTCGTTGGTTTTGTGCTCGCGGTACGAGATGCGGAGCAACTTCCTCAGGCACTTGTTCTCAAAGGCCTGGATTTTCTTTTCTGAGTCTGCAAGCAGTGTCCAAGTCTCACAGCCGTAGAGTAGAATAGACACTACGAGGGACTTGTAAAGCCTGTACTTGATGGTGAAGCTGATGGAGTTACTTCGCCATATCCTGTCCAGCCTGGCCATTGCGGATGTTGCTGTACCTATCCTGATACGGATCTCTGCTACGCAACTACCGTCTTTGGACAGGGTGGCTCCCAAGTACTTGAAGCTATTGACCTCTTCTAGCTTCTGGCCGTTCATGTGAATGTTGCTGCTGCTGTCGCTTGTGGTGTTGATCATCACTTTGCTTTTATCCGTACTGATCTCCATGCCATAAGACCCTGCGCTACTTGAAAGTTTGTCTGTCAGGTTTTGGAGCTCACTATTGCTGCCTGCCATGAGGTCAATATCGTCTGCGAATCGAAGATTGCACAGGGATCTGCCACCTATAGAGATTGAAGTATGGTGGTCGTGGAGGGTTTCCTGCATGATCTTCTCCAGGAATATGTTGAAAAGGACAGGAGAGAGCAGGCATCCTTGACGGACACCGATCGTCGTCCTGAAGAACTCGCCTGACTGATTGTTAAGTAGAACCGCGCTGCAGGCGTTCTTGTAAAGCGCTTCTATCATTTGGATCAGTCCCTCCTCTATGTTGAACGATCTCATGACTTGCCAGAGTCCGTCGTGCCAGACGCGATCAAATGCTTTCCTGAAATCAATGAAGTTGTGGTAGAGTTCGCGCTGATGCTGCAGATGTTTCTCGATCAGGACGCGGCAGTTGAAAATCTGCTCTACAGTGCTTCTTCCAACTCTGAAGCCAGCCTGTTCTTCTGACAGCAGTTCCTCGGCGAAAGTTTTGAGGCGGTTGAGAATGATTCTAAGCATTACTTTGCTAGGGTGACTTATCAGACTGATAGTTCTGTAGTTCTGGCACTGTTTCATGTTTCCTTTCTTGGGGAGCGGGATCACTAGAGACTGTGTCCATTTTACTGGCCATTTCTTTTGCTCCCAGATCTTTTGACAGAGTGTAGTGAGGACCTTCGTTGTTACTTCTCCTCCATGTTTCAACAGTTCAGCAGGTATGTTGTCTACACCTGGAGACATTCCTCCCTTCAGGCCGCGTACGGCTGCTTCCACCTCTTCAGCTAACACTGGCAGGTCTTCAGCCTTCCTGGCCCCAGCCTGGTTGTTTTGGAGGATGCTGGTGTCTGGCTCAGCCTTGTAGTTATACAAGTCTCGGCAGTACTCAGTCCATCTGTTTAGTACAGCAGTGTTTTCTGTAAGGAGTTGGCCGCTGCTGTCTTCGATGACTGTGGCTGTTCGCTGTTGAGTCTTGGTGAGGGTCCTTAGCGTTTCATAAGCCTTCTTGCTGTTGCCGTTTGCCATGCCCTCTTCCACGCTACAACACTGGTCTTCAATCCAATCTTCTTTGGCTTCTTTCATCCTCTTCCTGATCTTCTTGTTGACAAGTCTGTACTTGTTTGCTGATGTGAGGTCTTGGCCTCTCTTTTTCTTCCAGGCTCTCCTCTCATCACAGAGATCGAGGATGTCATCGGTGACCCAGGGCTGTTTGCGCTTCCTCTGCTTCCCCAGCACTTCTTCTGCTGTAGAAAGTAACACCTCTTTTATATTTCCAGCAAGGGTGTCTACGTCGCAGTCCAAAGTAGCCAAGGCTGCAAATCTGCCTCCCACCTGGGCTTGGAAGAGCTCTTCTACTTCCGGGTCTTTTAGCTTCTGGAGGTCGAATCTGATGCGAGGGCTCTTGCTATCTCGTTTCAATGCCAGCTTCAACTTGAGGCTAGTAAGGACGAGGTTGTGGTCGCTGCCAATATCAGCGCCAGGAAAGGACCTCGTTTGTGCTTTGTTAACGCTGGATTTGAATCGTCGAGGCAGCAAGATGAAGTCAATCTGGTTATGGACCAGGCCTCCTGGCGATTGCCATGTCACTGTTCTTGACTTCTTGTGTGGATGGAGGGTATTAGCAACGGTGAGACGGTGACTCTGTGCGAACTCTAAAAGTCGCAGGCCTCTGTCGTTTGTTTCTCCAAGGCCAAACTTGCCAGCTGTTCCTGCCCATTGTTGGTAGGCGTCAGGGCCGATCTTTGCATTCCAGTCACCGAGGACAGTCAGAATGTCTTTCTTAGGTGTTTTCTTGATGATGTTGTCCAGTTGTTCGTAAAATTCTTCTAATTCTTCATCATCATGATCTGCTGTTGGAGCGTATACTTGAATGATAGTGATGTTGTGCGGTCGGGCGGAGATGCGGATGGAGATTAGTCTGCTTGACACGGGGGTGCAGCTGATGACAGTTCCAGCCACCTCTTTCCTTACGATAAAAGCTACGCCATGTTCGTGCTTGGTTTCTTTTCCGCTGAACCAGATTTTATGGCCTTCATCTGTTGTTGTTTCTCCGAAGCCTGTCCATCGAACTTCTGCAAGTCCTACAATGTCCCAGCGATAGCGCTTCAACTCGTGGGTGAGTTCCTTCACTTTGCCGCACTATTTCCATCCTAAAGGCGATAATAACGCACCTCGGCACCATCGCGCTGAACTAGCCAGTCTCCACCAGCCGCAGCCTCCAGGACACTACATGCAGTTGTGTAACATTAAGCGCAAGGTCACCGGGCGGAGAATGGTCGCACTCGGCCGTGCGCGGGCCAACTACGGCTGACGTCGGCCTGACGGCCTTTCGCGCGCTGGACTGCTGTTTTTCTTCTTTCTTTTTGTATTGCATATGTCGGCAATTTACTTACTCGCATGCTGCGAAACGTGAGGTCATGCGTCCACCACCCCACGTCAACGTTGAGACGGATGTTGTGCTCCGCCCTTCCTGCAGTGTGGGAGGGGATATGTGGGCCCGAGTATATTTGCTTAATGTAGAAGGATGTGGGGGGTGGTGGGGGTGGGGGCGTTAAGGCCGTACTTGAGGTTACGCAGTCTGATCATTTCTTCGATATCACATTCCTAGTGGGTAGTGTCGTCAGCCTTTTGTTCACTACGGTTGTCTCCCTGGATTCGCTGCCGCTGCAGAAGCAGAAAATCGAGCTAGACAACCAACGAGCCTCTTATTTTTTAGAATCTGCTGGCTTGCACTTCATGTGTGTGTGTGTGTGTGTGTGTGTTTGTGTGTGTATGCACGCGAGCTGTTTTCCTACATTGTATGTGTTTTATGTACTTCTTTTTATATTGTGCAGCACCGAGACGATTTCCTAATGTATTTTTTACATATGGCAATAAAGATCTATGTTATCTTATAAGCATCTGCTAACGCACGGTACACGTTATGGAAAATGGACTGACCGTATCATTAAGTGCAGTCTTGTTACCTTGAACTTCTAATATGCGACGATTACCTCTGTCATCCAAGTCCGCTTATAAAGTGATACAAAAGTTTACCTAATGATGTTTCCCGCCAGATCATTAACAGACGTCGCTGGACGAAAAAATACAGCAGGGGCGGATCGGGGGTGGGTGGGGGTTCCAGACCCCCCCTCCCCGACCAATTAAAAAAAAATGCTATAACAAATGCTTTATATTTTTTTTTTCGGCCCTTGGAAGCAAAGTCTAGCGTCGGGGAGGACTTTAGTATCAGGTTGAAGGTCCCAAATAAAAAGTAACTGATCCGCCCCTGTACAGTTTACATTCACACATCTGTCCCCACCCATCAAGCACGCATGCTTCTACTACCGGTAGTTGTCATACGTGAGACGCCGAGCAGGAAAAGTACCGAATACCACGCGAGGAGAAATATAGTCTGTTACCCTTATCTTTTTATGGCCGAGCTACTCAGTGCATTTTAATGCGGGGACTCGCCAGTCCAGACATAAAGAAGCTGAATGTCTGTGCATAAAAGGAGTCAAAGGACAAAGGGGTTGTAGTTTTGATGGAGAGCCACGACAACTTTCTGTAACGGCAAACGGATGAGGGAAGAGGTAGGAGGAACCGGGGAGGTGAAAAAGAGTGCACCTGCCTGCGAGAGACACAGAACCTCGAGAGCCCCTGCTTGCAGGGGCTAACGAGGGCCTATGCCTCTCGCTGGCCTCGTTTCATTTAAAAATCAGTCGAATGAATTTTGTACATTTTTTGGGATTGATTTGCAAATGAGCACAGTTACTACTGAGCACAAAGCAACAGTCACACAACTGGTAAAGAAACAAATGCAGCTCTGATATCGCTCACTGCAGACCAACGTTTCTGAGATGTTGTGCACCCACATATTTTAGTAACTCGTTAGAGATTTCTGCCTATGACTTCCCAGGGGTGAGGTAAGTTAAGAGAAGAGTTATCGCACGTCAGGAGACACTGGCAGGTCGCAGCTCTACATTACACCACGGACATGGCGGTCCTTTGTTCCCTCCCCTGACCCTTGCGTCACAGCCCGTGACTCCTCGTGGCCCCCAGACACGGGCATGGTGTGGTATGCATGAAAGTGGATAAAACCGTCGGTCTGGTCTAAGCCAACATTTTTAGCCTACTAGTCTATTACTGTTATGACAGTTTGACAGTACGCTTAGACCAAGGCTGACGGTTTCAGTATACTTTCATGAATGCTACACCTAAAAGGTAGTTTCAGTCCACTTTCATGAATACTACACCTAAAAGGTAACTGGCCAGTCGTAGACATCTACAACTGGATAATTTCGTCAACAAAATCTGACATAATGCAAATCGGGCCGATTCCTGCGAGCTATAGATTCTCATGAGGCCCTGCGGATGCAGGGCTTCATGAGAATCTATGCCTCTAGCCGACGGAAGGAGCTGGCTGGTGGCGAGCGTCCGGCATCAGTAAGCCGCCAAGTGTGGAGAAATGTTAAGAGTAGGTGTTAAATGGAACGCGCGAACCGAAACAGTCGTATAGTTGAAAACACAGGCCAATCGTAAAGCAGAGAACGACGTGCACATAGGCTCTACACACGACACCTTATCCTTTTTTTTCTTTTTTTAACAAAACTGTTCCATGAGGGGCATCAAGCAGAGTAGCGCCACCGGACCTACCTTTACTTTTTTGTAAAACGGCTGGACACAATCAATGCCTCGCACAGGCTAGACTAATAAGGCAGTTTCAATGCGGTTTAAGGGTCGACCCATCTTCCGCAGCAGGTTCACACTGTAACGCCGGGTGTATGCGATTCTTACACGGATATCCGTTTCCGCGTATAATTCTTAAGGGCTGTAGGTACAGCCGATGATACGCTTTCGCTGTCCAATTGTGCAACAACCAGCGAGGAATGTGCGCTTGGGACACACTGGTCAAGACAGCGATTTATCTTGTCACGCGGGTGGGGGGTGAGGGGGGGGGGGGGAGTGGGGAGAAAAAAGATTTTGAGCGAGGACGTCATCTACAGCGTCGGCACCTTGTCTGTGACAACTGATGACTCAGCCTTTGACCTCGAAGAATGCAGATGTGAATGATGCAAGCAACAGGCATGGAAAATCGTCAGCCCCCGCGTATGCGGGGGCTGATGATTTTTTTCTATGCATCTTGGATTTAAAAAAAAATTGAATTCTTTTTTTGTTTGTTGGGGGATGGGGTGGGGGTTGGGGGGGGGGGGAGGGGGAGGGGACGTTAAACGCTTATGGCTTAACGTCTTTCGTCAACCACTCAGGTGATTCCAAAGACGGGGCACCGACAAGGGGGGTTCTTTGGGACATTTCGGATAAGAGTCGAACGCTCTACCACCTGAGCTCCCCAGCTCCCCGCCTCTTGCAAATGGGTGGCGTGATAGTGAACTGATATCGTCATGCTGTGCCT
Organism: Semisulcospira habei; assembly: GCA_036245525.1. NCBI lineage: Eukaryota > Metazoa > Mollusca > Gastropoda > Semisulcospiridae > Semisulcospira > Semisulcospira habei. The sequence goes on along the minus strand of BTPG01000002.1, from coordinate 286,652,405 downwards.
TGGTGACGGGTGACGACCAAAGACGGCTCTGAGTGTTACATTATACCTAGCTATATTGAAGTTTCACTTTTGGCTCCAACCACAGGAAAATGATCTCAAGACCAAACTGACGATCATGTTCAAGTTTGTTGTAGGCTGAACGTCCATCATGGGTTGATATCCTACGTGTCCAATGAAGGACAATCGCTACCACCCCCCCCCCCCAAACTGAGATGCCAACCCTTCAAAATTTGTTAACTCTTACTTTGTTAACTTACAAACTCCCAGAACTAAATGACTTCCATTCTATCGAATGGAAGTCATTTAGTTCTGGGAGTTTAAGCGTTAATTCCACGATCACAAGAGTTATCGTAAATTATTGAGCTCGCCTGGTCCGTATGCACTTGTCTGTTTCTTGAGGTTTTTTTTTTTTTTTTTTCAAATTTAAAACAAAAGCAGGACCAACAATACACCACTTCATTATCGGTTTAAAGTCAGGTCAAAATTTACCGTTATGGGCTCTAAATCCGTAAACGTCATTATGTTATTTTTGTTCACGGTGAAGTACACCCTGAATTATAACCCAGGAACATACATTAACAATCATCAAATGGTAAAGTTTTCAGAAAGTCACAAAGATGTTTACGGAACTCTGAGGCGCCAGGTTATGGCGACGGATGAATTTACAGTTTGGTGAAAGAAGGGGGTAAGATACTAACTCAGTCACTGGTTAAACACTCGACGACTCACTTTCCCTGAGAAGCAGAGATAAATCGTTTTTAGCAAGAGACACAGATTCTCAAGAGCCCGTGCGGGTGCAGGGGCTCATGAGAATCTATGTCTCTTGCAGATGGGACGTGGGAGGGAACAAAGCCACGGGAGGTTTAGAATTTGACAACGGGTGTATTTCTTTCAGTAAAAAAAAAAAAAAAAAAAAACCACCCGAGAATAGAGACAGACAGTAAACTGACGGCCGAATATAGAACATAATGTTTAGTGTACATAAATATTATTGCGACAGTACCTGCATTTCACTGCACCAGACTCTTTGATGTTGGCCCTAGCGATTCAGGCATTTATGGGTTGTTGGCTCGTGTGTGTGTGTGTGTGTGTGTGTGTGTGTGTGTGTGTGTGTGTGTGTGTGTGTGTGTGTGTGAGAGAGAGAGAGAGAGAGAGAGAGAGAGAGAGAGAGAGAGAGAGAGAGAGAGAGAGAGAGAGAGAGAGAGGGGGGGAGAGAGAGAAGACGACCTGTTTCTGTTGGTACACATGGATTCTATTACGGCGTGTGCAGTAACAACACTGTATTTATTTTATGAAAAAGAAAACACGACAAAAGGCAGTTGAAAGCGAGGTAACGTCTATCATACCATTCGATTTACATGGTGGACTTTGCTAAAATTTGCCGACACAACCGGTTCTCAGTGTTGTCTTGCCTTTTCTACTCTTCCCTTCTCAATCTGTGCGACTACGCACACGTAATAGAGATTTCGACTGCCCCCTGTGAGCAACGAGGGAAATTGTTTCTTCTGTACAAAGGAGAAGATGAGCAGAGAAGTTTCAATTTACGACATCCAAACGCTATAATTAAAGAAAAGTTAAGTTATCCCTTTTGTGCAGCATTTTATCTTTCTAAGGAAAAACATTTATACAGGAGATATTACAAACTATTAACCCATTATGGCGTACAACAGGTCGCTTTAACCTTATCAGTGCCGAGAAAAGTTTAACACATTGATTGATTGATTGATTGAACATTGCTTAACGTCCCGACAGCAACAAGGCTTTCTCAGGACGTGCCTGCACTGCTTGTGAAAAAACAAAAACAAAAAAATAAAATATTGAATGTATGTCGCCAGCCGGCCCACTACGTTAAATAAACCTACAACATGGGGCCTAAATAAAGCTAAAACCAGTTGGCAACACACATCCAATATCAAGAGCTACAGGCAGTGCAGACAGTAGGGAGGGTTTTAAAAAGGCAAATACAGGTGAATGGACAAAGGGTAGACAGAAACACATGCCCCAGAATAGAGAGAAAAACTCACCCTGTGGGGCTGACCAGGGTGACCCTGGGAACTAAAAAGTACCTAACCTCACCCAAGTCCCCCAGGGTAGACTCGGGTGGGGGTAAAGTTTAACACAACCCAAGAGGTATAAATCATGAAGATCTATGCCTCTTGATGACACCATTTTGAACTCATGTTCCTAGGACAGCTGGGGTTTTGTGTGCGCTGAATTAACGAAGACTGCAGAAACACTGTCTGCGTCAGCCAGGTTAAATGTTGCTTTTTTTGCGTCTTTCTTGCTTTTATTTTTCCCATGAACTCATTCAAGACGTGCCGCCTCCGGATACGCGGCTTTAGTATTCGGAGGCGGCACGTCACGAATGAGTTAAACAAGAACACGTTTGTATGCCGAAGACACCGCGACTTGAAACGTTTCAGTCTTTTCTTATTCTGAACATGAAACTGTCAGTGCACGATTTTTGCAGGATTAGTCGCTCAACATTTCTGCAAAATTAGTCCCTCAACAATTCCTAATTTACTGCGTTCGCGTGGTAGGACCATGACTACAAACCATGTATGTCAAAGGAACAGGCGCCAGCCATGCATCCATTCTGTTGCATGGGTATGCCGGTCTGTGATTTCCAACCTTTAGACCAGCAGTCGTAAGGTCCAAAGTCACAGGCCTGCTCACACTGAAGTCTTTGCGCGCTGGTCTGCGGTGCTGGTCCTTACGGCCTGGATTCGCAAGGTCCGCAATGACAGACCAGCAGCGCACAATTTGAAAGATCAAAGGAAGGGCGTCCCAGGTTAATACGCCGCCTTATCGGGGTCTGACAAACTAACCGCTGCCTCACGCGGCTCTCTCCCCCCTGCAACCAATCTGTCATAAATCTTAGACATGCTACCCCATGCGGAGTCACCAGCAAAAGGAAAAGGGGTCAAGCATATAAACCTTCGTCGCCTGCTTTAACTCTTGCAACCCTGAGATACAACAGGAAATGGATCGACCATGACAGTTTTAACGGGCGGTGCCAGAATAGCTTGGCGCCTACAGACACCACCCTTCAACTGTCGAAGTAGATTTGTCTCGTGCAGTGTTCATAGGACAACTCGGAACATTTGGGGTATTTCGGTTTTGTGGCTCAATGTGTTAATTTCGAACTGTTCTGATTGCGCAGTACACAGAAGTCGCGGGAGGTGTATCGCTCTCCTGCCATCAAGGCAATCCGGAACTGCCCTTGACCTAAGGTGGTCCTCCCAACACGTGCAGCTTCATGATGTCAACAGATTTGTCCCCTCCCCCCACCACCCCGACCCCAAACTCAACCAAAACAACAACAAACAAGAAAGGTTGGTTGTACATTGCTTAACGTCCCGACAGCAACAAGACTTTCTCAGGACGTGCCTGCACTGCTTGTGAAAAACAAACAAACAACAACAACAACAAAAACCCTAACTAAACTGAATATTGAATGTATGTCGCCAGCCGGTCCTATACGCTAAATAAACCTAAGACCATTTAGCAACACACATTTAATATCAAGAGCTACAGGCAGCGGAGACTGTAGGGAGAAGTGAAAAAAAAAGGAAAGTACAGGTGAATGGACCAAGGTTAGAGAGAAACACATGCCCCAGAATAGAGAGGAAAACCCACCCTGTGGGGTTGACCAAGGTGACCCTGGGAACTAAAAAGTAGTTAACCCCACCCAAGTCCCCCAGGGCAGACCCGGAGAGGAGGGGGGGGGGGGGAGTCAAACAAGAAAGGCAAAGCCCTTATGGCTCACGTGTATGACCGATCTACATGTGTGATCTTTGTGACAATAAGTAAAGGGATGGCCCCTGACCATCAAAATCCACGTTTTTTCAAAGTTTAATACGTTTTCACACATCTGTCAAACCCCGGTGACCCTTGACCTCTGCAATGAGTCGACTAAATTAGTATAAGTAGGAAGGTCTTATCATCATCAGCTACCGTTGTGCCAAATATGATTGAGAAGTTTGCAAAACTGTTGATAATAACTACAATTATATAAAAAATTGGCATTCTACACACATTTGCCGATCTCTTGTGACCCTTGAACTTTCCGCGGGCTCATCCAAATTAGTATGCATAGATAGGTCTTCCCATCAGTATTTGTTTTTACCTATTTCCTGAGCTCTTGTGACCCTTCACCTTTCCGAGGGACCATCCAAATTAGTATGTATAGTTAGGCCTTACCATCAGGTATCGCTGTAGCAAGTTTGGGTTTGAAGTTGTGAATAATATTTGAGAAAAAAACAAACATCTTTTGTCAAAATATGGCTATTTTTTTAACCTATTCCCTGAGCTCTTGTGACCCTTCACCTTTCCGAGGGGCCATCCAAATTAGTATGTATAGTTAAGTCTTACCATCAGGTATCTCTGTAGCAAGTTTGGGTTTGAAGTTGTGAATAATTTGAAAAAAACACCATCTTTTGTCAAAATATGGCTATTTCCTGAGCTCTTGTGACCCTTGACCTTTCCGATGGATCAACCAAATTAGAATGTATAGAAAGGTCTTCTCTTGTACAAAGTTTGGGTTTGAAGTGCGCGAGCGCGAGAGAGAGAGAGAGAGAGCTCTTCTCACTCCCACCCTCTTCCAGGGCACATCGGCACTGGCCATGTATCGGAGGCAGTACCTCATGAGAATATATGCCTCTTGCAGACGGAAGGTGATGGCTGGGGACTGGTGGAGAGAGAGAGAGGGAGAGGAGAGAGAGAGAGGGAGAGAGGAGAGAGAGAGAGAGAGAGAGAGAGAGAGGAGAGAGAGAGAGAGAGAGAGAGAGAGAGAGAGAGAGAGAAACTTTATTTATCAAGGATTGAGATATTAGGCGCACAGGCCCTTTTTCCAATCTGTCCTTGCTACATCTACTGACATACAATAACAGGCAAAGCTACAGTACACTCACAAACAACATCGAAAGTAATGCGAATTACAACACAACAAACAGCAACAATGATATTAACAAAACACACAGGTACCCATACGAAGATGTATGCACGTGTCATAATCACCGTTTGCGGGAGCCCTCCCCAGACACTCCCACCCTGGGGGGGGGGGGGGGGGGGGGGGGGGGGCACGCCACACGGATACCTTCACTCGAATGACATGCTAAGCACATCGTTTGAATAAACGGTGCACCCGCACTACATTCCCCGACCGGGCCTATACGGGGAGCACTCCCACAAACGGCACGTGAGCGCGATAAAAAAAAAAAAAAAATAGTTGCATAAAAAGAAATTTAAAATAATAAAAAAGAAATATATGTTTATACAACACGAGATAATTAAATTTACGTTGTGTTGGATAAATGTTTGTACAGTTTTGCTTTAAACGCAGCTAGGGAATTAACTTCTTGTAGATTCGGAGGAAGAGAATTACACAGGAAACCACCTGAGTATGACAAACTGGATTTATAAATACAAATCAATGCGGGGCCGCTTTATGCTCAGGCTGCTCCGAGAGGTGCTGTATCTCTTCTCAGTAGAGGCCGTACTGTTAAGAGCTTTGTGCATTAGTACGCACTTGTTAAATACTACGTGTTTGCCAAGAGGAAGGAGTCCAGCTGCCTCGAACCTCGCCTCAGTGGGTAGAGATGAGCTAGGAATAATTATTTTGGCTGCTCTCCTGTATAGCGAATTTATTTTCTTGAACTGGACCTCGCAGCAGCCATTCCAAACTGTCGAGGCATAATGAATGTATCTACAATTACCCCTAGTATATGGTGCTGCTGTACTTGCTCTATGGGGACAGCTTCAAATGAGTTGGTTATCTACAATTACCCCCAGTATATGGTGCTGCTGTACTTGCTCTATGGGGACAGCTTCAAATGATAGGTTTAGAGGCCCGGGTTGCAACTGATGTTTCTGACGTGTTGTGACTAGCATGCTTTTTGTTTTAGTTGGATTGACTATCATTCTCTTATTACTGCACCATTCAGAGACTTCTTGTAGGCTCTGCTGGAGGCTGTTAGTTATATCAGCTACAGTGTTACCGGCCGCATGTAGCGTTGAATCGTAGGCAAACATGTCACATAATAATAAAGATACAGAATAACAATGGGCCCAGAACCGAACCCTGAGGAACACCAAGCTCTACCTTACCCTCTGTAGAATAGTTGCCATTTACATAGACAGCTTGTGTTCTCGCAGAAAGGTAAGAGTTAAAAAATGAAAGGGCTGACGGGCTGCTGCTGCTGAAATAAACATTAAGTTTCCTCAGCAAGATTTAATGATTTATAAGATCAAATGCTTTTTTCAGGTCCAAGAATACCGAGCCAGACAAAACGCCACAGGAAAAGTATTGTACTGTGTGCATAAGTTAAAAATGTAAGTGTGGGGCTCGACAATATAAGGCAGTGATATGTAGAGTATATAACCATTTATACCGTCCATACCAGCAGATGTCTTGTTCTTAAGGCACGTTATATAACGAGAGAGAGAGAGAGAGAGAGAGAGAGAGAGAGAGAGAGAGAGAGAGAGAGAGAGAGAGAGAGAGAGAGAGAGAGAGAGAGAGAGAGAGAGAGAGAGAGAGAGAGAGATTGATTGTACATTGCTTAACGTCCCGACAGCAACAAGGCTTTCTCAGGACGTGCCTGCACTGCTTGTGAAAAAAAACAACCAACTAAACAGAACATTGAATGTATGTCGCCAGCCGGTCAAACACATTAAATAAACCTAACACATGGGGCCTAAATAAAGCTAAGACCATTTAGCAACACACATCCAATATCAAGAGCTACAGGCAGTGCAGACAGTAGGGAGAGTTTAAAAAAGGCAAATACAGGTGAATGGACCTCGGGTAGACAGAAACACATGCCCCAGAATAGAGAGAAAACCCCACCCTGTGGGGCTGACCAGGGTGACCCTGGGAACTAAAAAATACCTAACCCCACCCAAGTCCCCCAGGGCAGACCCGGGTGGGGTAGAGAGAGAGAGAGAGAGAGAGAGAGAGAGAGAGAGAGAGAGAGAGAGAGAGAGAGAGAGAGAGAGAGAGAGAGAGAGAGAGAGAGAGAGAGAGAGATTGATTGTATGATTGTACATTGCTGAACGTCCCAACAGCAACAAGGCTTTCTCAGGACGTGCCTGCACTGCTTGTGAAAAAAAAAAAAAAAAAAATAAACAGAGCATTGAATGTATGTCGCCAGCCGGTCAAATACATTAAATAAACCTAACACATGGGGCCTAAATAAAGCTAAGACCATTTAGCAACACACATCCAATATCAAGAGCTACAGGCAGTGCAGACAGTAGGGAGAGTTTTAAAAAGGCAAATACAGGTGAATGGACAAAGGGTAGACAGAAACACATGCCCCAGAATAGAGAGAAAAACCCACCCTGTGGGGCTGACCAGGGTAACCCTGGGAACTAAAAAATACCTAACCCCACCCAAGTCCCCCAGGGCAGACCCGGGTGGGTGAGAGAGAGAGAGAGAGAGAGAGAGAGAGAGAGAGAGAGAGAGAGAGAGAGAGAGAGAGAGAGAGAGAGAGAGAGAGAGAGAGAGAGAGATGATGAAACTTTATTTATCAACGGTTAACAGTTTTGACAGATACAAATCGTCATTTTACAAACTTGCCGTTGCTAATATCTACAACATAAAATAGTTAAAAAATAATAATAACGACATTATATTTACACACATTATTTCATGCAACAATAATTTTTAAAAAAGAAGAAGAAAAAAAAATATACAGAATAGTAACACTCAACATTCATCCTATACCACACACAACACACTATACATAAATGCATGTGGTACATAAAAGTATTAACCATCAGGGTTTGTTTAAATAAATGCCCAGTGATGTTTTATGTTTGGTTTATCAGGTAATCGAAAAGTTTCGTTTTAAAGATTCCAAGCGAGGCTATAGTCTTCAAATGTGCAGGAATAGTGTTCCATACAAACGGTCCAGAAAATGATAAACTAGTTTTAAAGAGGTCAATTCTAGGCAGAGGTAGAAGTATTGTTCCTTGAGGTCCGTTCGCGTTCTTGCTGTGGCATAAATTTGGTGGTTAGATACTGCGGTGTCATGTTATGTAATATCTTGTGCATGCGGATGCATTTGTTGAAACTAAGTTGTTGACGGAGGCCGAGAATGTTTAGATGTCTAAATTTGTCTGTGGTAGGAATGGGCCGCGTATCTATCACTTTGACAGCTCTTTTATATATAGAGTTTAACCTGTTCATGTGAACATCACTACAACCATCCCACACTGTGGAGACATAATCAATTTGAGACTTTATATGGGCATGAAAAAACAGTTTACGAGTATGTGTATCCGTTACTTGTCTAAGCTGGGACAACAGGAAAGTGTTTTTAGCAATGGTTTTACAGACTGTATTTATATGCGTCTCCCAAAATAGTTGTTCGTCAACGTGTATTCCCAAGAATTTACGCTATGTGACTTGTTCTATCGGTTTAGTTGTAAATGTAACGGCTGTGGCCGGCGTTGGTGTTTTTGTCGTGTAGTGATTAAAATACATTTTGTTTTTCCTGATTCACTCTAACCAGTCGGAAACCTCGCTAAGACTACTTTGTAAGCCAAGGTTAATGTCAGCTGTTTTTTTTTAAAAACCCGAAACATGGAGGCTCGTATCGTCCGCAAACAGGTTGCAGTCGACATCAGTGTTAGTAATTTGCAAAGGCAAATCATTAATGAATATTATAAATAGAAGAGGTCCCAAGATCGATCCCTCGGGGACACCGTAGTTAACGTCCCTAAGAGTATTTTCCATTGATATATACCTTTTGTTTTCTGTCTTTTACGTATGTTCTAAAGAATGCTATGGCGGTTTCACTTACATGGTATGCTGCTAGCTTCTTTAAGAGAATGTCATGGTCGACAAGATCAAATGAGAGCGAGAGAGAGAGAGATTCAATGAAGCTTTATTTATCAACGGTTGACGCATTGATATCGTCAGACATAGCCATTTTTCAAACCTGCCGTTGCTACAAAACTACGAGACAAAATATAAAAAAAACTAAGTATATAGTTAAATGTAAATGAAACTGACAAAAACATTGCTAGTTTAGGGAAAGAACGTCCCATGACAATCTCACACACCTAAACTGACACACACACACACACACACACACACACACACACACACACACACACACACACACACACACACACACACACCATCACACACAGAGTTTGTAATACACACACACACACACCATCACACACAGAGTTTGTAATTGGGATCATACATAATCAGGGTTACAGGGCAGTATATATTTCACAACGTAATGATTACGACTGCTTCGAGAAGTACTTGAAGAGACTGATTTTGAAACGGGCTAGAGAGGAAGCGGATTTTACATAATCAGGAAGCGTGTTCCAAGTCTGCGTTCCCGCGAATGACAAACTAGATTTGTATATATCAATTCTTGTTTTGGGGACTAAGAAAAGTTGCCTAATATTACCAAGCCTATAGAGAGAGAGAGAGAGAGAGAGAGAGAGAGAGAGAGAGAGAGAGAGAGAGAGAGAGAGAGAGAGAGAGAGAGAGAGAGAGAGAGAGAGAGAGAGAGAGAGAGAGAGAGAGAGAGAGAGAGAGATTCCCTGCATCTCTCTACACCGGCTCTGGAATGCAATCTAAAACAAATCCATGTCAGATTTAGTTCTTCATTCTGATGATGCAAAGAGCCGATCTCTGCTATTAAGAGGCACAAATGCTCATGACATCAAGTGACTGCGTAGTCTCATGTGAATCTACGTCTCTTGAAGATGGGCCTTGGGTTAAATCAAGGGCCGACTGTCTGCGGAAGACATTCAGAAACAAATGTGCGTCCGATCACTGGGTCAATTCTGACTCAGCTCACGTCAGCAACATAACCTGTCGCTCTACACCATTTTAAGATTCGTAACATTTCTTGCACATTCATTACATATTTTTGATCACACAGGCACGTAAAAGTACGCAAAGGGGAAGCAGAAAAAAGTCCCCACCCCCTCTACATACACACACCAGGCAGCGTCCCCCCCCCCCCCCCACCCGCCTCCCAACAGTTCTAAAGAGGTAAATAGGCTGTGCGAGAAAGGCGCGAAAAAGAGCGCAAAATTTAATAAGTTCTGCCTGTTAGAAAAAAACTGGTATGAAATTCTGTTCAGTTCAGTCTCAAACTGCGCTGCTATCCTGAACTAACTGAACTGGCAAGGAAAACATGACAAGACATGAGGAACCACAAGCACCTAACAACAGCAATGTCGCCATCAACAGAATACTGCAGTGACAACAGCGAAAACATCAGCAAAGGTCCCCAAAAGTAACCCTTCCGTCAAAATCATCTTCAAAGAGCATGACCGCGTCCACTACGTTCAGTTTAACGCTTTCACCTCAGGGCACTGTCGCTCGGTACACGACCCATCTGCAAAACATATTTACAGCAGAACCTGTTTTGTGCGAATACCGTTACGGGAGATCACTTGTCATTAAAGACCAAGCATCATTACGTAATAGTCTGTGGCTCTTTGCCTGCAGATGTCGACTTCAGCTGCCGCAAAGTTACTTCCCCTAGAACGCTGTGGGCGGCGAGATCCGCACAGCCAGGGTTTGCTTGCAGTGTGTGTACAAACTGCGTCACTACAAGCTGAAAATGTGTCATCACGGCATGCGCACCGGATCGAGAAATAAACTCTTAACTTATTCAGCTCGACGGCCGTATTTCCCAAATTTTGGAGGCGTCATCTAACGACTATGCACCTGCTGCAGGAGATGGATCGAACGTGATAATTCAAGGGCAGTGTCAGATTAGCTTGGGGCCGACAGGCGACAAGCTAATCTGGCACTACCCTTGAATTATCATGGTCGACCCATCTCCTGCTGTAGAGCGTCAGGGCTGAATGGGTTCACAGAATCACTGAGCGGCAGAGTACATTAATACAGAAAAGTGACTTAGCAGGCAGCAGAGAGTTAAAAACGAGTGACATTATTTTGCCTTTTAAGACTCGTCTTGAGAGAGCTCATCTTTTAACCCATTACATCCTGAGGCTGGTTTTATTTTTTAAAATCTGCATACTGACCAATGAAGGCTACATTACAGATTTAGAGATAGATCAACCATTTTAGTCCAAAGGTCGTGCCACAACAGCTTGGCGCCTTAGGCGCCAAGCTATTCTGGCACCACCCTTGACCTGTCATAGTCAAACTTAGTTCAAGCAGTAGTGTATGAGTATGAAAAGCGTTAAGACCACTTTCTTCTGGCCCAAAAAAGATGGTTACCCAAAACAGGTTTCACTGTGACTGGCCTGAAGGTGACCGAGCCATGGCAACGCTTAAAACGGGGGCACGCCTTAACCCTTTCAACACTAAACACTTCTCCCTTTCCCTATCCATTTTGTCTTCTTTCCTACCGATGATTGTACCTTGTATCTCATTCATCCACAACACAACAGAAAACTGAACGACCATGACAGTTAATGGATGATGATATGATGGCTTGGCGTCTCTGCAATCTTCAAGAAGCATAGGTTCAAATAAGCTCCTGCGACAAATGTGACATTGCAAGATGGGACACGATCCGATAGGACAGGATTGGAAGGGCAGGGCAGGACAAGACAGGAAAACAAGACTTTTTTTTTGTCCACAGTGAACGTTTTCATCTCCTACGGGCGGATCTCTAGCAAGAGGCATCCCGGTAAGGAAAGGTGCTCGGGCCCACGCCGGCCGCAATGGGCCCGCGCACGGTTGTGCGCGGGCCCACTGCGGCCGTCGTGGGTCCGAAGACATTTTGCTACTGGGGATAGATTCTCTTGAATCCCCGCGGCTGCTGGGGCTTGTAAGAACCTATGCCTCTTGCAGATAGACGGTCCTACCTGCCCCCCAAAAAACAAAGCAAAACAACATCCCGTGTCGACGCTGTGCAGGCTGTCAAAAGAAATGTCTCCTTATTGCAAGCTGTCTTGAGAGATGCTAGGAAGCAGGTATCACTTTAATCCCCTTGTCATTCAAGGCACCCTAGCGCACACCTGACTCCTTGTCTTCTTTTTAAAAAGGATACTAATCACCCTAGCTAATTGCGTTCATGGACACACAGTCATTCCTCCCCCCCCCCTCCCTCCCCCCCCCCCCCCCCGAAAGTCCACACGAAGCCTCGATCCATCTGAAAGGGGAGTAGATTCTCAAGAGCCTCTGCAGATTCGCCCTTGATAATTACTACCAGACAAAAGTTTCTTTTCCCGAACGTTCATCAGCAGCCACTTCCATCTGCTGGGGGACAAAGATTTTAATGAGCTCCTGCAAAGCAGTTCCGCTAAACTCAACAGTCCCGTTCATGCAGATCTATGTCGACCTGATCATTTACGTCCCTGTCTCTTAGAAAATGTAACTCCTTAGTGCTTTTAACCTACGACTGTTGACGTATCTAGTGTTCGGACCACCTTGCAGTGGAATTTATAAGCGTGTTCTTGCTATGTAACGGGCCGGAAGCACCTTGTTTGATATGAATAATGCATCAATCAAACAGTGACATCATTACCGGAGAATGCTTTTTAGCATAGTTTATTCTGACATATAACGCTCAAAATGATATAATTTTACTCTGGCAGACGTTTAGGTCTACGTCTCTGCATCAACATGCGAATTCCGACCGTGAAATTTCAAGGGTGGTGCCAGAAGAGCTTGGCGACTCTGGGCGTCAAGTTATTCTGGCACCACCCTCAAACTGTAAAGGTCAGTCCGTCTCCTGAATACTACTGTGGTTTTCTGAGTCCAAATTTGCAATCGGTGATTTTCAACTTAAAGGGTCGATGCGTTAATCCATTACATCCTGAGTTTGATTTAAAAAAAAGAAATATTGTCCTATCAAGCTACATTACAGATTAGGAGATACATCAACCATTTTAGTGCAATGGCGACAAGCTATTCTGGCACCACCCCTCAACTATCGTAGTGAAATTTATTTTAAGCAATAGTGTATCAGGATAAAAGAGTTAATCTGCACGCGAGATTACCCACACCCAATTCCGTGTCAACGATTACAATCTGAATAGACGTGGCTAATACCTGTTCAGAGCTATCGGGATTGTCATTGTGATAGTGACTGTCATTGCCACAGTGATGGGACACTGTTCTTGAAACATCTATAATAACGTGACACTGAAGTTATTTTCTGCAGCTGCAAACAACACTTGCCTCCTAGTAATAATAATAATCAGGGCTTCTGTTTTCACAACAGGTTAAAGGGTCTGTAGACCCACAGATAATAAATTTTAGAGGGTACACAGACCCCCATCTGAGCATAACAGAGGGGTCCGCAAATTTATTTAAGAAAAACTGCATCATCGGTATGTTCTTTAAAATAAATTAACTCATTTCGCTCTCTCCTCTTTAAATTTGTTGTTACAGTGCCTGCGTGTCCTTTCCATGACACTGATTCTTTACCTGGTGAGCAATCGTGCAAAAGCCTGTCTCCGTCTCTTTCGCACACACACACACTATATATATATATATATATATATATATATATATATATATATATATATATATATATATATATATATATATATATATATATATATATATATATATATATATATATATATATATATATATGTATTTATTTGTATAATCATTTAATCATTTGATAATGCATTGTAACTGAGAATATAGCCTTTTCTGCTGAATGCAGATTGACAACCAAAGTCTGACTTGTCTAAACTCTCTCTCTCTCTGTTTCTGTGCGAGTGTGAACTGATGTACTTAAACGTTGGTTTGAACCCATTTAACCCGAAAGACGTATTTCTCCAATTTTAGAGCTTTTGCCGCCTAATAACTGCGGACCAGAAGATTGATCGACCATGATAAAAAACCTGACAAACTTATTTCTGTTCAAATTTCTGGACTTGCTTTTTGAGTTTGCCTCCGTGCATATTGCGCATGTCCTCCGTGTGCCGTCGTGCTTTAGCCATGGAAATACACGCAGCCATAGCCTCTGAAACTGCATCGCGGCTGCGGTACCACACACGGCCCAGGGGTATCATTTCTGGTACTGTCGCTTGTCGATGATAAGCGATTATCAAGATCAGAGGTTGCCGGATTAAAGAATCCGAAGCATTACAGCTTCCTTTGCTTTTGCTCCGCCATTACAACTTCGTTCAAGATCGAAAGTGATACGCGCGATGTGACGTCACAGCAAGTAACGCGCACTTTGTAATAACATGCCGACACCACACGTAAACTAACAGTTTGCCCGTCCGTTACATTCGCACGGACTCCGGAGTCAGGACGATTCTGAACGCTGCCGCGACAAGCGAGCGGTTAAATGAACCCACTCATCACTAAACAGCAGAACGAATGTCACCGACCTCTGTTAGGGTACGCACGGTGGCGCAAGGATAATGCGTCTCGGACGCAGATGCACTGAATTTTAGTGCGTCTGATCCCTTAGTTACATTTTCCGTACGTGATTTTGAGTTTTAGTGCGTCAGAGACGCACAGACGCACTAAAACGGAAGCTCAGAAATATAATAATAAAGGTAATTTGTATAGAACCTAATCACCAAGGTGCTCTAGGCGCTTTACAATCACATTAATGAAACACAAAGCAAAATACAAAAACAAATACATACAACAACAACAACAAACATACACTGATTTACTAGGAGCAAAAAACTCACACACACACACGCACACATGATGAGCCGGCAGACAAAATGGTCTTTAAGTATATGCAACAGAGAAAAGGCGTGTTTAGGCTTGGATTTAAAAATGGAGAGAGCAAGAGAGATGACGAGTGACGCACGTCAGCTGGGAGAGCGTTCGATGTAATGGGACCAAAATACGAAAATGAACGATGACCTTGAGTGACCTTATTACGTCTAGGGATACGGAAAACAAGTGTCTGAACAGGCCCGGATCCAGGGGGAGGGCAGGGCCCCTCCGCGATCCCCAATTTGTTAAAATGCTATAAGAAAGTCCCTTTTCGGGGTTGTTGCCCCCCCTCCTCCTCATCCCTTTTCCGTAGTTTATCTGTTACCTTCTCTGTTCGATTTCTGATTTTTGGGGACCCTGACACCCCCCCCCCATCCCCCCCTGTTTGATTTTTCGGTGCCTGGAAAGTACAAAGTACGTCGCCTAACCTCCCCCCCCCCCCCCCCCCGTGTTTGATTTTTCGGCGCCTGGAAAGTACAAAGTACGTCGCCTAACACCCCCCCCCCCCCCTACTGTTTGATCTTTCGGCGCCTGGAAAGTACAAAGTACGTCGTCTACCTCCACCCCCCCACCCCCCCCCCCTTTTTGATTTTTCGGTGCCCGGAAAGTACGTCGCCTAGAGGCGCCAGGCTATTCTGGCACTACCCTTGAACTATTTTAGTCAAACTTATTTCTCACACTGGTGTATTCCGAATGATAAGGGTTAATATACAGGTGACCTCTCATAAGGATGGTCACTCAAAACAGGTTCTGCTTACTGTACCTAAGGTAACCAGAGATCCTCATGAACCTTGATACATATTCCGGCCCAGCCTGCATACAATACACTCTCTTCTCAGCGAAACAAACTGGGTTCTCAGTATTTGTTCATGAAAACTGGAGCAACCACCTGTTAAGAACGCATGCACCGTTCTATGGGTAAATATATATATAATGTACACAGCAAAATTTACAGTGTCTATAAATTAATGCTCGGACGACTCTGGGCAGATGAAAGCTGAGGCAATAAAGGGTTGGTAGGGCATTCACTCATACAGCCCCCACGAAGCCACCACATACGGCCTGAAGACTTGATGGCTAGCTCTTTTTGGTTTACAAGTTTAGCATTATGCACTCGCTACCAACTAAAGAAAAAGGTCCTGGAGCCTACACCAGCTTTTATCTGAGACAAATCAGTTAGTTTTTTTTTCTTCATATCTTTCAATCTTTTAAACCTTACCGCTTGTTTTCTGCAGAGAAAAGGAGACTTCCACCTAGGACGTTACGCCAAACACAAAATTTCTCCAACACAGTATCATACCTAAATACAAGTAACATTTGCGACTCTTTCTGCTCCCACGCTAAGTGGAGAAAACTGATCGTCCACAGCATCTCAAGGGTAGTGCCTTATTGGCTCTGTTCCCTTCCAGACGATGAGCTCATCAGGCACTATCCTTGGGCCATCATGGCAGAATCATCTGCTGCAGAGTGAACTATTTCCAACGCTTAACCTCACAGCAACGTTATTACTGCCATCTTAGCTCGACTACTGAAGATACCGCAGAACTGCATTTATCCCATTACATCCGAAGGCAGAAAGTTTTCAAATTTGCGTACTGTGCTATGAATGCTACATTACAGATTAGAGACAGATCAACCATTTTAGTTCAAAGGCAGTGCCAGAATAGCTTGGCGCCCAGAGGCGCCAAGCTATTCTGGCACTACCCTTGAACTATCATGTCAAATTTATTTCATGCATTAGTGTCTCTGGAAGAAAAGGGTTAAGCGACCACCCTTATTTGAGACAACCTGCCGTTATACACCACCACTCAATGGCTGTAGCCACTTAAATGATGGTATGTAATGACAAGTGGCACATTGTGCCCTTCAAGGCTTCACTTGAACGAGCAACTGTCTTTTAAGACCACTTTTTTCTTGCAAAAAAAATGTTTCTCTAAACAGGTTCTACTGTACTTAGCGGTAGGCTATTTCTGACTTTCGGCCATTTTCTGTCTTCAACCCATTTAACCCTTTTAGCCCCAAGGTCCCATTTCTCAATTTCTGGAGGTGTTGCCTAATGACTATGTACCAGTTGCAGGAGATGGTTTGACCATGATAATTCAAGGGTAGTGCCAGGTTAGCTTGGCGCCTGAAGGCACTACTCTTGAATTATCACGGGCGATCCATCTCATGCTGTGGCGCGTCGGGGCTAAATGGGTTTAATCTAAGTTAGACTATTTTTTGACATTTTGGACTATTTTCGGACTTGAGAGCTAGACTATTTTACTGGACCGACTGTTGCTAGCAAGACTATTTGCTGACTCCTCAGCCAGACTGTAAGTTTTCCGACTGCAGTCATAGATAATTCTACAATGTCCACGAACCTGGCAATGGACGTGAAAAGTGCGTGAAAAAAAGAAGAAGACAGGGTTCACGGCCAGAATCCTCCGATGTGAAATCTATGTTAGCCTGTGTGAAGGGCTCAGTCAGTGTCATAAGCCAACGGTTTGGGAATTCCATAATAACGCCAGTCACAAAGAAAATACTCATTCAGCTCGACACACAACATTGTAACGTAACAGTTTAGATACTTACTCTTGGTACTGCCGAAGCCTCTCTTTATGTGTTGCATCATCCAGATTTGAGTGCTCAGTATGCAGGCTCTAAAAGACAAAGAACAATACAAAAGAAACCAAAGTTTAGCAAGAATGCCAAAGCCCTTATGGCTCATGTGTATGAGTGATCCATGTAATTAGTCTGACCTTAACTGACATTTCTGACAGGCCACTGAAATGAACAAGTGTTCAGGCGTCTTAAAACGAGTCAACAGTTGGCTTTGTGCCAGCAAAATGTATGCATTTTTCTCACATTTGCAAAAACCCTCGAACGACAAGAATGGTGTGATTATTTTTTTTTTTTATATCAGTGATTTAGTCCCCTCCCCCCCGCCTCCTCCACCCACCCACCCATCCCCCCCCAAAAAAGAAGAAGCACAGAATAGTAATAAAAAACCCCAAAAAAACCCTGTCACAATCATCTGGCTCTGCCTTTGAGCCATCAAGGTCAACAAATCTCCAACAGCCTCTAAAAGCAAAAAGCAAGGAAGAAGACAATCCATAAGCAAAATGTCATTAGGCTGATGACATCCTAACGACTTTTTGGTTATAGTGCATTTACATTGTACCTTTTCTTTCACCAGATCAGCTAGGAGGGTGACAGCACGCACTTGCAGACTGTGAGCCAATTTGTTGTCAAAAATTTTCGCCAAGACCGATAGGCCACCCTGCTCAAGGAATTTTTTCTGGGCGAAAGGGAAGTGCCGGATCATTGTGGACAGTGCATACATGGAGTGCTTGCGCACCGTCATGGAAGAGTCAATAGCCAGCACACGCAACAATTCATGCATAGCTCCATTCTCAATGGCTGCTACCTGCACCTTTGGGTTGCTGTAAGAAGAAGGAATGTTTTCCTTAGTTTGTTTACGAGCCAAAGCTCATAGTTTATTTGGTTTTTGTTTAAGGAATCAGCAATACAACATGAAAGACTATCATCTGATGAACTTTTTAATTTTAGAAATGATAAAGTGAGGTTGGTAGCGCTCTTTGTTATGATGTTTCCCAAAGGAAATACTTTGCCAAAGAGAACTACTGACAGCTAAACGGATAATATGAATTTATTTATAATTCACACATCCACATACCACAATGGGAGATGGATTGGATATGATAGTAAAAGGGTAGGGCCAGATTAGCATCTCAAGGTGGCAAGCTAATCCGGCACTACCCTTCCAATGTCACAGCTGATTTATTTCCCACAGCTGGTACACACATAGCCTTTGTAGCTGCCTCCAAAAGTCAGTTGTTTCTAAATCTGAATTAGGTCCAAAACAATATTTTGAGCCCCTTTATAGTAAGGAAAGACAGTAGGTTTAGCCTCCTCATAATAAGGACTAAAAGGACCGTTTTGATGAATCACACCTATCACTGCTGCATGCGTCCTCATAGCAGTCATACTATAATACTAAATAAGTACCTCAAACTGTGGATGTCACGGAGGCAACTCCCTGCGAGCAAGAGGCGTATCTCCTCATGAAACCATGCGGCTTTGGGGGCTCATGAGTATATACGCCTCTTGCATATTTCGAGGGCTGGATGAAGCAAGGGATTGTTAACCCATTTAACCCTGGGGCACTATTTCCAAAATGTTGGAGTGTCACCTCATGAATATGTACCATGTGTAGGAGATGGATCACCCATGATAATTCAAGGGTAGTGCCAGATTAGCTTGGCATCTGATGGCGCCAAGCTAATCTGGCACTGCCCTTGCATTATCATGGTCAATCCATCTCCTGTTGTAGGGCTTTGGGGCTAAATTTTAATGGGCTAAAGGCTTAGGGATAACCTCTACACGTATTTGGTGTGAACGATAAGGTTCTAAACCACAGACCACCACAGAGATGCATGCAGACTGTTGACACTGACCTTTGGAGTGCCGAACCCAGTGTAAGAGCAGCCTCAGAACGAACTTGCTCTTGGGTGTTATTTAGACATCGCAGCAGCACTGGCATTGCACCCAGGTCACAGAACAACATTGCGTTGTCAATCTGTATTGTGTGTAAAAGAAAAAAACTTTTATTGCAGCACTATACAATAAATTTCCTCTGATAATCTCATCAGCTCATGTATGTATATGTACCTACTCCATAAAGTTTTTCCTTCTTTGATACATGCATTGATATATTGTATAACAAACTAATATTCATGAATTTGCTTGATATACTTTCCTTCCCAAAATCCGTTGTGCGCCAAGAAGATTTGAACTTGATGATACGTGCATTTTTCAAAACGGAAACGTGAAATATTTTCATACCGCAACATTAACAAGCATCGTATATGTAGTAGTAATGAAATACTTCTTGGTGTGTATGAACACTCAAAATTTACATCTTGTATACAAACACAAATGAAAAACAGATGTCAGGAAACATGCGAGTCGCTGGACTGACTAGTGAAATTGGATGAGATGTCAGCTGACGATATTGACAACCTGAAAAAAGGACTAAATAAACAAACCTGCTGTCATTTTCCGCAATTATGAGGAATCTAGTAAATTTACTCAGTAACACACACGGTTATACAGAGCACTGGATGTGCTCATAGTCAGACGAAATCTACGCTTTGAGTTGACACCGATATGCACTTGTCTGCCATTCATGTGTTTTGTCTAAACACCGCAATCAGATGTAAAATGAATGTTTTGTTTGTTTTGGATTGGTACATAAACTATACTGAGCAACATTTTGCTTGATATAGTGCAGACAACCGACAGATGTGATTACTTGACCCAAATAAATTGTCCTCGTCTTACAACTTGGACATTTTGATTCGGGTCTCGTAATCACATCTGCCTGTTATAGGCACTGTATCAAGCAAAATGTTGCTCAATATAATATAATAACTGCAATTAACAGTTATGCAAAACAAAATGCATATGATAAAATGCGTATGACTACAAATGTGCGTGTGTGCAAGTTCATGAGTGGGTGTTACACATAATCTACACCATTGCAATAAAAAAACAAACACTATAATAAATGCACAAAGGGGTCAAACCTATTTATAAGAGGTCTGTGGTTAACCCTCTTCTGTGTGCAACCATGGGTACTGTACACAATACCAATGGCTGCATGCATAAACCCATTACAGCCTGAGGCTGATTTTTTAAATTGGTTTACTGTTCTATGAGGGGTACATTACAGATTAGGAGATAAATTAACCATTTTAATTCAAGGGTAGTGCCAGAGTAGATTGGCATCTCAGGCACCCAAGCTATTGTGGCACCACCCTTGAACTATCATAGTCAATTTTATTTCTTGCAATAGTGCATCAGGATGAAAAGGGTTAAGGTGATTCGAAAGGAGACTGAAGGCTCCCAGTAAACCAGTTTGCTCACCTGATGCAGGTGGTACTCAAGCTGAGTCAGAAGGTCAGACATATCTCCCTCTGCTGCAGAAACCTTGTGAAACTGATCTACGAGCTCTGTAACGATTTCGGAGTCTGTTTTTATTGCAGCATTCAAGGACTGAAAGTCACTCTTCAACTCCTCATAGCTTCGAAAGTTGTTCTCTTTTCTCAGCTTCTGTAAACCAACAAAACAGATCAACATAAAATATTCAAAAGAACTATAAATCATCGAGTACATTAATATAAACTGGTAATACAGCAAACTTATAACAGAAAGCCAAGTGATCTGATTTTTGTAATGTTTCAAATCTGTTTGAATTGTTTTCATATAAAAAGTATTGTTAGGATCACTGAAGAAGTGTTGCTAAAATGCAATATCAGACGTACAATATATATTCAATCTTGTTGACTGGACATCAATATAAATATTTTAATTATCAAAAGCAACACGTAACATTTATCCCCAACTCTTTCAGAGGCAAATTATTCATATACATTCATTCAATCCTCTCTGCGCCGTCTGGTGCTTGAGGCGACGGCAATTATTCATATACACAGGATCAAATTAACACATTTGAGATGTGACGCATCTAGATACGCAGCACAAATTTAAAGCTGCATATCTGAATGCAGCACATCTTGAGTGAGTTACGCACAACCCAACAGTCAACTGGATCACTATGATAGCTCATTAGAGGTGCCTGCATGATCACTTGATGAAAGAAATCAACTCAGTCAAATTACCTCCATATCTGCTGGGTGGAACTTCTCCGGTTTCATTGCTTTTACAACCTGTTTCAGCTCATCAAGGGTGTATTTCTGATCACCAACTTGCGTCATTCCTGTAAACATGATGACACAATAGATCAAACAAAACTGCATGATTTCTAAAATCGCAGAAGGAATCTTTTACTTGAAAAATGTGAATAATTGCCTGGTATGCATGCTTTATGACAACGTTGGCTCTATTGAATCCAGCGTTATAATGTTCACACACCTTGTCTTAACCCATATCATACTGAGGGTAAAAACTTCAAATTTGTACACTGACATATGCAAGCAAGCTAAATTATAGTACTTACAGATAAGGATATAGACCAATGGCTTTAGTTCAAGGGTGGTGCCGGAATAGCTTGGCGCCTCTAGGCGCCAAGCTATTCTGGCACTACCCTTGAACTATTTTAGTCCAAATTATTTCACACTGGTGTATTCCGAATGATAAGGGTTAACTCCTTGACAGCTACCAGTGGTCCTGTTCAGTGGAAAAGATGCATAGTTGTGCATCTTTTCTGCTGAGAGGTATCATCCGTAGCAGTCAAGGGGTTAAAGATCAAAGCATTAATTATTCCAAAACAGCAGACACGCGTATCATTAAAAGATTAAAAGCAATCAGCATGATACTGTCACCTTCCTGCTGCTGCACTCTCACACTCCTACTGAGCACTATATTGCAATAAGGTTATTGCTAAGCATTTTTGAAATGCAGAGAAGAATCCAACGAAGAATGAAACACGCTGCGAAAAGACAGTTACAACACAACAGTGTCGTAACTGTCTTTTCTAAGTGTGTTTCTTTCTTTATTCTGTTCTTCTACGGAGATAAGAGACACGTTGCTGCAGCAATAGATATTATACAAAGGTTGGTAATGGGATCCAATGACACAATTTGATGGATACTGAAAGAGGAAAAGGAAATGTATATTTTATATATATATATATATATATATATATATATATATATATATATATATATATATATATATATATATATATATATATATATATATATATATATATATATATATATATATATATAACAATTTTGACTTATGGTACCTTCACCTATATTATTAGCTGGTTTATTTTGATCTGTTTTGTCCTCATCCTGCAGGAGGCGAGCCTCACGTTCTCCCGTCTGAATATTCAGCCGAACATGGAGCCCTCTAGGTATTGCCTGACCTGCAAACATGTGACACAAAACATTATTCAAAATACATTCAAAATGTATTTCATTTGCATACACTACTCATGCCCTAACTTTCAGTGCAGCAGGAAATGGATTGATATTTCGAGGGCTGGATGAAGCAAGGTTAGTGCCATATGAGCTTGGCGCCTGAAGGCTTTGAATTATCATGACCGATCCACCTCTTAAAACTGGTACATAATTGTTACATAACACCTCCACAATTTGGGAAATGCGCGTTACACAAGGTATCTCAAGTAATACATCAAGCCCTGATTTTATTAAGTCACCAAAAAACATAAATGATGATCAACACAAAAATGATTACCTGGTTTCACCATCTGCCATTCGTTTGTTGGTATGAATGGTTCAGAATTTTCAATTGCAATCACCTCTTCCACATTTTCCACATTCACTACACCTGCACATAAACAAAGATCAGTTATGATTTAAAAGGTGCTAAAAGGTGCAATGTATACGGACTTTCATTAAAAACATGAAAAGTGTCTGTAAGTGTCTGTAAGTGTACCCGCAAACAAAGAGCCACCCTGACAGCAAAACAAGAAAATTTTATTTGTTGCTTACTTCAGATGTTCAGCCTACTGTCTCAGCTACCTTCACACAAAAAATGGATGAGTTATCGCCCATGGCTACCTTGGAGAACACAGGGTTTCATTAGTGGTGAAAATAAGCAAAATTGGACACACTCTGTAAAGAAAGTTTCCTGTGATATGTTTTAACACACAAGTTGTGTGGATTGCTTATGATGTTATTAACTGCCTCAAACGAAATTTAACTCGGAAAATTCACATGAGAACCAGAACTTCCGGTGCACATCATTTCTTAATAAATCTTATTTGATTTAGTGTGAATTACTTTCAAACCATTTTTATGCTCCAGTGACTGACACAGAGATAAAGAACACACACATATCCATGTGATCAGGTAAATATGACCGCTAACCTAAAAATAAAGAACTTTTTGATTTTCATGTTTGTAGGTCATGTTGATTATTTATGTACCTTTGACAAACGAAAAGTAGGTCAAGAACAGGCCGGATTTTCATGCACACGGACACTAGTGACACTGCACATTGGTTGGCTTTCAGCTGTGTCCTTTAAGATGCTCTCCATTTTACTTTCAATATCCTGGGATGGTAGTGTCACTGATGATGTAATAAGTCATTTATGTGCGATTTTTAAGACTAGACATTCTATTTGCACACGACATAACACACTCTTCATAACATTTTCTAATAAATGACATCAAAATAACCCAGATTAAAGCATATTTATGAAGAAAAGCGCTATGGTGAAAAATTTGTGTTTCTTTTGTTGATCAGTATAGGTTCTGATTAGCTAAAAGGTTGTTTAAATGTGTCACATCTGTAATGACAGAATAACAAAAAATCTTGTGTGATAATAATACCAGCATGAATCATGGTAGTTCACAATATAAAGCAAAACAGCAAACTTCCTTTGGACTTTATTTATGTCAGAAATGCCAATTTATTATCTTGCTTACAGTACCATTTCAGCAGTGGTGGAAATTATCGGGCGCCAATGGGAAGCTGAAATGGCGTTGAGCGTGTTTAGATGCCATTGTCACAGGTCTGGCTAGCGCTGTCAAAATTCGGCCATGGCAATACCAAAACTTGCTTTGTGTACTGGTCTGTCCTCTGTGCACGATCTGCCTGCTGTAAGTGCGTGTGTGCAAAAATATGTGTAGTGACCTTGACCCTTGCTTTCATGATCAAACATTTTTGGAGCCTCATTTTCAACTTCGGATTCTCCTGTTTCTGTCAACGCACCTAGATTATGGTCCAACTGTTTTTTTTTTAGTCAGTTCAAATTACTGAGTTACAGGCCTGGCTAGCTGGTACGGAAAAACATTAATTTCCACTCCTGTTTCTGCTAGCAACATATCCATCCATCCACCTAGCCAGACAGCCATAAATCCATCCATCCATCCATTATAGTATACATCATCAATTAAACTCTCAGAACTAGATGATTTGCATTCTAAAAAATGAAAATCATTTAATTTTTGAGCATTCACATACCATCTTCTTCATTCTCTTCAGTCTGTACTATTGTTAGGGCTCCCACTTTGTCATTTTTTTGGTCAGGTGCCACAGGTGATTGCTCACTCTGGGCACTAAGGCTGTAGAAGCCCAGGCCACAAATCATAAGCAGAACAAACAGATGCACTGTCTGTACTGTAGTGCGAATCCAGCTCATCTTCAAACGTCTGTCAACACCAGAAAAAAATGCACATGTATTTAAATGAAACACTTTCAAGGAACTACACAACACTGTCAGTAATTCAAAGAAAAATGCACTTATGGGGAGGGAGCAGATTTCCATCATGGATCCATGATGATTTATTTGAAAATTAAACAAATTGACACTAGCACAAATCATGAAAACAAAAACAAAACCAATTACACATAAAGGTTTAATCACAAACCACCCTCACCATAGCGTGTTAATGATTACACATTAAAAATCTTATTTAAAAAACGATGCGAACATTCGAACTTAGACACTGTGCATCTGCAGACGCTGCCCTTTTTTACCTTTGAAAATAGAAGGCATATATGTCCATCTGAAATTATCAATTGGCCACGCCTGACTCTGGTCCTGATTCTACTTCACTTTTCAAAATTTGATATGCGTCTTTTTCTGAGAGAGAGAGAGAGAGAGAGAGAGAGAGAGAGAGAGAGAGAGAGAGAGAGAGAGAGAGAGAGAGAGAGAGAGAGAGAGAGAGAGAGAATCATTCCAGTAAGCAGAAAGAGCAGACGATCCATTTCATTTACCGATCGTACAGGCAAGATCCAACGTTTACAAATAGTCTTCAGCAACAAAAACTTTTAGACGTCGACATAAATGTCATTAGTTGGTCACAAAAACCGTAAACAAGGATAAATACGCACAGACAGGCTACTTGCATCATATAAGTTACTTGGCGTTCCCACGTTGAACCACGTCAGCCATTGCGGAGTACATTTGTAAAGGTTGTACTGGAATAGTCTGTGAAGAGATACGGACTATAATATTCTTATTGATCAATAAATAAATGATTAAGAAATATTGCAATCACAAATACTCTAACCAAATACATGCTTTTGAAAAAATGACGTAAAGCTATAAGTGTTGTTAAAACTATTTAGCAATACCATAATTATGCTCCGCTGATAACTAAGTTAAACTTTTGCAATAGTTGGTCACATAATATGGGATCCCCTAAATTTGTCGTCTGCTCTCGGATGGCCTGTTCAGTATGATCGGCTAAGCCTGACACTGATTTCGAATATAATATTTAGTCATAATTATGTGCACATCAACAATGGCTGAATCTTGTTATGGGACAGGCAATTCGTAGTCTTCTTCTTCTTCAACTATTGTGTTCGTTATTTTTCAGTCAGTTCTGCGTCCCCCAAGTTTTCTTTGGTATGATGCGCCGTTTGTGTCAGTTTTTGTCTTGTTGTTTGCCTGTACACATGACAGCTTGTAAGAACTGTATCCTGCAATAAAAGATCCATCATCATCATCATCACCATCTCCTCTCTCCCTTTCCACTGATATAATTATTTCCATTAATCATTGTCTGAAAGTGCAGCAACTTTGCCAATCATTATTGACGATTCTTTCTGTCAAAACTTTTACCATTGCGGCCCAAATAAAGTATCATCATCATCATCATCATCATCATCATCATCATCATCATCATCATCATCATCATCTCTCTCTTAGTAAATAAAATATTGCTTTACTAGGAGTAGCATACGTTGCCGCTTTACTAAAGTGATGCCTAAAAGGCTGAGTGATGACTCCACCGGCTGTGACTTCAGTGTGGAAGGTGGTCACTCACTCAACCCGTGCCGTAACAAGGGTCCGTATGATGATATTCTCGGCAGGATCCTTTCACCATTTCAGAAGCATACTTTATTTTATGCCCATCGCTTTTACCCGTTACTGTATTGTCTTGACCTGCACAAGTATATGAGGAAGGCGCGGTGAGCATAGAATAGACTAGTGACTCTCTATTTATTTAGTTCATTCCTTGGTTATATTCACTGATAATCACTAGAAGTTTTCATTGTATGCCTGTCGACTTATCTAATATGTCAGGCTATGCGAGGCACTCATACTCAATACAATAGAAATGTGACGGGCATAGAGTGTCTTCTGATTCCTTCAGTATTATATGCCGATATAATACTATAATAGATGAGAATACTAATTCATGGATTAGCATGTCTTACTGTATTTTGATTACTAATATCTATTTAATATCTTAAATGTGTGCTGCGATGGCATCTTTTTGATATATCGTGCGAGTGTTGACACTACTTTCGTCACAAGCGGCATATTTGTATCTGCTCAGTGCTTTTTGGGCCGAATTGTCCGGACATAAGAAATTTCTGGACGCTTCTGCGATTTAAAAGATAATATTTTTTTTGGACCTTGTAAGGCAGCATTGTGTTAAAGGCACATTGAACTCTCATTTGTGCCACGTACCGTGTTTGGTAATAGTATTGCGTGTCATTACTTATTGCATAGATTAGATCGTTCGTGTCCTGTTATCGGTTATTTAGCTTCGGATAAAGTTAGCTTTAATTTCTCAATCTCGTCGGGGGTTCTTTCTCCGGGTAATCCGGTTCTTCCGCCCCCCTCCACTTTGGTACCGGTTTCAGGCCACTTCAAATTTCAAGTACAAGCAATCAAAATTTCCGAAACCTCAGTAGCTGAGCTAACCCTTCGCACCACGTGAATGTCCTGTGTCTGTCTTGCACTTTGTCTTCTGAGTGAATGCGTGTGTGTCACGTGAGCGTGCGTGTTGGGTTCAGTTCGCAGCGCTTTGAGCCCGGCCATTCCAGCGCCGATTTGGGAAAAAGAGTCTATATAATAACCGGTATTATTATTATTATTATTATTATTATTATTATTATTATTATTATTATTATTATTCTCTTGTTACTAGTCTACTTCACTTGTGCAAACAGTTTTTTCCCCCTCCAATTATCATGTAGTCACTGAGAAAGACACATGTCACCAAATACCAACAACCCAGATCGTCTCTTGAACATTGGCCACCATACCACTACAGTTTGCGTTTTTTTCATAATGACTAATAAGTCTTAATAGGGCCCGATGGCTTGCCTGATTCTGCGTCCCACTTCCTCGTTCGTGATGTGATCTCTGTATGAAATGCCAAGCAGCCTTCGAAAACATATCATTTCAGTGGCTTTCAAGGTCTGCTGTGAGGGTCCATGACTCACAGGCATACAAGAACACTGAGATGACTAAGGAGCGCATCAGTCTGATCTTGGAGCAGAGCGTGATGTTTCTGTCCTTACATAATATGGTCTTCAATCTTGTCAGTGCTGTTGTTGTCTGCACAATCCTGGACAGTATTTCTGGTTTTGATCCCGATGGCTCCTAAGTATTTGAATTTATTAACTGTTTCCAGTTTTTGGCTTCCAATAATGATGTCAGTGCCAATGCCACTGGTGTTATTTGTCATCAGTTTGGTCTTCTCTGCACTTATTTCCATCCCATACGCAATGGCTGTACCGTCCAGCTTTTCCACCAGCTGAGCTCGCTCCTTCTCTGTTCCTGCAAGGCCATCAATGTGTCCGCAAAGCGAAAGTTCGTGATTATTCTGCCTCCAATACTGACAGTTCCTTCATGATCTTTCAGAATGTCTGTCATGATTCTTTCCTGGAAGATGTTGAAAAGAGTAGGTGAGAGCAAGCAGCCTTGTCTGACTCCGACTGTAGTCTTAAACCAGTTTCCTATTTTGCCGTTGAAGCAGACTGCGCTAGTGGCCTTGTTGTAAAAGTTTGCTATTACTTTGATCAGGTTGGCATTGGTGTTGTATAGCTTCATAGTGCACCAAAGGGCTGCATGCCACACCCTGTCAAATGCTTTCTTAAAATCCACAAAGACATGATAGAGGTCTTGCTGGTGCTAGAGGTACCTCTCACATAGAACTCTCAGGTTGAAGATCTGCTCAGTTGTGCTGCGCCCTGGTCTGAAGCCTGCCTGTTCCTCAGCTATGATTTCCTCTGCCTGTGGCTTCAGCTTGTTCAGTAGGATCTTTAACATGACTTTGCTTGGACTGATAAGACTAATCGTGCGATAATTCTGACATTGATGTAAGCTGCCTTTTTGGAGGAGAGTTATTATAAGTGATTGGGTCCATGGTGTGGGCCAATCCCCTGACTGCCAGATCTTATTGCAGATTGTTAGTAAGGCGCTTATCATGTCTTCTCCCCTTTCTTGGACTAGCTCTGCAGGGATTTGTCTGCTCCTGCTGCCTTACCTTTTTTTCAGCGACTTCGCTGCAGCCTCTACTTCTTCTCGGAGGATGGGATAGTTGCCATTGTTGATCACGGGTGGGTTGACAAGTATGCCTGGGTCCCCTGTAGCTCGGTGGTTGTACAAATCTGAGCAGTACTCTGTCCATCTCTTCAGTATGTCTTGGTCTTCCGTAAGACAGTTCCCTTCACTATCTTGAATGATCGAGGAGCGTCCTTGTTTTACACTGGTCAGGTCTTTCACCAGCTGTATGCTTTTTTGCTATTATGTTTTTCAGATTTCCTTCTACATGTTTACACTGATCTTCAATCCACTTATTCTTTGCCTTTTTCATGCTTTTCTTGATATCCTGGTTAATTTCCCTGTATTGTTTAGCTCCTTCTACCTCTGATTTCTTTTTCTTTAATTCTCGACGCTTGTCACATAGAGCAAAGATGTCAGCTGTAACCCAAGGTTTCTTTGTTTGTCGGTGTTTGCCAAGGATCTCACTGGCTGTTTGGTTTTTACAGCAGTGTTAAATGTGTCGATCAGTGTGTCCACATCCGTGTCTTCTGCACCTAGAAGTAGCAGTGGCGCGAATTTTCCGCCTATCTTTGCCCGGAAGGCTTCCGCTACCTCTGGGTCTTTCAGCTTCTCGGGGTCAAACTTGATTCTGGTGGGACTCTGCTTGTTGAACTTCTTTAGGCGGAGTCGGAAGGTCATCATCACTAAGTCATGGTCGCTTCCAATGTCTGCTCCTGGAAAACTTCTTGTCTTGGCAATGTTCACACTGGTTTGGAAGCGTCTCTTCACCATGATGTAGTCAATTTGTACCATACATACATCAAACAGCAAAATGCCAAATATAAACGAAGTTCTCCAGCAAAGTCTTGATGAGGTTTCAAGCTGGTGCCAACATAATCATATGATAATTAGTGTCCAAAAGACAAAGAGTATGTTGATTACTTCACGCCAAAACATCAACGTGGTCTCCTGCCCTTAACATTATACGTTAACTCTGAGCCCCTTGATCCAGTTAAAACACCGTTTGCTTTTAGTCACAGTAGATAATCAGCTCAGCTGGGAACCACATATCGAAAACACATGCCAAACAATATCTAAAAATCTATTCTTGCTATCAAAACTAAGTCAAATAGTTAACACTGACACTAGAAGACTCTTTCTCCATGCCCATATTAAGACACGCTGTGATTACTGCTCCACTATCTGGGACGGGTGCAGTGAGGTACATTTAAAGAAACTTAACTCATTGTATCGTCGAGGGGTAAAGTTAACTGTGCCTGGTCCTTCTTCCACCGACGAAAAGTTTAGAACCATCCGACTGCTAAACCTTAACAAGCAACTCACATTTAATCGATGCATACTTATGCATAAAATTCTTAACCATAAAACCCCATCTTACCTTCGTATGTTAATTTTGGATAGTCAAAGACAAAACACGAGGAACAGTTTGTTACAGCTACCATGGGCCAGGCTCGATATCTATAAAACCAGCCTTTCGTTCTCAGGTGCCAAAGCCTGGAACGAACTCTACCACCCCAAATTAAATCCATTTCTGACTCTAGAACCTTCAAAACTCGTTTATATAACATCTTGTTACAGTAACTTACTATCTGAATGGAATACAAAAAAGTTTTTTTCTTAATTAAAAAAAAATGTATATATAATTATTATTCACTGTTATTCATATGTGTGATATTTGCATTGCTTTTGTACTGTTTTTTTTTTCAGTTTATTTCTTCATGTTTCTATTTATTGTGTTTCTCTTACTCTTTGCTGTTAATGTTTCTTTTCTAACAGGACAGTTTGTAAGAGAGGCGTTTCGCCTAAAACTTTATCCTGTAAATAAAACGTTTCATCATCATCAGCATCATCTCTAATCATTAATCCTTGAAGGCATTTCATTTCTCTCTCTCTCTCTCTCTCTCTCTCTCTCTCTCTCTCTCTCTCTCTCTCTCTCTCTCTCTCTCTCTCTCTCTCTCTCTCTCTCTCCCTCCCCCTCTCTCTCTCTCTCTCTCTCTCTACTAACTACTAATAGTTAGCACTGACACTAGAAGCTCCGCTCCATGCCCATATTTAGACACACTGTGATTACTGCTCCACTATCCACTATCTGGGATGGGTACAGTGAGGTACATTTAAAGAAACAGTAACTCATTGTATATCAGTCGTCGAGGGGTAAAGTTAACTGTACCTGGTCCCTCTCCCACCGACAAAACTGAGTTCAGAACCACCCAACTGCTAAACCTAAACAAGCAGCTTACATTTAATAGATGCATACTTATGCATACAATTCTTAACCATAAAGCCCCATTTTACCTTCGTATGTTATTTTTAGATAGTCACAGACAAAACACGAGGAACAGTTTATTACAGCTACCATGGACCAGATTCGATATATATAAAACCAGCCTTTCGTTCTCAGGTGCCAAAACCTGGAACGATCGAACTACTATCCCAAATTAAATCCATAGTTTATGACCCTAGAACCTTCAAAACTCATTTATATGTAACATCTTGTTACACTAACTTACTTCCTGAACGGACTATAAAATTTTTTTTTTTAAAATTAAAAAAAATATTAAAAAAAAATTATTATTCACTGTTATTGATATCATGTTGGCGCATTATTTGCATTGCTTATGTATGGAGTTTTTTTCAGTGTATTTCTTCATGTTTCGATTTATTGTGTTTCTCTTACTGTTTGTTATAGAGGCGTTTCACCTAAAACTGTATCCTGTAAATAAAACGTTTCATCATCATCATCGTCGTCGTCGTCATCATCATCATCATCATCATCATCATCATCATCATCATCATCATCATCATCATCATCATCATCATCATCTCTCTCGCATTTTAAAAATATATGTCTATTTTTGTTTTACTTATTTCTTTAGTATGTCTTTTTTAAGAAACCCTTCTTTGCGCAGACTCGTTATGAATAAATACTCAGCCGACTGAAGTGATGTAACGGCAACTGAATACTGAACATCATATCCAGGGGCGGATCAGTTATCTCGAGGGGGGAAGGGGGGTTCCAACTGTTTGTTTGGGCCCGACCTTCAACCTGATACAAAAGACCTCCCCGA
Source organism: Semisulcospira habei (assembly GCA_036245525.1). Classification (NCBI taxonomy): domain Eukaryota; kingdom Metazoa; phylum Mollusca; class Gastropoda; family Semisulcospiridae; genus Semisulcospira; species Semisulcospira habei. The sequence continues at coordinate 286,620,424 of BTPG01000002.1, read as the reverse complement.
CGCTAGACCTTGCTTCCAGGGGCCGAAAATCGAAAAGCGGGAGGGGGGGAGGGGGGTGGTTAAAGGCTCGGGGGGGGGGGGGAGGGAAGAAGGCGGGGTTGGGGGTGGGGGGAAAGGCTCGGGGGGTGGGGGGTGGGGGTGGGAAGGCTCGGGGTGGGTGGGGGAGAAGGCGCGGTGGGAAGGGGGGGGGGGGTCCGGAACCTCCGGAACCCGCCCCCCCTCCCCAGATCCACCCCTGATATCATCATCATTATCAACATCGTCATGTTTATGGGGAAGGGCTGGGGGTAGGGGTGTGGGGATCGGGGCAGGGGAAACGTCCCATCATAATACCTGTTTTCAAACGAAAAAGAAGCAGTTTAGCACACACACACACACACACACACACACACACACACACACACACACACACACACACACACACACACACACACACACACACACACACACACCAGCGCCGGATCAATCAGTTTTCAAGGGGGGGGGGTGCTCAACTTTTATTTTTTCTAAAGTTTCTAATTGGTGTTACATACGGCACTGAAACACAAGCGTTACAACTCAATTTTATACACACTTATTTATAGTTTGATGCCAGCCGAGGGTTGGTGGTGGTGGTGATGGTGGGGGGGTGCTGTAGTTATAAAGCACCTCCCCCACCCCCCGGATCCGGCACACACACACACACACACACACACACACACACACACACACACACACACACACACACACACACACACACACACACACACACACACCAGCGCCGGATCAATCAGTTTTCAAGGGGGGGGGGGTGCTCAACTTTTATTTTTTCTAAAGTTTCTAATTGGTGTTACATACGGCACTGAAACACAAGCGTTACAACTCAATTTTATACACACTTATTTATAGTTTGATGCCAGCCGAGGGTTGGTGGTGGTGGTGATGGTGGGGGGGTGCTGTAGTTATAAAGCACCTCCCCCACCCCCCGGATCCGGCACACACACACACACACACACACACACACACACACACACACACACACACACACACACACACACACACACACACACACACACACACATCAAAGACAGTAGGTTGAGCCACTTTAATTTTAAGGAAAAGAAAGACATTAGGTTGCTACCCTTTATAGTAAGAATTTCGACGCTGTAATAAGGGATAATTTCGCACTGCAACGGCACGCGATGTCGTAACGTACTTCAAACTGGGGCTTTAAAGAGAAATTCCTTGAAAGAAAGATGCTCATGAGAAATAATAAGCCTCTTGCTGGTAGAGCGGACTGGCTAAAACCATTGAATGTTTGACAGCCGTGCAATTTTTGACCTACTTCAGTCTGACCGTGCGGGTTGACCTCAATGCTATTTATGTGACATACCTAGTTAAGATACTGGAATGCTTTCCGTGCATTTTCATGTGTCTGGTACAACTGAACAGTACTGCAGCGTGATACTAGTGAAGATGTTAGAACTGTGTCTTGCACGTGTGAATAACTCACTGTACACTGCAAACCGAGGCACCGACTGGAATAAGGTCTCTTTTGTAGCCAGTAGTCGTAAGAACAGCTTGACGACCCGCCGTCCATTGCAGACATCTTGTTTTGTGTAAACCGATTTAAGCGGCGATTCCATAATGTCGGTCTACGGTGACGAACCCAACACAACTGAGCACTTCTGGGGTAAAATTATGTTTTTACCTGTAGCAAGACTTTGTTATATATTATACTCAATAATGTTAATCCATGTTGTTGTACCATTAAGAGCAAATATCGTGTGCTAGCCTTCGCCAGTGCCAACCGTCAGTCTGACTGGTTGTTCTGTGGTCCGTACAAAGGATGTGTAGCTTATATCTTTGCCCAAATCTTTGGCGTTCGTTTTCCGTTTCTATCTCAAATTATAAAACGCCCGCTGTGCGCATTACTTTTCTCTTGGACCGTTGGTAATTCAGCTTCAACGGTTGTGCACTGGTGCGTTAGTTGTACTTGAAAACCGTGACAGTAAAAGTGAGTCGAGTTTCTAAACAGCAACTCGTGAAAATCCAATCACGTTTCACAGATATTGGAAGTTAAATTGTGTCGGCCATTATTTGTCACCACGTGACCGCCGGCTTGTCGGTAAGCTGTGTAATCCTCAGTTCCTGAGCAATGCACGTTCCATCTGTAAGAGACCCACCAAAGTGCGCAAAAGGCATTCGAGCCGAAGTCAGCCGCAAGGGGCCCGCGCGGCACAGTCGTGCGCGGGCCCACTGCGGCCGACTTCGGTCCGAAGGCCTTTATGTACTTGGAGATTGTTCAGTAAAGTCTCCTGCATTGCAGGAGCTTAATTATGGCAATCTGTGACTTCCCAAATGTCGGTTCGGTATATATATTTTTGTGCTTTAAAGCAGCGAAAATGAATTTATGGATTGTAATCCCATCCTGAATAAAGGAGAAATGTAGCACCACGCTGAACAACTTCTGAGCTATCAAGGTCGATTGTATCGTATAGCGTGAGCCCGCAATGGATTTGATTTGTTTCAGGCTGCGAACTGACATCGGAGAAGGCGACAGCCAAGTGGACGATGAAAGATGAGGATGGAGAGGAGGAGGACGATGATTTCCTTATGCACACACTCTACGTCAGACTGGTAAGAAAAAAACCAAACGCACCCGTCAAGTGCACGTTGGTGTTAATACCGTTCTTCAATAAGAGAAATTCCCAGCATATATTGTGCTGTACTTGTTCAAAGTGGGTTTCTTTCTTTGCTGAAAATATCTGGAAGCCCGAAACGGCCGGGGGATACTAGAATGGTATGCTGTCTTGTGCCTTGGGTATAGAAATGTTTTTACGATGTGCATCATTGTACAGTATTATTTTATTATGTTAACTGTGAAATATGTCACACTGACCAGAAACAAATAACTACTGAAATCATCCAAAAACCACTTCTCTACCTCAGCCTGTGGCCTCGGGCGGTGCTGGGATAAATACAAACTGACTGTCGTGAATTCCGTCTAATGCAGGCTACACTAGGCAAAGGTGCGATCAAGGACGAAGAGAACATTGTGGAGATTGAGACCACGAACTTCGTCGGCGAGGTCGTCAGACAGCCGTTGCTCAACATCGTGGGAGGACTCAACCCAACGGTGAGATAACCTCTGTAGTTATACTCCCTCGATTCTCTAAGATGGTAATCGATGACCGCTGATCAGAGCAGCGAATCGAATGCGGAGACAACCAGTGTGCTGTGGTACTCTCGCTCTGATTACAATGTCACTCCCAAATAAAGCCATTGGCTGAAGGGATGAATCGACCACATGTTATTGCCCGCGCATGCGTATCTTTTTTTCCAGCGGCACTTGCGGAAGCCGTTTGCACCATTAGATCGGATTAACCCATTTAGCCCCGAGTCCCTACAGCAGGAGATGGATTGACCATGGTAATTCAAAGGTAGTGCTAGATTAGCTTGGCGCCCGAAGGCGCCAAGCTAATCTGGCACCACCCTTGAATTATTATGGTCAATCCATCTCCTGCAACTGGTACATAGTCATTAGGCAACACCTCCAAAATTTGAGAAATGGGTTCTTGGGGCTAAAAGGGTGAACCTCTTCTCAGCCGTTGGTCGCAGTCTGTGTTTCTGTGTTTCTGAAATTAATTCAACGCCAAAAGGAATCCCTGTCCTTCCGAGGAACATGGATACAACTGCAGGGGCTCTTGAGGATCCATGTCTCTGGCAGGTGTATTACGTTTTTTTTTTCGGTAGTGAAGGGTTTAACGATTTTGGATATAACCCCTTCTAATAAAAAGTGAAGAACACCCAATACCAAGCAAGAGGCATAGCCTGGAACCGCCGTCATGAGTCCCGGCAGTTGCGGGTGCTCATCGGATTGCACGCCTCTTGCTGCCCCTAGTTTGTGCCCGTGTTTATTGTAAGGATAGGGCCAGTTGCACTCATTAATTCGACTTGTAAAAATTGGGATAGGAAGGGGTTAATCTCACTATTTATATTAGCCGTGTTTGATCGACGCCTTTGGCGTTTTGTTTCTATCACCTCTTTGTGGAAGAGGTCGGCGATAACAATTTAGTAGGCCTATTTAATGTTTTTTGTTTTTCCTCCTTTGTTTCTCTCTCCAGATCGCAATGGACATCAGCTTCAGCGCTAAGAACAAAGTTGTCTTCCGCTTAACGAGCGGCTCTGGTCCAGTTTTCCTCTCAGGACAACATCTTGTTGGTGAGAAGATACATATATGGACACCTCATTTTCTGATGCAGCGACGCCGGGATGTGTCGATGTGTCTATGCCTTTCCATACTTGTTACATCTTTCGATCCGTTGCGCAAGCGTAGCGGATTTAGGGGGATCGCGAGCGTGCTTGCAGTTCCAATCGCGAGATGGCGTTGAAGCATACCGTTACTGTTTGCGGAAATACTCCTCGTACTTTGGTAGTACGGCCACAAGACCATCTCATTTAAGCCATTATATACTGAGGCTCATTAAAAAAAAATTTGCTTATTGTCCTTCGAAGGCTACACTACAGATTAGGAGATGGATCAACCATTTTAGTTAAAGGGTGGTGACAGAATAGCTTGGCGCCTGAGGCGCCAAGCTATTCTGGCATCACCCTTGAACTATCATAGTCACATCTATTTAAATCGGTGTACCAGGATAAAAATGGTTAAAAAGAAATGTACTTGAGGCGTGTACCCCCCGACTGAGTTGGTCTACCGGAGGAGTACTCCCGCAGACGATCAGTGCGGGTACATTCTCGAAAAGTTCAGGGTTCGAAGATCGTCTGCAGTTTTTTTTTCAGGGATACAAGAGACACCCTACATAGAGAACCGTCGCATAGATTTTGTTTCCGTTTGATGCTACAAACTTTGTTACAGAATCGATTGGTTTACTTCAGGAAAAGGTTCCGAATGTACAACTCGACGACCGACAATTTAATAAACTGTTTAAAACAAATTACAGATATTTACACTGCGCTGGCAACTGCACGTTCCCGGGTTCTAGTACATGTACCCTAGAGTGGTGTTAACTCATTCAACCCCAAGGCCGTAATTCCCATAATTTGGAGGCGTCATCTAACGACTATGCACTAGTTGCAGGAGATGGATCGACCATGACAATTTAAGGGTAGACAGGCGCCAAGCTAATCTGGCACTACCCTTGAATTATGGTCGATCTACCTCCTGCTGTAGTGCGTCGGGGCTGAATGGGTCAGTGGTCCTTCATTCCCAAGTCGAATTCACCCACTGGGAGTTCACATGAATCTATTCCTCTGACCGTACAAATGGACTGTCCATTACCTTTCGCATGAAGAATTGTCATGCAGATGGGCTGACTTGAACGTTTACCGAGAGAGAATCTTAACCCCACCGTACAGGCCGTTTGACATCGGAGCGCACGTTTTTTTTTTTCTTCTTCCAAATGTCTCCGTAGAGAAACACTTATCTGTACCACATTAACAACAAATATCATTTAGAGCGAATTGACATAGTTTGGGTTATTTGTACTTAACTCCTATGGTTTGTTGATTTTGCTCTATGGTTTGTTGATTTTGCTCTATGGTTTGTTGATTTTGCTGTACAGTCGTAAAATTGTGGTGAAAAGACAAGAACAAAGCCATTTTCAACAGAGCTCCAGCCAGATTTCAATATCGAGGTCAAGCATACAAATTTCGTGTCGTGGCTGCGCTGTTTCACGTTTGAAAAGTTGGTCAGCTTACTCATTCACGAGAAAATGGATCTTTCTTACACTTGGCTGAATATATCTGGGGCACATTTAACTCGTTCTACCCCAGACACACCACAGCAAGATAAGGATCGACCATGATAGTTCAAGGGTGAGGCCAGAATAGCTTGGCGCCTATGGGCGCCAAGCTATTCTGGCATCACCCTTGAACGATCATTGTCGATCTGTGTCCTGCACTGCCATGCAGTCTTCAGATGACAACGGCAAAATTTGGGGATTTCGGTGTTGGGGTAGAATGAGTTAAGGAAGTAAAATGAGCAATTTCATGAAATCCCGATTTGTTACGATTGTACAGCAAAACTGTAACATTGTTCGAGTTTCTCGAGAGTAAATCGTATTAGGTCAACAGACACTGAAGCATATTTGTTCTAAGATTGGTATAGAAAAATGGTTATTTGCGAAGATATCTGCGAAAAACTGTGCGCTCAGATTTCAAACGACCTATGCGTACATTGTAGGTCTGAAGTCTCCGTCAGTTCAACACGAAAGAGCTCCCAACCGTCCCATGAACAATGGATACAAAGTGGTTTCAGCGAGAGGCATAGAGCCTCATGCGCCCCCGCAATTGCGGGGGCTCAGGATCTATGCCTCTTGCAGTAGTGTGATGTCCATTTTATTTTTCTCAGGCAGGGAAGGGTTAACCCCCACTTGCTGACTCGGTCTTACCTTCTCGTGCTTCAGAAATGCCCGATGACAACGACCCGTCTCAGGACTCCATGTATCCATGTGAGACCGGCTCTGACGAGGACCTGTCGGAGGAAGATGTGAAGGGGGCACGAGGCAAGGGCCGGGGAAAGGCCCAGAAACGGCGCACCAGCGGTAGCGAGAAGAGCTCCAAAGCCAAGGTAGATTTAACTCATTCAGCCCGACGCACATTTCTCAAATTTTCAAGGCGTCATCTAACGACTATGCACCAGTTGCAGGAGATTGATCGACCATGATAATTCAAGGGTGGTGCCCCAGATTAGCTTAGCGCCTTTCGGCGGCAAACTAATCTGGCACTACCCTTGAATTATCATGGTCGATACATCTGCTGCTGTAGTGCGTTAGGGCTGAATGGGTTAACTCAGTCGCGACGAGCCGCATGTCGAACGAGTTAACATTTTCACCTATTTAACCCTTCCACTCTCTAGATTCTAGATTTTTCGAGATCCTTATTCCTTCGCCCCCTTAACGGATATGGATGAAAACGATCAATAAGCAAATACAAAGGGCATAGGCCCTCATGAACCCCCGCAGTTGCGGGGGCTCGCGAGGACCTGTGCCTTTGGCTGGCCTTATTCACATCATGCGAAGGAGATTGTCCAGCAGTGAATTTGCGAGGTGACTGGTGAATTACAGCTTGAGATGAGTCGACCATGATAGTTAAATGCTAGTGCCAGATTAGCTCGGTGCCCTTCTAGGCGCCAAGCAAAGCTGGCACAAGCATTGAACTATCATGGCCTGTCCATATGCCACAATGGTACACCGTCTTCAGGCATTTCAAAAATGCTTGACTTAATTCTCAAGATGTTCATAACGGTAAACTCTTAACTGATAACTGGTACAACGTGCACTTGTACTGTATAAGTAAACAGCTGTGAGAAATTGTGCGTGTCTGTGTTTGTCAGCAGAGAAGCAAACTGGATGAACAGTCCGAGTCGGATGAAGACGATGACGAGGTGAGACCAGTCACGCTTATTGTACGGTTATGTTTGTTCATGCGTGATAATAATAATTACTTGTATAATTGAATATATTTGCATACGATTGTCTGGTTAACCCATTCAGCCGTGACGCCCTACAGCAGGAGATGGGTCAGGCGCCAAGCTGATCTGGCACTACCCTTGAATTATCATGGTCGATCCACCTCCTGCAACAGGTGCATAGTCGTTAGATGACGCCTCCAAAATTGCAACATTCCTTTTGCGATAAATGAAGGTAAGTAGCGACTGATCTGTTTGTCTATTTTGTAAAATGGTATTTACCCGAAATATTAATAATTGTATTGTAACTGGTTTTTCTAAGCGTGTTTCTTTCTCCGTTGAGTACTTTGCATTTTACACGCCTGGCAGTCACCTTTTTGGTCTGGATTGAACTGTGGGAAGACATCGGATGGGTGGGATAGAGCGCATGGGTCTCTCCGAGCGTAACAGCTTAGAGGTTCGCGCAGGACTAAGCTCGCCTAGCGTTATAGCGGAGCACCTTGCTTAGAGGCTGGCGCGGGAACTAGCTCGCTCATGCAACTAGCCCCTGTTGCCTTGCGTTATAAATGAACTGAAGATCACCATAGTACGGTGTTAGAATGGCTATTATCCTTAACTCATTCTACCCCAACACCGAAATCCCCAAATGTTGCCGTTGTCCTCTGAAGACTGCACTCTAGTGCAGGACACAGATCGACCATGATAGTCCAAGAGTGATGCCAGAATAGCTTGGCGCCCATAGGCGCCAAGCTATTCTGGCATCACCCTTGAACTGTCATGGTCGATCCTTATCTTGCTGTGGTGTGTCTGGGGTAGAATGAGTTAAATAAGAAGTAGATCAAACATTGCACAGGCGCGGCTTCAAACATTCCCTGGATTCAGCCAGCTCGCTCCATCCACAAGATATAGAGTTCTAACATTCCGTGGATTGATCTTGATCTGAAAGAGGCATATGTTCTCATGAACCACTGCAGCCGCGGGGGCTCATGAGAAACATGTGCCTCCTGCTCGCAAGGAGTTGCCTCATTGCCATCCACAGTTTGAGGTACTTATCCAGTGTAACAATGCGATCCTACGAAGACGCAAGGGTCTTTGCTTACTTGGCCTCGAACTGTCGCTCATGGTCGACCAGTGCATCTAAAACCGCCTAAGATGGTGATGCGAGAACTGTCAATAATAACGGTGTTTATCATGCTTTCATATTCCAGGACGATTCGGAGGAGGACGAGGACGATGACGATGACATGGAAGGAACGTAAGTACACCTTGAAGTTCACCTTGATTTGTTGACGGCAAAAGAATAACCCTCAAAGCAATATTTCAAACACAGTGCGAAATGACGCAGGCCTCAGGTCCCATTTTCCCTAATTTGCTGTTAAAATTTTTTTGGCAATGGCAAAAATAGCATGATTAATGTTTGTGTTTTTCCGTATTTTATTTGAACCTTTTTTCGCTTTTTTTCAACATTATTTTTTCGCGTGTGTGTCAGCAATGATGCAATACCGAACTTAGTACGTAGATTGGTGGAAATGTTTGGAATGCTGTATGCGTTTTGTAGGCAGCTGGTCGGCGATCGACTTAACGCATTCGAGACTTGCCGCCACCGGATACGCGGCTTTAAGCCGCGTATCCGGTGGCGGCACGTCTCGAATGAGTTAACTGATTGGCGCATGTGCAATTATTTTTGTGATTTATTTCGCAATAACTCGCTGACCTTTAATGTAGTTAATCACCAAGTAATGAACACGAATGCTAGTTATTGGAGAAAGGTCACTTTTTGTATTCGTGTAAGTTATTTTAGTGTACTACGTTACCCTCCGGCGCTGGTATAGAAATGATTTCAATTCCGAGATCACCACTCATTCTTTTTTTACTACGCAGTTCTAGTTATTGGCGCGACACCCACATTTGTCCATGTAGAATAAAAGAAGCTTGAGGCGCCTATGTTAGACTAATTATGCCATTTTGTGTGAAACGTTTTGTGATTGGAACCATGCCGATGTGTACAAAGAAATAAAAACTCGCCTTAATTAAAAAAAAAAACCCCAACCAAACAATTGTTTATTCCCTTTCTATCTTAGAAACAATGTATTTTTTTGGTTTGTTTTCAGGGGAAAGAAGAAAGGAAAGGTGAGTAAAATCTCGTCCATCAGTAGTCCACCGAGTACCAATTTCATGGAGTATTTAGTGTTTTTTTTTTTATCAGACAACCATACTTGCTTGAACTGAGTAACATTCTTACTGAAACGCAAAGGACGCTGCATTTAAAACTGAGACGTTCGGTCCCCGCCAGGTTAGACATATTTTGGAAACCATGACTGTCGCCAAATAACCCCATCCACCCAATCCCCACCCGGGTCTGCCCCCACCCGGGTCTGCCCTGGGGGACTTGGGTGGGATTAACTACTTTTTACTTCCCAGGGTCACCCTGGTCAGCCCCACAGGGTGGGTTTTCCCCTTTATTCTGGGGCACGTGTTTCTGTCTACCCTTGGTCCATTCACCTGTATTATTTTTTAAGCTCTCCCTACTGTCTGCGCTGCCTGTACCTCTTGATATTCGATGTGTTGCTAAATGGTCTTGGGTTTATTTAGCGTATTAGACCGGCTGGCGACACGCATTCATATTTTTTATTTTTATTTCACAAGCAGTGCAGTCACGTCCTGAGAAAGTCTTGTTGCTGTCGGGACGTTAAGCAATGTACAACCAACCCATCCACCCAAGAAACCACTGAGATCAGAAGTTTAAGCAAGAGGCTAAGAGCCTTGGGAGCCCCCGCAGATGCGTGGGCTTATGAGATTGTATGCCTCTTGCATTTGGGTGGTGGTTGCATTTTCTCGAGTTGACCAGTGAAGGGATGAAGAGTAGTAAGCCGAAGACTGCATTACACTTAACACTTTGGCTGTCGGTAGCGGTTTTTGTCGCGATGATTCCGGCAGGAATCCCCCCCCCCTCACCCGGATCTGCCCTGGGGGACTTGGGTGGAGTTAACTATTTAATTCCCAGGGTCACTCTGGTCAGCCCCACAGGGTGGGTTTTTCCCTCTATTCTGGGGCATGTGTTTCTGTCTACCCTTGGTCCATTCCCCTGTATTTTTTTTAAAACTCTCCCTGTCTGCGCTGTCTGTAGCTCTTGATGTTGGATGTGTGTTGCTAAATGGTCTTAGCTTTATTTAGGCCCCATGTTGTAGGTTTATTTAACGTATTGGACCGGCTGGCGACCTACATTCAATATTCTGTTTATTTTTTGTTCACAAGCAGTGCAGGCACGTCCTAGAGAAAGTCTTGTTGCTGTCGGGACGTTAAGCAATGTACAATCGATCAAATCCGGCAGGAATCATCGCGACAAAAAGCGCTACCGACACCCAAAGGGTTAGGAACATAGATCCACCATGACAGTTCAAGTGTGTCCCACAAATATTGCGGCAACACCCTTGGATCCATATCTTGTGTGTCGGGACTGAATGGTACATTTGAGACGTGCCGATGGGATGTACCGCATTCAAGTACGCAGTTGGATGCAGCACGTCTCAAATGAGTTAAATGAGTCCTGCGTTGTGATATCCGTACAGGTAGCTGCAACGTTTTAGTGGCCGACAAACATGACATGTTTGAATGTAATTTCTCACCTCACGGCATTAAACCGTTCATTGCCTGTTCACGCGGTCTGTATTTCTGCAGTCTTCGTTGATTCAACGCCAAAAGTCGTTAGCTGTCCCAGGAACAGGGATCCAAAGTGGTGTCATCAAGAGGCATAGATCCTCATGAGCCCCCGCAACTGCGGGGGCTCATGAGGATCTATACCTCTTGCAGTTGGATGGTGTTAGGATTTTCGCGGCACTCAACGGGTTAAAAAAGTTTACAAGGCAGCAAGGCAAAATCTGCATTGCAGGCAGGTTACGAATAAGAACCTTCAGAAAGAGAAACACGCTCAGAAGTTCATATGTCACGTGTATCAGTGGGTTGACTTATGATTGAAACCGTCTGTGAACAGGATGCGAATAGGGAAATCTGTCAAGTCAGTCGATTTATCTTCCACTGTTAATTAAAGCGAAACATTCGTCGTCCCCACAAAAAATCATTTCCTGACAATCGCAGCAGATGTTTTGGAAGGCACGTACTCCGCCCCCACTAGAAACTTTTTGACAGAAAGACATCATAGTGAGTCATCATGTAATCATCGCGTCTGTTTTAAGCCAGCGAACTTTGCATCTGCAAGAGGCATAGATTCTCACGAGCCCCTTTCAGCTGCATGGCTTTCATGAAAATCTATGCCACTTGCAAGACGAGACGGACTCCGATGACAACTGAACTACAAGTTCAGGGTGATTAGTTATTACAATTATTTGCTAACCAATGATACCTCTCCAGCGTATTTTAAGGGGGGAAAAAAATCAAAGTGCCGGAATGATTATCGGTGCCCTTTGCTACTAGTACATATGTCATGACATCCGTAGAGAAATTCATCAGTTTAACCCCTCCACCACCACCGTACGTACATTGTACTCGAGTCTGAGATCTGAGTCAGTTCAACGCGAAAGAGCTCTAGCCGCCTCATGAATAATGGAGACAAAGTGGTGTCAACAGGAGGCACAGATCCTCATGAGTCCCCGCAATTGCATGGGTACGCGTCTTTTTTCTCGCAGAGCGGTATCGCCAGGGGGTTAAAGGGGTTAAACCTGCGCATTTCTATATCTATAACTCTTGCACTTTGGCGTTACTTGCATTTCGGCATTGAAGGGGTGAAGTCTTTGAGCTGCGTTACCTAAGGCTCACGTGCACTCACCACGCTGGCCTTTTCACGTGACCAATTCAGGTTTTTCTGTAAACGTGAACTAATCTAATGCTTTTTTTTTATTTGAGACTCGGTCAATTATAACGTCGATAAACACCCAAGCCTAGTTCATTCATTGTAATTGGCTTGGGGGTGGTGGGTAATTGGTTTGAAGTGTCTGTGCAAATGCTTCTTGCGACAGTTAGACGGACTGTGTGGGACGGATTGATTTCGACGTAATTTGGTAGTTAGTCGCTTGGCTTCTCTTTGAGAGGCGTCAAGATCTGACCCCTTCACTGGCAGAAAGATGTGGAAATCAGCCAGGTGCAAAAGGCAAAGAACCCCATGAACCCCCGTGTTTCTTGGCTTGATGGGATTGTTTTCGGTGTTGAATTTATTTTTCTTTCAAAACATAATTTTGCAGTCACTGGCAGTGAAAAGGTAAGTCGGGTCAGTTCCTTTGAATTATGACGGTCGATCCATCTCCCTCACTTTCGCATCAGACGCCAAACTAATGATCAGGCACGACTCTTTATCAACAATCGTTGCTTGTAACACAATGTTCATCGGGCGATTTTAAATGACACCATCAGCAGATTTGCTTTAAAAGACAAGGCAGGTGTGCACGTTTGAAAAGAAAACCGCACCCAAACCCGTGGCCTTGTACTACAAGATCAAACTGCAAGGAATAAAAATGTTGATATATCTTCAGAAATGAGCACGATTCATACGCCTTTGAGCAGTTTCCGTTGTTTAAATTGATCGGTCTGTTCGTTAAGAAAATTATGGTCAGTCAAAGCCTGTTGGATGACTAGCTCAAACATTCGATCAAACAGGACTGTAGAATGCACGTGCAGCGGGCGTGAACCTAAATGTTTTAACGGTCAGACATTGACGTTCACAAAATGTGAGTACTGGCGATCACGTGTGAGAAAGAACGATGCTTCACATGTAAAGTTTCGCTGATAACGCCATTTTAAAATCGAGGAAACGGGTGTTGAAATAAATTTCAAGTCGCTAAACCTACCCGATCCACCTGCAAAAGGCGTAGATTCTCATGGGCCCCTGCAGCTGCAGGGGCCCATGAGAATCTACGCCTTTTGCAGTAGTTCAGCTCTGGGTACATCGATCATGGGCGACGAAGTTTACAGCAGGTTAGCCCGTTTGCAATAAGCTTTATTGCGATTATATTTTTTTCGAATAAAAACATGGACTTTAAAAAAAAAAGAAGTAACCACTCCCCTGCCACTGTTTGCAGACTGTGTTTTTGAAATCATTGTAAATTCATCGTGCAATATCCCAAGGCGTCAAATTCAAAGGAACACGGATACGAAATTGGCTTTAGCAAGAGGGATAGGTATGCGGGGGCTCATGGGGATCTGTGCCTCTAGCGGTTGCTTGTAAAAACATGGTTTTATCTTCTACCCTCTGGAGATCACGGAGATGGCCAACCTAAAAGTTCAAACTGATAAATACCCTGTTCGGACTTCAGTATCCGCTGACCAGCAGCACTGATGCTGACACAACGCATCAGTTATCACGCTGTATCGAAGCAAAAAAGTGCACTGATGCTGACACTACGCATCAGTTATCACGCTGTATCGACGCAAAAAAGTGCACTGATGCTGACACTACGCAACAGTTATCACGCTGTATCGACGCAAAAAAGTGCACTGATGCTGACACTACGCATCAGTTATCACGCTGTATCGACGCAAAAAAGTGCACTGATGCTGACACTACGCATCAGTTATCACGCTGTATCGATGCAAAAAAAAAAAAAAAAAAAAAAAAAATGGGTTAACCATAATCCACAAAGTCCCTTCTATGTGAGAGCTGTTTCGCTTGATTCTCGTGTTCAAATATCTTTGAAAAAGCCTCGCAGATGTGCCAATGCGTCATAGTGAACTCTATAAAAAGGCGCGCTTAGTGCATACGCGTCATTTGGTTTGTCAAGCGTCATTTGTCGTGACATATATTTTTATTTTTACGTAATTTTATATTTAACGTGATATGAGACTCGCTTTCGCTTCAAGACTTAGGAAAATGGTGACAAAACTAGAATTTCACGGTACAGTTTCAGTCTTGCTATAATTTGTGTGAAATCGGGTTGATTTTACTAAGTACACCTGCATGCTCTTCTGAAAGCTCGTCGATGCAGTGTGTAGAGTATGCATGCGCGCGCTGCAAACGTCCTCAAGAGGCATTGATGTTCATGCGCCCTCCGGGGACTTGAGGATCTATGCCTCTTGGCGATGCGCGCAGTAGGTGTCATTGGTTTGTCAAACGTCATTTGTCATGACGTATCTTTTTTTGTTTTTACGTAATGTTATATTTAACGTTATTAGTTTCGCTTTCGCTTCAAGACTTGCGAAAATGGTGACAAAACTAGAATTTCAAGGTACAATTTCAGTCTTGCTATAATTTGTGTGAAATCGGGTTGATTTTACATAGAGCTACATATGCTGTACTAAGTACACCTGCATGCTCTTCTGAAAGCGCGTCGATGTGTGTGTGCGTGAGTGCATGCGCAATCTGCAGACATCCTCAAGAGGCATAGATGTTCATGCGCTCTCCGGGCACATGAGGATCTATGCCTCTTGGAGATGCGCGCATATGAGAGCGAGAGAGAGAGAGAATTACGTCATATTTATTGTATGCGTGGTGACGGAGTTGCTTCTTTACCGTCACCGGCACTGTCTGACTTTCTCTAAAAGTGAAGGTTTTTTTAGTGTTTTAATTATTTTACGAAAAGAATTTTTCCTAAAGTTGAAAGGATACGAAGCTAGATAACAACTTATCCAATGTCTTTCTAAAAACTAGCTATGTTCCAGTAAATAAATTACGGACTCTAATCTGGGTCAACCGACTTCCTATAAACGGTCGTTAATGTCTTCAATGAGACATTCAATTACAATGTGCTCGGAGGCTCTCTTAGCCACCAACTTAAAGTATTTCGCAAAGTTTCAAGCTTGTGTGTAATGAAATATCGGAAATTCTCTTGTTTACATACATACGCGCATACCTACATACATACCTACATACATACCTACATACTTACGCACCCCCACCCGTGTCTGCCCTGGGGGGACTTGGGTGGGGTTAACTACTTTTTAGTTCCCAGGGTCACCCTGGTCAGCTCCACAGGGTGGGTTTTACCCTCTATTTTGGGGCATGTGTTTCTGTCTACCCTTGGTCCATTCACCTGTATTTTCCTTTTTAAAACTCTCCCTACTGTCTGAGCTGTCTGTAGCTCTTGATATTTGATGTGTGTGTTAAATGGTCTTACTCTTGGGTTTATTTAGCGTATTGGACCGGCTGGCGACATACATTCAATATTCTGTCTAGTTTTTTTTTTTCACAAGCAGTGCAGGCACGTCCCGAGTCTTGTTGCTGTCGGGACGTTAAACAATGTACAACCAACATACTTACGCAAATACGGCGCTTCGCGCCAAATGCCCCCACCCGGGTCTGCCCTGGGGGACTTGGGAGGGGTTAACTGCTTTTTAGTTCCCAGGGTCAACCTGGTCAGCCCCACAGGGTGGGTTTTCCCCTCTATTCTGGGGCATGTGTTTGTCTACCCTTGGTCCATTCACCTGTATTTTCCCTTTTTAATCTCTCCCTACTGTCTGCGCTTTCTGTAGCTCTTGATATTGGATGTTTGTTGCTAAATGGTCTTAGGCTTATTTAGCGTATTAGACCGGCTGGCGACATACATTCAATATTTTGTTTAGTTTTTTTTTTTTTCATAAGCAGTGCAGGCACGTCCTGAGTCTTGTTTGCTGTCGGGACGTTAAGCAATGTACAACCAACCTTCGCGCCAATTGTACGTTCAGCAGCGAGGTTAGCGTAACTAGACATGACTGCGAAATAAAATAAGTTTTTTTCCATGAAGATACTAAATGATAGTCCAGCACAATAACAGTTCAGTATGGTGTAAGGTTCTGAGACATTCTGGTGTACGGTATCGATTAAAAAAAGAAAAAGTCCCTTGTTTGAATAATTTCTGTTGCAGTTCCTCTCCTGAAATACGTCGCGTCGAAAAGTTAGCAGGGGGAAAAAAATGCTTATTGCTTTCACCGCCAAGAAACCTTGAGCAAGAGGATCTATGCCTCGTGCTGAAACCACTTGGTGTCCCATGTTCTTTGACGGTTGGGGATTCGTGAATTAACACTGATTTCAAAATACTTTCTGCGTCCAGTGGCAGTAAAGGGGCTTCCAGCCGTTAATTATTACGCGCTAATGTCCAATCAGTTACGTGAATGAATTTCAAGGGAGGAGGAAAATTGTTCACATGAGTCATAGTGATTTTGCTGTAAAACCAGTTACAAGACTGGTTAGAAATGCTTTGTTCCACATTCTTTCACTGCCGGCGGTGGCAGATTGCGGATTTTTTTTTTTTTTTTTTTTTTTTTTTTTTTTTTTTTTTTTTTGGGGGGGGGGGGGGGGGGGGGAAGTCATCGTTTATTAATTTTTGAATTAAAAAAAAAAAAACCGGCCGTCCAAAGAACATGTCAGCAAGAGACAAATACGGGAGCTCATGAGAATCTGTCTCTTGAATTGCCGTTGGAGGCTTAACATTTTCTCGACAGTGAGGGTGTTAAAGTCAGGTAGTGGGATGGAAAAACAAGACGTAATTAATGTGAAAGCTGATAGGGCGTAGGGCGCTAAGTGTGACCGAAATGTCGAATATTTATTTTCAATGAACTAATGTTTTCGTTGCACTGTTTTTCGTTTTACGCCGGATTTGAGACATTTTATCCGGTTTAATTTTAACTGGTAGGAGGTGGGCATTATTCGATCAGCAAATTATCTGATTCACGTAAACAGTGCAAAATATATCGTCCATAAAACTAACGTCTTTGATATTGGGGCTATTGTCACTCGAGTTAGAGGCCAAAAGGAGTTATGAGCCCCCGCGGATGCGGGGGCTCATGACGTCTTTTGGCCTCTTGCTCGAGTTAAAATAGTCCAGATTTAAAAGACATTAGCTCCGGCGCAGTCCGTTGATGGTCGCATTATTTTTCCAGT
Organism: Semisulcospira habei; assembly: GCA_036245525.1. NCBI lineage: Eukaryota > Metazoa > Mollusca > Gastropoda > Semisulcospiridae > Semisulcospira > Semisulcospira habei. The sequence goes on along the minus strand of BTPG01000002.1, from coordinate 286,603,211 downwards.
GAAGCGGTAAATATCGCAACTGGTTTTCTGTTTTTTTAAAAAATAATGCCGATTAAACAATGTTCATTACGCTCATGATTACGTGCGTAACTAAATGTCGATATATGAAATACAGAATTTGTGGGAAGGTCAATAGTGGACCTTTTGAATTATCGGGACAATGTTCACTACGAAAACTATTATTCGGTTCGGGTTGGTCGCGTTGCCTGATGGATATTCCAATTTATTAGATATGAACTCACTGGTCGTCTCCCTCGATTTTTTTGTGTTAAACGCAGCGAGTAAAGGGGAGGGGGGCGGGGAACCAATGTGTGATCTGAATATTGACTGTAACTTTTCCGAGTACCGCTATTACAATAGGAAACAATTATATTGAAGGAAAAGGAGATCCAGTTTTATAGTATATTGGAGAACGTTAAGTTGACAATTGTTTGTCAGCTTTATTATTAGAGCCTTTCCAAGAACCCCACCCGGGTCTGCCCTGGGGGACTTGGGTGGGCTTAACTACTTTTTAGTTCCCAGGGTCACCCTGGTCAGCCCCACAGAGTTGAGTTTTCCCCCTCTATTCTGGGGCATGTGTTTCTGTCTACCCTTATCCATTCACCTGTATTTTCCTTTTTTAAACTCTCCCTACTGTCTGCGCTGCTGTAGCTCTTGATATTGGATGTGTGTTGCTAAATGGTTTTAGCTTTATTTAGGCCCCATGTCGTAGGTTTATTTAACGTATTAGACCGGCTGGCGACATACATTCAATATTCTGTTTAGTTTTTTTTTTTTTTTTCACAAGCAGTGCAGGTACGTCCTGAGAAAGTCTTGTTGCTGTCGGGACGTTGAGCAATGTACAATCAATCGATCAATCTTTTCCAAGAAGTTTGGTTACGAACAATTTAGAGTTCCGGAACAGGGTCAGGCGGCATGCATGAATTACTGAGGTTTCGTTTGCAACGAACGTCTCCCAACAACTGACGAACGCGACAGAAATCCTGGCAGACAACCACTGCCAGCATAGACAACACTCCAAACATCTCCAAGACACTCGGGAGCCCTGTTTGTCTGTGCGTCAGGTACAAGATGGTTCTCAACCGCGATTTCATTTTCGTTCGTTGTCGATAGTCGATCGTTGCAAAGGAAACCTCACTAATAGTCGTTCGAGACCAGCATAAAGCCGCGTATCCGAATGCAGCTCGTCTAGAATTAGGCACTATCCTTAATCAGGAGTGGTCGATCCAGCTTCTGTGTGTAGTTCAGTAGGACCGAAAGTGTGTATGGAACGCCGGCCACTCAAAAGATTAGCATTGGGCCCGGCACGGTTAGTCGCCTGCTCGGCGTTAAACCCAAATAACTAGGCCCGGCACGGTTCTTTCACGGCCCTAATGGCCGATTGATACACCGTGCGTCGTGTTTCTGTGACCTGCAGGCAGAAAACACGACGCACGGCTTCACAAATTGCTCGTTCACGACTCGCGTCGAACTCGTGGGACGTTCTTCCGCGAGAGATAAGATCCACAAGCATGTGCAGATTCATAGAGACCCTGAGATTTTGGCGGGGAACCACTGTCGGTCATTGTCAATCAGTTCATCTATGTCAAAGGATACTCTGAATCAAGACAATGGAACCCCGTTTGTCTCTCGTGCACTGAGGGACATTCTCTGGTAGTGTTAACAGACGCCCTCCCTTTTCACAAGTTCAGTCTAGATTTGTTGGTAGGCAGTCCACAATCTCGATCTAGAATGACATTACTGACCATTGCTGCATCGGCAAGTAACTTTTACATCATTGTCTGCCAGTCCATAGACAGAAAGGTCATCCGCTAGGGGATGCTATTCCGGTGGGTATACTGTCATGGGCTCCGTTGCATGAGTGAGCTTATTAATGCGCCACTGGCGCAGGACTAAGCTCACTCATAGAACTGGCCCATGGTACTCAGGCTGAAACTGACTGCTGCGACGAATGGAGGTGGAAGAGTGGGGTGGGGTGCCGGGGTGTGTGTGTGTGTGTCTTCATTTGGGATTTTGAACATTGAACATATGGGACGGGTGGGATTTGGTGGGTAAACTTTGAAAAAGGAGGGGGAGACCTCCGGCTATTAATTGCTCATTTGTCATCGTCAGTATCGTAACTTTCTGTCCATGACCGGCCACACAAACCGCGCGGGGGCGCCACGCTAGAGAGCGAATCCGTCTTTTCTCTGACCAACCAAGCGTTTGACAGGGGGTCAGACGAGGTAACTCGCGGGTTCCGGTGCGTGTGACGCGGGCTGGCGTCCCATGTTGGAATCTGGACCAATTGACTCACAAGCGTAAACCCCGATGAATTTTCTCAGTCTGAGGAACGGAGATCCACAAAAACGTTGACCTGATGCTTGTCAGCAAGAGGCAATATTCTTATGAGCCACTATGTATGCAGGGGCTCATGAGAATCTATGCCTCTTGAAGATGGAAGCGGCTGGAGGGACGGATTTCGAAGCTGTTAATCCGGGTAGTCAGAAGAACTATAGATCCACCCGACTAACGCGACTACCCAACAGATGTTGCATTATCTTGTCAATCAGCCGGTTTCTGCCGTAGAAAGGACACGTCAGTCCTGTTTTTGTCAGTGTTTGTTCGCACGTGGCTTGCCTGTGAGCCGGTAAATTATGCAGGTGGTAGCCGCTTTTGAATGGCTTTCTCTGGTGGTTTCGGCAGGCATGGGACAGTGGTAGGAAACTTGCAGAAAATGCATGTTTGACTCGTAAACACGTTGCCACTACAACGGTGTCACTGTTTATCATCTCGAATAATTTTGGCTGAAAGTATGGAATAGACTTTTTATGAATTTTCAAATTGATCCATCTTTGTGAATAAGTTAACGTTGAAAATTACCAGCGGATTTATTTAGACTCTTTTGCGGCAGCCCCCACCCGGGTCTGCTCTGGGGGACTTGGGTGGGGTTAACTACTTTTTAATTTAGTTCCCAGGGTCACCCTGGTCAGCCCCACAGGGTGGGGTTTTCCCTCTATTCTGGGGCATGTTTTTCTGTCTACCCTTGGTCCATTCACCTGTATTTGTCTTTTAAAAACTCTCCCAACTGTCTGCACTGCCTGTGGCTCTTGATATTGGATGTGTGTTGTTAAATGGTCTTAGCTTTATTTAGGCCCCATGGCGTAGGTTTATTTAACGTATTGGACCGGCTGGCGACATACATTCAATATATATATATTTTTTTCACAAGCAGTGCAGGCACGTCCTGAGAAAGCCTTGTTGCTGTCGGGACGTTAAGCAATGATCAATCGATCAATCTTTTGCGGCATTTTATCTCACTCACAATTTGGCAGAGGGAACGTTTGTCATGGTTATACTGAGGTTACACGTATTCAAACTCCCATCAAAGTAAGAAACACTCTTAGAAAGGACAACTTATATTTCTGGGACAACCCCATTTTTTCGGAATAGACTTTTAAAACCCGAAAATTAATAAATTGTTTACTTATTCTTTCTGAGCGTGTTTCTTTTGTGTACACGTGTATTGTACACGTCGCAGCTGCCTTTTGGGTCTGGATTCTATAGGTTACAAGTGCCTCTTGTCCAAACTATTTACCTTAAAGGCCCACTACCGCCGTGACTGTTCAAATATGCACTTTTGTAACGGATGGTTATGAAACACTACACACAGGTCTAGTTATGGTTCATTTAGACACAGGACAATCCAGGTCAGCGCAGGTCGTCTTAATATCAAGTAACCTGACAATGACTCCACTCCGTTCAATAAATACAACGGTATCGGTACTAGAAACCGCCAAAAGTAGATTGACACGCTAACGGATGCGCAGAATAAATAAGTGCGACTACGCGTGTGTTTTCTGGATGTTCAAACTGCTGTTAAAGTGCATTAGATGTGTCGACAAGGCATAATGAACACAAGTGATGCTGAAATGTCTTTAGATTTACGACTAATGGTACTTTAATGCGAATCATTAGATTGGCGGCAACATTTATAGCATCCTCTCCAACCCCCTTGCCCCCCCCCCCCCCACCGTGTCCCCTGTTCCCCCCTCCCCCTTCCTCGATCATAAGTGCCACTAAAGTCAAAACAAGTATTCTATTGTTTTAGCAGAGTATTGCTAATCAGAGTAGGAAGAAACTCATTAACCCTTTGGGTGTCGGTAGCGGTTTGTGTCGCGTTGATTCCTGCAGGGATCAACGCGACAAAAACCGCTACCGACACTCAGAGGGTTTAAATGACCAATCCACAAACGTTCCCGTGTTTAAACCTAAAGTTCTGTCAGAGCCATTAAGGTTACTGCAAGGAAAAGTACTACTGCTTTGCCGGTGTACATTCACGGGTCACTCCTCAGGCTCGACAAGTGATGACTGCAGTATTTTGAAGATTTTGTCCGGTGTATCACTTGAGATACCTGAATTAGGCAAACATCCCACTTGCGATCGTCGGCGGAATGTTGCACGGGCAGCGGAGGGTGTGTACACGCGGTCATTTAGAGATAGCACGGCCAGGTGACCGCCAGACCTCGGGTTGGCCGCTGGGGGAAAACCCTTGACCATTGTTCCAGCAAGGGCAGTACACCTCGCAAGAAGTATAGATCCTCATGAGCCCCCGCAATGGCAGGGCTCATGATGATCAGTGCCTATTGCAACCTCATTTTCCCGTCAGATATTCTTTGAGAGATGGCGCGGCCTGGTTACTATATGGACATGAGGGGCCACCGGGGTAACCCCTTATTTCGTTGTTGCAGCAAGCTGAGCACATTTGCACGAAGCATAGATCCTCATGGGCCACCGCAATTGCGGAGGCTCATGAGGATCTGTTTTTGTGTTGCAAACTTACAAAAAGTGTTCCTCCACTGGAATGAGTGGTGGTCATGTGGTCATCGTATTTTCAAGCGAGTCGGACCAGATCCAGTGTGGACCTCTTTAGGTATCTATTTAATGTGTGCCTTTTGTTTAAAAATTTGAAATTGTTTTTATAAAATGTCGACCGACTTTTGTCCCAGTCTCCTGGCGAACCCATCCAGCTGAATCTAGCGCCTTTACCCAAGCCCCTCCACCCCATACACACGCACACACATAAATAATACAAAGGGAAACATAATACACAGTATTCAAAACTAAACAATGGCCAATGAAAATGCATCAAAATAGATATAAAACGCACCGCTGGTGTCCAATAGACAAATTAATGTTTTTGTAATATCCAGCTGTAAAATAAGTCATTCTGTTTAAATTAATGGTCATGCATTCACAGTCGAAATTAATTTTTTTTTTCCAAATGGGTCTATAATGTACAATAGGCTCGTATAGTGTCCTGTGGTCTAATGTTCAATGATCTTCCAACGTATTAGTCTTAATGTCCAATGATTTTGTAATGTCCTATGTTCGTAATTTAAAATTATCATGGACGTACAATAGTCCGAATATCCAATATTCTCCTAACTCGTTCAGCTCGACGGCCGTATTTCCCAAAATTTGGAGGCGTCATCTAACAATAGTAACTTGTGAAATTCCCCCCACGCTTTCCAACCGCCCACCCCTCCCTCCCTCCCATCAAATTATAGACAATCTGAAAAAAAGTCTTCATTTGTCCTAGACTGTGAGCATGTTAGCGTTCGCCTTGTCAAGGGTGGTGCCTTAAGGCTTAATGCCATAAGGTACAAAATCACAGACCAGCACACGTGTACGAGAATCGGAACTGTGATATGAAAAAGTGTGTGGGATGACCGTCCTGTGCAAATTTGCATTTGTCAGTGTTACTCTTCGATAATAAATTGTTACCCACTTGTCGGTCTGGACGAGAAGATTATCGATCATCTCTTGTCTCTGTCATTCCTTGCCCAGTGTGCAAGAGGTTTTCGGACCAAACATCGGCTTCTGTCGGCCTGGTGACCTTTTGTGGAGTCGCGTCGACATGACATATCTAACAGACTTGGCAAGTGATCGAACTGTCGTGGGCGTTAATCGATTGTTTATCACCAGAAGTCCGGTCGATGACTCGAAATCGAATACTTGAGCGTTCGGCGTTCGGGAAGTAAGTAAATTCAGACTGAAACCCCGATAACGTTTGCGGTCTGAGGATACGAAATTTAAGTAGACGGCGTGCATTTCTGTCAACAAGAGGCGCCCATATCATTTGTGGCCGCAGGAGCTCATGAGAATCGGTGTACTACGCCTTTTTGCAGAAAAGAAAACTGGCAGGGTGGGTAGACTACTTCAAACTGCACCTTTCAGTCGCTTTAAGTGGTGCAGGTGCCTCTTCAAGATAGCGTGAACTTAGAGTTTAGTGACCACCAGGGGAAGGTATCGAAGATATTCTGTCAAGTTTCGCGCCCCTGATCCTCGGATCCAGTCAGGGGCATGAAATCTTTGGCAGAAAAATCTAAAGTCGATTCCTTACCCTTGTCGTGGGGCACTTGGGAGAAACCATTATATCCTGAGGCTGATTTTATTTCTGGTTTGCTTGTTGTCCTATGAAGGCTACATTACAGATTGGGAGATAGGTCAACCATTTTAGTTCAAGGGTGGTGCCAGAATAGCTTGGCGCCTGAGGCGCCAAGCTATTCTGGCACCACCCTTGAACTATCGTAGTTATATTAATTTCAAGCAGTAGTATATCAATGAAAGGTTAAGAGATGTTACGTGTTGAGTCGTAGTCGTAGTATGATAAACACACCAGACGCACGCACGTAAGGTTGTTTTAAATAAACTTCATTCAGCTGCAACCCGTCACACGTGGCTTTAAGGATGAAGACAATACTGGAGTAACAGTTCCAACAATATTTTAATTCAGCGATGCTATCTCCACACAGTGAATTTCCAAATGCACCAACACTGATACAAAGTCTTTTCTGCAAATGTCCACACTGGCGACACAGTTTCTCAAACAACGTACACCACTGTTACGCTGCGTCTCTCACAATGTACACCCTATATAGGCCACGTACCTACGATAAACTGTGTCTCTACAACTGACAATGCAAGACAATGCAGTACCCCCGTGCTTCCCAGCACAACGTTTTTATAGTATAAAAACTTTCTATAATAATAATAATACATAGTTCTTGTATAGCGCTGTTCTCCAGGAAAACACTGGACTCGCTGCGCATGCACAACAGCACACCCTTTCTCTCTGACACACACGCACAATTATGCACTACTTTAAACCACCCCATCCCTTCCCCACACCTTACATTCACTTCTCTGGGATCAGAATAGGTGGCAGTCAGTCAACAGTTAGCTAAATATGAGCTAAGTGTTAAATGCCCGACAAAAAAGAAAAGTCTTTAAGTGAGCCTTGAACTGTGACAATGTGGGCAGATTCCGTATTTCCGTTGGCAGCGAGTTCCACACACTTGGGGCGAAAAATGTGAAAGAACGCTCCCCGACAGTTTTCATGTTGAGCTTCGGGATTTTTAACAGTTTTCACTGGAGGAACGAATAATCCAACGAGTAAACACAACGCAACCAATCAGAACGGAACACGTAACCGAAACTCATAAATATTAATAAAAACTTTCTGGAATGAACTAAAATAGTCTACTGCTCATTTCAGCCCTAAATCCTAATATATAATATCGCACAAAAATATGGCAAACCGTTTACGACTTTTCACAACACACAAAGAACGCGCACAGTAAACTGACTGAAATTACTACAGTGTAGCAAACTGTTGCTTATACTTCGACGTCACATGTAAGATCACTCAACAGCGCGATTTTGCTCGAACGTTCTGGTTCATTCTCAGCTAATCTACGTAAAACAAAAATCGACCGCTCTTCTCCGTGCGACTTTTCTAGAAGCTTCCGGACTAAAATTAGCGTATCATAACAAAGCCAAATCCGCTATCATGCACGAACGATAAAGAATCTCGCTGAAAAGGTACGGGATACGTAACCATGCTGGCTCAAATAAATATCGGATCGTTTCCTACGATTAACACATGTATGCACTCGCATGACAACACAACCACAATCGTAACAAGAGACGAGCGTGTTGAACCTGCTGCGCCCTCCTACGTCTATTTGAGGGGCTGGTCGTTTGTCGGCAGGATACAAAAGTCATGTATATGTAATAAGGTCTTTGTGCCTGGTCTCATTAAGATATGTGCCGCTAAAAAGATCTTTTGCTGTTAGATTGAGCGATTAAAATGCCATTTATACTCGGTTTTCTTGCAAGTTCAATGAGTATGAATTATTGCTGGGTAATCGATTTTAGTTTTTTTCTTTTTTTGGGTGCTCGAATGCAGAGATCTGGTTACGTGTTTAACCATTTCATTGCCGACATACGGAAGACTATCCAATCGCAAGAGACATGGCTCCTAATGTGCCCCCTCAATTGCGGGGGTTCATTAGGATCTGTGTCTTGCTGACCGCACTTTGCATCGACTTGCTAGGACGTCTTCTTTGGGCTGATTTAAAAGAAATACCATGCGCGTTCGCTTACAGTGAAGGGGTTAGCCCCTTAACTGCCGGGGCAAGGCGAACGCTAACATGCTTCAAGAAACATAAACCCTCATGAGCCCCCGCAGTCGCGGGAGCTCATGCGGATTTATGTCCAAGTCCTATATTCATTATGCCTCATGTCCCATTTACATCTGTTTCTTCACTCCATGTCGGTCAGCGTGCGTCGTTTTTAGACGCGAAATTCGTGGTCACTGGCAGCAAATGGGTTAATGGACAGGTCAAAGACTACGATCGATATGTGTTACGTTTGTGGTTGTGTTATTCTGTGAGAGCGTGTATGTATTAATCATAGGAAAGATTCGATATTTGAGTTTCGGATACGATTCACGTATCTTTTTAGTATTCATTCTCGTTCATAGCGGAAGGCGGAATTGACTGTTGTGGTACGCGGAGATTAGACCAGAATATTCTAGAAAAACCGCACGGAGAATAGCGGTCGATTTTTTGTGATGCGTAGATTCGCTGAGAATAGACCAGAACTTCGAGTGAAGTCGCGCTCTGTCTAGTAACCTCACATGTGACGTCAAAGTGTCGGCAACATTTTGCAACATAGTATAAAAGACGCTTAAAATAACAGTGGAACCTGGTAGTTTATTCTATAATTTTTTTCCTCAATATTTGAGTTTCGGTTATGTGTTCTGTTTTGATTGGTTGTGTTGTATGAATTTGCTAGATTCTGAAAAGCATAATATAATAAGACTGTGCTAGGAAGCGCCGCGTGCGTACATTGTCAGTTGTAGAATTGCAGTATATCATAGGCACATTGAGATACGCAAGGTATCGTGGTACATTGTCAGTGACGGAGTGATGCAGTGTATAGTGTGTACATTGTGAGACGCAGTGTATGAGAGTTGCAGTGTGTCAAAACTGTTGATGCATTGTAGAGGAGACGGTGTAACAGTGTTGGTGCATTTGTGAATGCATTGTGTGTAGATCGCATCGCTGAAATAAAATATTGTTGGAACTGTTACGGCCAGTGTGGTCTACATCCTTAAGCCACGTGTGACGGGTTGCAGCTGAGTGAAGTTTCTTTTAAAAAAAAAAACCTTACGTGCGTGCGTCTGGTGTGATTATCATATTGCGGCCACGACTACCACGTAACAATATGCAGTGACGGTATTTGTGCCTACTGTTGGTATTTTTCTGTCTTTTGGCCTAGCTGTGGATTGGGTTAAAACTGGATTGCATTTATGCAAATTTTACTTTCAGAATAAAAGACTATAGTAAATTCATTTTGTTTACAATGACATCTGTCTCTTGCAGTTGGTGCACGTTGGCCTTTTCTCGGTAGTGAAGGGGTTAACTGCTACTCAGAGAGGGAAATTCCTCGGGTCGACGTTGGCCCGAGGGCCTGTAATTTGCTCACCGGGTATCCCTAGCCACCCGTTCAAGAATTTCGCGCCACTGCGGAAGCCGGCCAGCTTTAGTCATGCGGCCGTTCACCACAATTCAGCGGCGTCATGTCACGGAATACGCACTCCGGCTTAGCCGGTCGGGCTCTAAATCTTGTCTGCGGCCACTCGCGTCGTTGATTACCTCCGTCTGCCGAGCAGGCAGTGTGCGAGAAGGCGTCCAGCGAGATCTCTTCTGGCTGAGGGATTGATCGCGGCTGCCCTGCACTGGGTCTGCGTCGCGCCTACATTCCTGGACTGCAATGTCACCTCGCGACATGAGGCATAGATTCTCGTGAGCCCCTGCTTCGCAGGGGCTCACGAGAATCTATGCCTCATGCAGACGGAAAAGGGACTGGTTTCAGGGACGGATCACAGAGGCTCCTGAGAATCTGTTCCGCTTGCAGGCAGCTATGATGGACCGAGACCGGAGACCGATTATGGGGCGTTTGCTTTGTGTCACGGGCTGGACGTCCAAACAGCTCATTTCTGCAACCACAGTCATTGTGAGGCCCGGGCCCCGGCTTTGAAAACAAAGTTAACAGGCACGGGGGCTCTTGCCGCCACTTCATTTAGTCGGCGTGAATGGAGTTTGAAGCGGTGTGTGTATTGTAAACATCCGGTACTTTTGGGGCGACCCCCGCCACGGGTACTCGGCGACACTTCTAGGCGGTGAAGACGGCCTTTGGATACCTTAGATCCGACGTTAACTGGGCCCGAGACGCCGTACCCCAATTTTAAGCCTGTCAGTGTTTGGTGATAGCATTCGGTGCTAGCTCAACCCATTCACTAGTGCGTCCCGTTGGTCTTGTGCCTCTACTATTTTTAACCCCTTCACTGCCGAGAGAAAGTGAACAGTCTAACGACAAGAGACACAGATCCTGACAGATCCTGCTAGAGGCATAGATCTTCATGAGCCCCCGCAGTTGCGGGGGCTCATGAGGATCTATGCATCTTGCAGAAACATGTTTGTATCCACGTTCTTTTGACGGCTTGAGCTGCTTGACATTGAATAAACGACTTGACTGGGATCACTGGCAGTGAAGAGGTTAAGTAATTCAGTCATGTGCTTAATTTTGTTTTGTGTCGTCGGATGGCGATTTCGTGCCATAAGGATGAGCTGAAGATATGTTTCTTACGCGTGCGCCTTAGGTTGTGGAATTTCCAATTTGTGGCACACTCGCAGTTCACGCTGGCTCTGTTGCCGTGCCTGTACTAAGGACCCAGTGCTTAAACATTCTTTATCTGATTAAAATGCTCATGCGCTCTCGCTCAAATATTAAAGAAAACCAGTTTAACTGGATCACATTTGCTCAGTCGCCACTTCGCCACCAGGGCCAATTATAAGGGTGTTTAAGTAAATCAATATTTTACCGGTTTAGTTTCCATTCATTCAGAGGTGTTTAACTGACGTATTTTTGCTTACTGTCCCAAGTCTAAATCATTTCTTCCGTCGAAAAAGCAGAGACGGAAGTAAATGGTGTCTGTCCCTTCGAGCAAGAGGCATAGTTTCTCAGGAAGGAGAATCTATGCCTTTTGCAGATGGACTCGTGTGATGCGCGAACATTGTATACAACATAGACACTGTGAAGATGTTTTAATTGGCTCTCGCCTGCAGGTTACCACCGATTTTTGTGATTGGGCGATTATCGAAGGGAAAGGACTTCCAGCTCTCGCTGATTTCGTCCTGGGGAGGAGTGGGTGGGGTGGGGGGGGGGGGGGGGGGGGGGGGGGAGGGGGGCTTATTTTCTGTCTGTCGCTGTTGCTCGCGCTTCTTTTGGCTCATCCTCATGTTGCTTAGGTCGCCAACCGTTATCTAGGTTTATAAGGAGTGCACAGACGAAGGATGCTAACCTCCCTTGTCTCCGTTTGAGTGGTCGGTCCCCTTTGTACAGGCTGGGCTCCAGCCGTCCGGGTTTACTTGCTCTCTGGACGTCCTAACCCCCCTGTATTCCTCCCCGGGTTCTTCCAGGCATGACCCGGGGGTGAGGGGGGGGGGGGGTTGGGACCAGTAGCCCCCCTCCCCCCCCCCCCTCCGTCGTGTTGCACGGTTTCCACCCCCCCACCACTATCGGCGAGCTGGGCCACGGCCACCTGGGAACTCCGGGGAACCTCGTTACCACAGAGACCTTATTTTAGCTCTCGTGTTCCTTGGGAGGACTCGCCACACGTGTGCTTAGCTGAAAATTTCGCTGCAGTCTCCCGATTTCTCGGGTGCATAGAACTAAAAAGCTTAGTCGCAATGTTTCAACTCGGTGTGAAATGATACGCAAAGCACTCTCAGAGCACTAAATTTAGGTTCTTTCATCTCCAACGCCAGCAACCGGAAATGGATCATACGGTGATGGCTTATTGAAAGTACTTTCCTAACAGTTAGCAGCGACGCACAGCACTACAGCAGGAGATGGCTCGACCATGATAAATTAAGGTTAGTGCCAGATTAGCTTCGCGCCGTCAGGCCCCAAGCTAATCTGGCACTACACTTGAATTATCACGGTCGAGCCATTTCTCCTGCAACTAGTTTATGGTCGTCAGGTGCCGCCTCCAAAATTAAGTTGGGATTAAAGGCGCCAAGTTGGTTGTGCTTGATAATTGATGTCCTTTGGTTCGTCTTTTGTCAGTACATTTTTTTCTGCGACTTGCAGCACACTGCCCAGCAGCTGATTCTGAGACATAACCTTCCGAAGAAAGGGTCATCTGGCCTGTGTGGGCCCGATGACCTTTTGCCTACTGGGTAGTTATTTGATTCCGCCTGAGGTGACTGCTGGGGTTTATAAACGGGGCGTCAAGCGGCCGGCCGGAAATCCAGGGGGAAAAAACGGATTTGCTCAATAGCATGTCCGTTGAAAGGTCCTGGTAAATCAAAGTAGCACAGTTGGAGTGCGCCTGAGTTGATCAGTGTTCAGGTGGTACTCCATAGGCAATAGATTTCCCTGTCCCCCATAACCCGCCCGTCAGGGCCGTCCATGATCACCTCGGTGCTGTGGACGTTAAACCCGAACCAACCAGGCCGGCCGGAAGGTTAGTTTAACCCAGTGGGGTCGGAAGCGAAGCGTTTGCACCTCCCGGTACCCGATCCTCAGCCCGCACAGGGTGCGGTTTGGCTCTGTCCTAGAATCCAAAGGCCATCTGGCCGAAGTCGACCACTGTGGACCCGCGCACAACTGTGCACGGGTCCACTGCAGCTGACTTCTGTCCAATAAACAATCCAGACCAATCTCTCTCTCTCTCTTCCCCCCCACCCGGGTCTGCCCTGGGGGACTTGGGTGGGGTTAGGTATTTTTTAGTTCCCAGGGTCACCCTGGTCAGCCCCACAGGGTGGGTTTTTCTCTCTATTCTGGGGCATGTGTTTCTGTCTACCCTTGGTCCATTCACCTGTATTTGCCTTTTTAAAACTCTCCCTACTGTCTGCACTGCCTGTAGCTCTTGATATTGGATGTGTGTTGCTAAATGGTCTTGGCTTTATTTAGGCCCCATGTGTTAGGTTTATTTAATGTATTTGACCGGCTGGCGACATACATTCAATGTTCTGTTTATTTTTTTTTTTCACAAGCAGTGCAGGCACGTCCTGAGAAAGCCTTGTTGCTGTCGGGACGTTAAGCAATGTACAATCAATCAATCTCTCTCTCTTCCCTTTCCCCCTCCCCTTCCCCCGCCCCTTTTGTCTTTCTCTCCCCCCACACCCGGTTTTTTTTTTTCTTTTTTTTTTTGAGTTACCCTTGAAGATGGTTTCACAACTACCTGCTCTCCTCTTATACTATTATTCTCTTACTGATTTTTATTATTTGCTTTGTTTCATTGATATTCCTTGTTGTGTACCATGCTAAATGCTGGGTTTTTTTCCCGGGGTTCTCCCGTTTTTGCCCGAGGTAGTCCTCAACTTGATGGTGATATAAAGTTTGCCTTCGGGTTGGCGTTTAGCAGGCTTTGTGTATTAGACACTCAGCCTACTTCGTGCCCAAGGGTACTCCCCGTTCGTTCGGCTCTCTCTCTCTCTTTTTTTCTCTCTTCCCCCCCCCCCCTCTCTCTCTCTCTCGCGGTTTCTCTCTCTCTCTCTCTCGCGGTCTCTCGCTTCTCTCTCTCTCCCCGGCCTCACACACGCGCACTTACTTTTGGCCGGCTCGCTCCTGCGCGCGCTTACACACACTATTGTCTCTCGTGTTTAGTTTCTCTCGGAATCTTTCTCTTACGATTTTTTTCTTTGACGTCATTTTTACTTTTGTTCTTCCTTTTCTTCTCTTTTTCTTTTTTTTTAATTTTATTTTTACGTCACCTTCAGTTGCCACATTCCTTCTGCATATGAAGATAAGTAGCGGCTAATGTCTGTTTGTTTGTCTATTTTGACAAAGAGTATTTACCCGAAATATTAATAAATTGTGTTGTACCGTTTTTTTCTAAGCGTGTTTCTTTCTCCGTTGGGTACTTCTGTCCAATAGCATTTTGCACATTTAGTGGCGTGGAAAACCTCGGGAGTCTCAGTCGGCATTTTGAGCAGTTTGAACGCACATGATGATACTTGAGTGTGCTGAAACCGGCGGTATTCGCAGACTTGCATTGTCAATTCCTCGATTTTACCAACAAGGACATTGTCTTTTGTTCGTCTCCAAGTTTTGCTTGGCTATGAGCCTTGACCTTGCGGTGAGCATCCAGGGCCAGACTCATTTCGGGGCAGCACAAGTTTTCCTTGATTACTTCCCCAGTCACTGTGACCAGCAAAAGGCACAGATCTTAGCTTTCATATTCAAGATGTTCAATGTTCATTTCATTCTTGAGTGATCCTCCGGGACTGCGGGGGCTCATGAGGATCTGTGCCTCTTGCAGGAGGGGTGACGTTGCATTAAAGGAGGGTCCACAGGCGTTTTGTTAACCGCCGCCAACTGAGAAGAGGGATGGGCGCCAAGACTACTACAATGCTAACGACAAATGTTTGCGTCGGCAATACAGTAGGACGCCGGTTATACATTTTGTGCTGGTTTGTGATTTTGGACTTGCGGCCAATTACAAACCAGCACAAGATCTATTATATGTACGTATTTATATACCGGCACACCGGCATCGTCTTCTCGAAAGACAAGTGATCTTCAAGAACTTGACCCAGTTTTATAAGTCTGCTTAATCCGTGCTACCGCACAGACATTTATGCCTATCAAAAAAAAAAAAAAAAAAAAAAAGTCATTTTTTTAAATTGCGGCTTTGCTGTGTCAATTAAGGCGTCCAATCACCCTCAGTTCGGTTACGCACCTTCCAAGTAAAATTCTTTCTCCAGATTTTTACTAGACCATTCTAAGTTAACTCATTCCACACCATGACCGAAAACCCCAATGTTGAAGTTGCCCTCTGAAGGGACTGTATTACAATTCTAGAGACAGATCGAGCATGATAGTTAAAGGGTGGTGCCAGAATAGCTTGGCGCATATGGGCGCCAAGATATTCTGGTAACCACCCATTAACTATCATGCTCGATACATGTCTTGCTGGGAGTGTCGGGGCTAAATGAGTTAACCACATGATGCTCTACATTACAGATACTGCAGGGTTTGTGGGCGGGAGGTGTGTGGGGCGGAGGGGGGGGGGGGGGGTAGGGGAGGGGAAGGGGACATAGACATAATGTCGGATAATAGGCCTATATCCAGAAAACAATTTTATAAAACGATGTCTGTGATTATGCCGATTGCTGTACAATTTTAGAAGTTTCTTTTTCGCTAATAAAATCAGTAACGCGGGAAGCAGACTTTGAGTAGGTGCCCGATATCAAGTGTGTGTGCTGATCTGCGCTTTTAGACCTCAGAACTGAAAGCTGCAAGATCCAAAATCTCAGAGCAGCACACTAATGTACATTGCGAGGAAACCTGTCTTGATGGACCGCGCGTAGCCTTCCGGACAAACAACTTCATCGCCAAGCCCTATAGAACGTTTACCGGCATGGACAACCAATACTAGACTGTCCTAGAATAACGTCCAGGAATCTTCACTCGGGTAACGAAATCTGTAGTCCTACACAAAAGGCCCTTGGGCTGACGTCGGCCGCACTGAGTTGCTCACGCACTAACTACAGGTCGACTTTGGCCCAAGGACCTTTTCACTCGGTCCAACCACTCGAGTTGTTAACACCAGTTTTAAGTAAGGTCAAGTATGGGTTCCCCGATAAGCCAAAGACCCTCGGCTCGACGACGGTCGCAGTGGGCCCGCGCACAGCCGTGCGCGGGCCCACTGCGCCGGGCCGACGAGGGCCCGAGGTCCTTTGCTTACTGGGTGTACGGGGTTTCTTTGGAGTGTCCTCTCTATCTCAGTTGACCTCTGCTTCACAACACAGGTCTGGAGGTGAGTCAGCAAGACAGCCCAGTTTCACGAGCTCCCACAGGCAGGCCGGGCTCATGAAAGTCTGTGCCGCTTGCGTATGGATAATATTCGCGTTTGAACAGTGGTTGAAACTTAGTACAGTGGAGTCCGCTTAACACGAATTTCTGGGGACACGGAAAATCACTTCGTGTTAACCGTATTTCGTGTTAACCAATATGGCCTCAAAATTGATCACGCCGGGGCCCTCCCGGCAAGGAAAAAGTGTGTAAGAGATGCGTGCATGAATGAGTACGAGGTTAAAAGTGCATATTATTGTACTATATATGCTTACATTACGTTCAGCTCGCTAGGAAAACACAAGGATATGTGTACAGCTCACGTAGTTAATGTAAAATCCATAGTAAAGTAAAAGCAACACGGGCATCTGGCATCGGTAAAAGCAACACAGTCATTTAAAAAACGGGCCATGATCGAAGTCAGTCTTGTGTTATTGACAGCCCGTGTAGAGAGACAATCGTGGATCTCATTAATCTTGTTTTTTCACTTCAAGCGTAGTCGACTTCTGTTTTACCTTAGGGGTAGCCGTGATCGGTAGTTAACTGAATTGAGGGAGTGTTGGTACACGAATGATGCATGAATTCAGTTCAGAAACACTAGCCAATGAGAAGACGGATTACAACGACTGAAGGCTATTCAGCCAATCACAGGCTAGAGTTCGTTCATGTGTCGTGTGTACTACAGCACGAGAGCGACACGTGCAGTGCCCCTTTCATGAGTCGGTTTTCGGTGTTTGAGACTGGAATGTGTGTTCGTGTTAAACAGGTGAATAATAGTGAAATTGCTCTGGTCGGGAACCGAAAACAGCTTCGTGTTAACCGAAATTTTGTGTTAAGCATTTCGTGTTATCAGTGAAATTTTAATACATAATAAGGCCGTCAGCCGGGAATGCAAAAGCGGTTCGTGTTAACCGGAAATTCGTGTTAAGCGAGTTCGTGTTACTGGACTCCACTGTACACTGATTCTTTGGAAAGTCATTTAACCACACGCTGAACATCCTGCGGCCTTTTCACTCGGACAAACGCATGCAACAGGGGCCAGCAAGAGGCACGTAGGTCCCCATGAGCTCCCGTGCGTTGCGGGGGCTCGTGAGGTTCTATGCCTCTTGCAGATGGATGGTGTATAAATAATTGAAGGGGCGGATAAGACAGGTATACTGTTTCTTTGTATAGTCCTCTTCTAGGTAAACAGCCACCCGCCGATCCACAGAACTCGCACACTGCCGGGTTCAGTGTCTCAACCAGAGTGCAGAGTCAACCTACTTTGACACAAGCATGACTTTAAAATTAGATGTAGCGTATATATGATTAGACGTATCATATGGATCCCAAGTATTTAACTCATTCTGACACGCGACACACCACAGCAAGATATGGCTCGACCATGATACTAGGTTCAACTCAAGGGTGAAAGCACTTGAACTATCATGGACGATTTGTCTCTTGAACTGTAATGCAGTGCTCAGAGGATAACTGATAAATGTGGGCATTTCGTACCTCGGGCACAATGAGTTGAAGCGAATTCGCTCCATCGCGGGTTTCCTTTGCTACAATTCGGCGATACTTTGGGTTCTCGGTGTTATCTTGCCTTAGCTAAGACTTGTCTACTCCTCAGGAACCAGCTGCATAAGCGAGCTTAGTCCTGCACCAGCCACTGTGCAAGGTGCGCCGCGATAGCGGAGCACCTTGCTTAGTGGCTGGTGCAGGACTATGCTCGCTATTGCAACTGACCCCAGGTCAATGCATGTAAGCATACGTAACAACATATTGACATTCGGGCCTTTGGGGGACAAAAACCAATGGGTTCAACGTACTGTTGTTGGACTTGCTGTGTTTTGCCCTTGAAGGACCCGTCTAACTTTGTCGGAACGCAATGTGGTGTCCCGTTTTTATATAGGCAATGCTGTAAGTGTGTGCGTGTAGAATATATTTGAGTGACATTTGATAGCTGCCTTATTAAAGTGCCTAAATTACGTAAATTATGTGATATTTAATGTCATGTTTAAATTAATTAGCCTACATGTCTGTGATATATCGTTAGAATGTGTGTATAGTGGTTGTGCTCTTTATCGGTCTCATATTAGATTAGGTTTCTTACTAATCCTTGAATCTTGAACAGAGGTTTTCTGCTGTCCCTTGTGCGCACATATGGAACTCTCCTACGTACAAAGGAGAAAAAGAGGAAAGTCCTTTTTTACGACACTCAAACTTCACAAATTGATCTTTTTACATAGCATTATTTTTACGGAGTGAGAACAGACTTCTACGAGGTTTAACTGCAACCTGTTTTTCCCGTTCGGTTGTAACCCATTGAGCCCTGACGCACTACAGCAGGAGATGGATCGACCATGATAATTCGGCGCCAAGCTAATTTGTCACTATCCTTGAATTATCATGGTCGATCCATCTCTTGCAACAAGGTGCATAGTCATTAGATGACGCCTCCAAAATTTGGGAAATACGTGCGCCGGGCTGAACGAGTTAAAATGAACCTTTTTATTTTTACTTACAGGCTGCATTCAAAAAGGCGGTCAAGAAAGGAACACCAAGCAAGGTAGGTCACCCAACCTGTTTCCAAAGGATGCTAATTTAGGTTATCAAAGCCTGCATCATGCTATAGCACGTGTGCTAGTCTGTGATTTTGGACCTTACGGCTTTAAGCCGTAAGGCCCAAAATCGCAGACTAGCACACGTGCTATAGCATGACGCAGGCTCTGATTATAACCTAAATTACGGGAACGTATCTCGGCGATTATAGTAATGTATATGGATGATTTGCACTCCGATTCCTGATGCCTAATGCGCCTCAGCGCTGGGAGCTAGAGCTTTGAAAGCCTGCTGTTGCAAAGCTCTGCTTCATGTGCAAACCTCCACTTTGCATTTTACTAACATTTTGGCTGTTGGTAGCACTTTTTCTGTATGAATCTCCTCGACAAAAATCACTGCCGACAACCAATGGGTGAATACGTCGGGCCCTTCCATGGGTGCACATTTCCAGCTTTGTCAGCTGTCACCAGAAGACTGCACCAGAGGTCAGGATGTCCAGGTCAGCCACGATAGTTCAATGGTGGTGCCAGAAGATCCATTTCTTATTAACCCCTTCATTGCCAGTGGACGTAGATGCGTATGAATTTTTAAATAGACAATTTCCGGACATCAAACTTAGGTCAAATTTACACATGTTTCGACGAAAAAAGTGAATTAAAAGCCGGGACAAACATGCGATATCGCATGCTTGTCCGGGATTTTAATCCACTTTTCCCGCATCGAAGCACGTGCAATTTTGACCTAATTCTGATTTCCGGAAATCGTGTATTAAACGCCAAAGAGCGCTAGTCGTCAAAAGAACATGGATACAAAGTGGTGTCAGCAAGAGGCATAGATCCGCATAAGAAGTTATCTCTTGCAGTAGGGTCAAATTAAGTTTTTCTCAACCAGGAAGGGTCGAAGTTATTTGCCTTTCGCTTACCCTAGCGGCTTGCACGCGCGTGTCTTGGGCGGATTGGGCTGAGTTCTCAATAAGAATTGTCACCTGTTGCCACTGGCATTGAAGGGATCAAAGTGTGCTTTTGGCCAACCCATCCAATCCATCCGTGTTGCGCAGTTTGTGTTTAAACTTCACACTTGCATAACGCGCTTGAGAGCTGCTCAAACAGCTCGGACCAGTAGCCTTCGGGGCCCCCCACGGCCGCAGTGAGTTGACCCCGCGCACGGTTGTGGGCCCGAGGACCACTGCGCCCGGCGTGGGCCCGAGGACCTCTCCGTAAATGAGTTCGTATCTTTTTTATGAATGGCGAAACTCAGTCTAGACCAGAAACCTCAGACGGTTGTTATTCCCACTTTAACGATTCTTTGAGAATAACGGATTCGAGAAAAGAAAAACAGTCGTTAGTGTCAGCCAAGAAATAAGCATTCATGATCTGTGCGGTTATGAGCACTTCATTTTGCCCCGATCTTTTTTTGGTGGGGGGTCTTTCAGGGTCAAGTGTACACGCAAGGCTTACCATTGCTACAGCTATCCCTCTGTAGGATGCAAAGACCTTCAGATGCAGGGTTTCATGAGCATTTATGCCTCTTTCACGTGTGTAGACGTATCTGCTGACATGCATTTTCATCTGTGTGCCAGACGCGTTAAAGGAGGAAACTAGGCGTTCACTCTTAGCTTGTATAGTTAAACACAATGACGCTGCATTCATACGATACTCTTATATATGTAATCAGTCACTAAAGTAAACCGCAAACTACCTGAATCGTATGAGGAACCCTACCCACCCATACCAACAGAAGGCATATATTCTCATGAGCCCCTGCATCTGCAGGGGCTTATGAGAATGTATGCCTCTTGCAGGCCACGGGTCGTGTCCGTCTGAGGCCTCGTAATGCCATCCGTGAACTTTACACGGGCTGAGCCGTATAGGATGTCGGGATAGAGCAACCGCGATACTGCACAATGGAAGAATAAAGAATACTATCGCTGCACATGCGGAAAATGCCACAGGAAGTGGCCCGGCGAGCACTGAGGTCTTCGGGCCGACGTAGGCCCGAGGGCCGTGGTGTTTGAAATCCCGTCACTTCTATTCGGCCACCCACTGCCGAACCCTCCCCATTGTCTGCATTTGCCTGCAAATTGACTTGTCCGGCCTCATTAATTTTCTGTATTTTGTCTTGTATAAAAATTTCTCCACATTGTACGGGTGCAGTCAAACCTGTCGAGACGACCACCTGTCTAACACAACCACACGTTTGGCCTATTTTGTTACTCAGGTGATACTGTGTAAAGCGACCACCGTTTTCTGGACAGTCCTTCCCTCCTGAGCTGGCCTTAGTTGCCTGCTCGGGGTTAAACCCAATTAACTAAACCATCCTTGGGTGACGGCATGAGGATTGACTACAGTATAGGCGTACGTAGTGTAGTTACAGGGATGCGTGTCTATTACTATTATAGATATCAGACTTGTATTGGTTTAGATTATAGAAGTTGCCCCGGGAGGGAGTCGTGGGGGAAGGGTTTCTGTTCTGATTTTCAATAGCATATGTGTGGCCTAACATTATTTTTGGGGTGAAATTATCTCTGATCCGCAAGTTGGCTCCACTGAGTCCACACATCTGACGGCCCAAAGGTTTCGGTGTCCAGTCACTGACATACGCAATATGACACTAGACCTTGAGTATCTGGAAGTACAAAATGCGCAGACTGCTAAAAAAAAAAAAAAAAAAAGCAGAACACGATTTAACCCTTTCACTTCGGGAAACATTGTAAACACCATCTACAAGAGGCAAAGAACTTCATAAGATGCGCAGATGCGGGGGCTCATGTAGTTCTGTGCCTCTTGCCGATCTTGTTCATATCCTTGTTCCTTGGGTTGATGGGATTATTCGGTGTTGTATATATGCCTCGCTTGTGCACAGACAGAAGTTTGCGTCCACTGGCATTGACTGAGGGGGGACCAGACATCAACTTGATTAAACTGTAAAGGCAACATTACGTATTTGGAGTTGCTTTCCAAAGACTACACAATAGCACACGAGACAGATCAACCATGATACTAAGAGTCGTGCCGGAATAGCTGGCTGCTTGTAGAAGGGCGAAGTGGGGGGGGGGGGGGAGGGTGTGTGTGTGTGTGTTAGGATGAATGTAAACTGTTCTGGACCTAGAAGCGAAAGGAGTGTGTACTCAGTCTTACACACACGGATGGCACTTGACGAGCGGCAAAAAGTGACAGTGAATGGAACAGGATACGTACGTCCTCTCTTTTTGTAAGTAAAAACTGACTTGAATGGAGTTTTCCGTTGTATAATGATTGTTTGCCTGAAAACTTGGCAAGACAACGCGAGGCCACCTGCGGATATGGGCCACAATCCGGAACACAAGTATGAAGTAACTGTCAGTGGCCCCCTGATGATCCGTCCCGGTGCGTCCCGGCTGAAAAATTCAGTTCCATTCACACGTTCAAAACACCCGACGATTCAGCCGCGTCACTGCCAGTGTACGCAGTTTGTGGTTCTGAGATCTTTATTAATTTTTAGAACCCAGAGAGTCCGGGTCGTCCTAGAACATGGACACAAAAGTGGTATCAGCGAGAGGCATAGATCCTCATGAGCCCCCGCGAATGCGGGGGCTCATGAGGATCTATGCTTCTTGCTGATACCACTTTGAGGGTATGTGTCTCTTAGTTGGATTGTGTTCACTATATCTCGGCAGGGAAGGGGTTAGGTTTGCACAGCGGAGAAAAATTGTCATCGGGTACTTCTCAGAAGTATTGATTATCATGGGCTTGGGGATCCAGCGGATATACTCCAGTGGCGCCTGGCGGCTGGCTGAAGGACCACGTTTCCCAGATGTAGGATGTCATCTGGGTTCAAGTTTAGTCTTCAGATTTTGTTTTCCGCTGCTCACGTTACAGCCACGTTCGTTGCTAGCTTAGTCCCTGAATCAATGTTGACACTGTCGTACAGTATGGAAAATGGCCCGTGAACAAGTGGGATTCGTTTCCTCGCAGTCCTACAATTAACCCATATCATACTGAGGCTAAAAGCTTCAAATTTGTACACTGCCATAAGCAAGTTACATTTTAGTACTTGCAGATAAGATATATATACCAATGGCTTTTGCCAGAATAGATTGGCGCCCAGAGGCGTCAACCTATTCTGGCACTACTCTTCAACTATTTTAGTCAAACTTATTTTACACACTGGTGTATTCCAAATGATAAGGGTTAATTCATTCGAGACTGACGTGCTGCATTCGGATACGCGGCTTTACGCGCACCTCGAATGTGTTAAACTCGCACAACGTCCTCGGGATGAAGGACTCGAGCAAGAGGCATTGATTTTCAAGAATCACATGGAAGTCCATGGCTCTTGAAGATGTAGCTTGGGCTCTGTGAAGACAAAGAAAACAGGAAGCAACTTTTTTTTTAAAAATTCTAGAATTTACATTTAGTTATTAGTTCGAAAAAAATCCCCATATGTTTTAAAGTGCGAGTGAGAGGGGTGGGGTGGGGGGTGAAGATGAGAGGAGAGGGTTTAGAACGGCAGATTCGGACCTGTTTTAATTGGGTGTACCTTGACCTTTCTTGGGCAATCGTGAAGTTTTATGAATGAAGTCATCGCGCAGTTTGCCCTTGTGTGGTCGCATTGACAAGTTTGCTTTGAGTTTTCACCGCGGAGACTGGCGCGGTACGTTCACCGCAGACTGAGTGCCCACAGGCCCCCCCTTCGTCTGAGGATCAAAGTATACAAACGTGTGCTAGTTTGTGGTTTGAACCTTTACGGCCGTAGGCATCAGGTTCAAAAACGGCAGACCATCACCGACAAATTGACCAGCAGGAGGACAGATCCTCGCAAGAGCTGTTCCAGTGCGTAAAGGATCCTCGGGCCGACGTCGGCCACAGCTGGCTCGCGCACGGTCGTGCGCGGGCCAACTGCGCCCCGATTACCTTTTGCGCACTGGGTTTGCAAAAGATGGGTCTTGTAAGGATCTATAAACCTTTTGCATAATTATGATCATGAAGTGGGGTGGGGGAGGGGGAGAGGGAGGGGGGGGGTCAATGGGCGTTCGCCTGAGGAGTGATCGTCAGATAATATTCGATCCGAGTTGTGCTCTTACGTTGTGACAGTCTGAAGAAGACATTAAGCTGTTCGGGTAAACAGCACAATTCTGATCGCCGATTTCAATTGTAGTTTTTTTTTTTAAAGAGTTGAGCGTCGTTACGTCCCTGTTGTCTTTATGTGTTCGTACGTCATCTCGTCCCGCTGTGTGGGTCTACTGAGTTTATCCACTTTTTTCGTCTCCCAGGGTAACTCCGACTTCATTACTGCTTCACTAGGCGCAAGACTTTTTTTTATATTTTGTACTGGGATACTCGGCTTTGGGCCACGTATCCCGATGCAGCACGTCTCGATTGACTTTTAACACACTTCTTCCCCAGGAACGAAATGCCAACATTTTGAAATTGCCCTCTGAAGGACTGTACTACATTTCTAGAGACAGATCGAACATAGTTCAATGGTGGTGCCAGAATAGCTTGGCGCCTATGGGCGCCAGGCTGTTCTGGCACCACCCTCGAACCATCGTGCTCGATCCATGTCTTGCTGTAGTGTGTCGGGGCTGAACGAGTTAAAGGGGCCCTGTTCACTTACTGGCGTGTCATCACCTTGCTTCGTCCAAATGTATTTCACTACTGTAAGCCGTCCACGACTGTTTGCAGGAGATGAATAACAACAATGAAAGGGTTACCTTTTAGTATTGTCTGCTACGAACAGGTACCCTATATAGATGGATCGGCCAGGTCAGCTTGGGGGTATTACAGTATTAGCAAATAACTGATTATGCAGTACCTTTGCTGTCATCGTTTGATCTGTTTTCCGCACTTTGCGTTAGAGGTGAACCGTCGACCCAAGGATCCGTTGGCGCTGGAGGGGAGGGAAATAGGCATTTCTCAGGGGGTAAAATGTGCTGGTCTGTGACTTTGGACCTTACGGCTGAAAGCCGTAAGGTCCAAAATCACGGCCCAGCACGCGCATCTGCTCGCGACAATGTGCGAATGCGTCCTTGTGTTTTCATTCGCCGTGACACTAATATCTGTGTCAGAGGGCTCAGACTTATTTCAACACCGACAGTGGGAACAATCCCACGATATAAGTATGCAATCCCACCTATCATACTACAATTATAATACAGCCTAGTTGAATGACAATTAGACACGTTATCTCACCGTCTGTGTACTTCTGCCAGATGTGATTCTTTCAGAAATTCTGTATGTTGGAGACGACTTCATTTATGCAGGTATGTTTGATGTGGACTCGTATCGTTGGGAACTTCTATCCTGTTGAGTTTCAGAAACTGTGCGCGACGGAAAGAAACTAATTGAGTGGGAAAAAAAGAGAAAAGTGCGCTTGTCTATTATTTTGGACCATACCGCTTACAGCCGTAAGGTCCAAAATTAGAGCCCAACGCTCAGTGTTTCCAGTGAACACCACCCATCGGCAAATTGCATAGATCGTCATGACCCCCCCCCCCCCCCCCGTCCCTTTTATGTTGCAATGAAAAAAAAATCTCCAGTACGGCGGAGACCGCACAACCCGTAAAACCACCACACGTGGACTCGGACAACCTTGCAACCCAGGGTGGAACCAAACCCGGTCTCTGTCGGGTGGCCATAGGATGCAGGGCTTACCCGCCACATTGTTGGCCTTTAATCCAGTGCCTTCAGAACCATCGCCCCCGTTTCTGGCGCCCGTCACTTCCGCACAATGTGTGAGCTGAAAGGAATTAAGTTGAGAGGGGTTGTGTGTTGGTCTGACAGTCTGGACCTTGCGGCTGTAGGCCGACGGTATGTAGTGTGCTGTTCTGTGATTTTGAACCGTAACGCATTCTGACGTAATGCGCAAAAAAACAAACCAGCGTACATTTTTGCCGGACAACGACCAAATAAGCAAAGGGTCTCGGGCCGACGTCGGCCGCAGTGGGTCCGCGCACATCTGTGCGCGGACCCTCTGCGGCCGACATCGACCCGACGTTGTTTTGTTTTTTGGCTTACTAGAAAGGCGAGCCAAGGTTGCAAACGTGACATATTTCAAAAGTGTTATTCCATGGTGGCAGATTGTTTTCACAGGTTAATTTTTATTCACACTTTCGTATTATCGGTCTCCGTGTGTATTAAAAAAAAAAAAAATCTGTCTGGGTCTGCCTCGGTATAACGCGACACATGAGAGCCATGACGTCAGACCAGCCGCGATCAGCGTTATTGCTTGCTTCGCTGAATTTACATTTATATATACCCGGCACTGCTAAAGTTACTCCACCCCAGCAATTGGATTGGAAGTGCTAAACTAATCTGGCACAACCCTTTGGCTGTCAGCAGCGTTTTTTGTCGCGATGATTGCTGCTAGCACGTTTTGTCACGATGATTTCTGTAGGAACCATCGCGACAAAAAGCGCTACTGCCAGCCAAAGAGTTAAGTTACTACCGTAGTAACAAATATGACGTTGTGCAAGAGTTGTGATTATACTTTACTTCTGTTGCAGGCGGCGAGAAAAGGAAAGAAATTAGCTGCCAAGAAGTAAAGCCTTGCGTCTCTCTGTACCAGATCTTCCTGCCGGCGTCCCTCTCCAGATTCATTATATTTCTTCATGTTCATTTATTGTCAGTGTCCTCGTCCATGTTTTCCACGTGCAAAATGGCCACTTCAGATTGTCCTCTTTGAATCAATCGCTATAAAAAAAAAGGAAAAATGATTGAGGCGTCCACTTCTTGATTTGTCTTTATTTCTATGCCGAGGATTATTCAATACTGTAGTCGGTTGTTGGCGTTTTTGTGTGTGGCAAAACTCGTTTAACCCTAAGGCCGCATTCCCCAAATTTGGAGGTCTCTCCTAACAACTATGTACCAGTTTAGGAGATGGATCGACTATGATAATTCAAGGGTAGTGTCAGATTAGCTTTACGCCTAACGGCGCCAAATGGCGCCGTTAGGCGTAAAGCTAATTTGACACTACCCTTAAATTATGGTCGATCCCATCTGCTGCTGTAGTTGAGTAGGTCTAGGGGCTTAAATGGGTTAAACAATGTGCGTGTGTCTGCGTGTACAGAGCGCACGTGTGTTTGTGCATTTGTGTCCATGCTTGCGCAAACATAACGAAAGCGTATTTCAGGCCGCTGCCCTTTGAAGGTGGAAGACACTCCATTTTGTAAAAGCAAGATTTTCGTTACATTGCAATTAAAATCTCGCTTTTCACAGTTTCACACGGGCTGTCTTTTGTCCTCCCAGGGTAGAAGGTACATGCTGTGATGTATGCGTTGCATAATAAGGCAGGGGCAAGTGCTAGAGAGAGTATTTGAGCAAGTGTTGGTTAGTTCGGGGTTTAGCGTCCACGGTACCGAAGTGATAATGGACGGCCCTGACGGGCGGGTTATGAGCCACAGGGAAATCTATTGCCTATGGAGTACGACCCGGACACTGATCAATTCAGGCGCACTGCCACTGTGCCACTTTCATTTACCAGGAACTTTCAACGCACATGCTATGGAACAAGCCCGTCTTTTTTCTTGGATTGCGAGTCCAGCTACCGGGGCCAGGACGGGGGACGCGAACCCACGACCCGGCGACTCCCTTCGCCGTCTTGCTCCGACGCTTGGCCGCCAGAGCTATTTCGGATTTGTGACCAAGAGTGGAAATTACGCTGTTATACGTACAGAAACAAACTCGGGCAAATCTTCCTTCCGGAGATAATTGAAATACGATACCGTCCGCATAGACGAATACGTTTACATTTTTTTGTAATCCAGCCCAGTTGCGAACATCAACCTTCTGCAATTTGCATAGATCCTCGAGCAGTGGTAAAGCACACCGATTCACCAGTTCCAACCCATAAGCTGAGGATTTAGCCCCTTCCCCGCCACTCTACGTACATTTGTTTCCGATATCTGTGTTCATTCGACGACTAAAGCCGAAACGGTCCAAAAATCACAAAAAAAACATTGGTCTCGGCAAAAGGCATAGATCATGAGCCCCCGCAATCGCAAGAGTCTGCAAGAGACGGATTCTCATGAGCCCCCCGCGACTGCGGGGGCTCATGAGAATCTCTTGCAGTTGGATCGTGTTTACGTTTCCTCGGCAGTGAATCGGTTAACTCAACCGAGACATGCCGCATCAGTACACGCGGCATAAAGCCGACCTAAAACAGCGTGCAGTATCCGACTGGCACATCTCGAATGTGACAAAGAAGGCCGAGCTATGCTGGCAAAAACCATAGATCTTCCGCGTCCTTTAAGGTCTCGTGACCTTGAGCATCTCTGTATTTTGCAGAGGGGAGTGGTTGGTGACAGAGCTAGTTGTGTGGGTGATTAACTTGCTTGTCCATGGAGCAAAAGCGCAGTGCCTTCATCGAGTGGCAGAACGACATCAACTTGTCCAAAAAAGACCGCTTCAAACTCCTCCAGGGTACTTCTCCAGGGAAAAGCCCAGAGAGCTCCGCAACATGCAGGGCAAAATAACACCTTGCTGAATCCAACAACTCCAAGGAGTTTAGTAGTGCTATGAAAGCTGTCTACGGCCCTGCCAGACCCAGCACAACCCCTCTTATTTTCTTCCGACGGCTTCACCTTGCTGAAGGACAAAGGCAACATCACTGAGCGCTGGAGAGAACACTTGTCAAATCTGCTGAACCTGCCTTCCACTGTCGATCCCGGAGCCCTGTACATGATTTCTCAGAAGCCGACACTGGATGACCTTGAGCCCCCACCCGGGTCTGCCCTGGGGGACTTGGGTAGGGTTAATTACTTTTTAGTTCCCAGGGTCACCCTGGTCAGCCTCACAGGGTGGGTTTTCTTCTGTATTCTGGGGCATGTGTTTCTGTCTACCCTTGATCCATTCACATGTATTTTCCTTTTTTAAACTCTCCCTACTGTCTGCGCTGCCTGTAGCTCTTGATATTGGATGTGTGTTGCTAAATGGTCTTAGCTTTATTTAGGCCCCATGTCGTGGGTTTATTTAACGTATTGGACCGGCTGGCGACATACATTCAATAGTCAGTTTATTTTTTTTTTCACAAGCAGTGCAGGCACGTCCCTCGCGCTGGGACCATATGGCGTTGAGGCGCGTCCCCTGGGTGGTGGATAGGGGGTCCCTCGTGAGAGGGGTGCACCGAATGAAATAAGGTGCCGTGAACCAACATGGTCTAAGGGAAGGTGACCTCGACAGAAAACCCCTGGTCCTCCTAGTAAGGGGGATGGGCGTGGGGGTAGCTTCCCACCCTGCAAAAAAGGAAATGGCTACAAAAACGCCGACGAAAAGACTAACAGTAATTCCTTTCCTGGAGGAGGAAGGTTCTTCTACCAGAAGACTTATGACGTCCTGTGGTGAAAGCCGGAAGTCTTCGGAAGCCACAGGACCGAGCCGCCTCTCTATCCAGGGATACAACCATGGGCACATGGAACGTCAAGACCATGTACCAGAGCGGCAAGGCCGCCCATATAGCAGCGGAAATGCAAAAGTACAACCTTTCCCTGCTAGGTATCGGTGAAGCCAGATGGACGCAGTCTGGCCAGAAAAGGCTGTTAAGTGGGGAGACGATTCTGTATTCAGGTAATGAAGAGGAGAATGCCCCCCCATACAGAAGGAGTAGCATTCATGCTGTCACCAGTGGCACAGAGCGCTGATGGGCTGGGAACCTCTTGGGCCAAGAATCATCACAGCAGCCTTTACAACCAAGAAAAAGCTCAAGCTGAACGTCATCCAGTGTTATGCGTCCACTAATGACAGGGACGAGGAAGAGAAACGTGAGTTCTACGACCGACTCCAGAGTGCCTTGGACAAATGTGCGGAGCGAGACATCACCATCGTCATGGGCGATTTTAATGCCAAAATAGGGGAGGACAACACCGGATACGAAGAGGTGATGGGGAGACAGGGACTAAGGGAGATGAGTGAGAACGGGGAGAGGTTTGTAGACTTTTATGCTCTAAACCGACTTTGTCATTGGAGGCAGCATCTTCCCACGCAGAAGGATACACAAAGCAACTTGGGTCTCGCCTGACCATACAACAGAGAACCAAATAGACCATATCTGCATTAGCAAGAAATTTAGAAGATCCCTTCAAGATGTTCGAGTGAGGAGGGGAGCAGATGTCGCCTCCGACCACCATCTGCTTACCTTAAGAATGAAGCTCAAGCTAAAGAAAAGCCGCACAGAGACAACAAGAAGACATGGCTATAATGTAGGCCTCCTGAGAGAAACTGGAGTTGGAGAAGAGTTCAAACTGGTGCTGTCCAACCGGTTTCAAGCGCTACAGGAGCTAGTAAATGAAGAGGAGGCGGTCACCACAGAGCAGCAGTGGAAGGCAGAGAGGCGCTGAACTCAACCTGCAAAGACACTGTAGGGTTCAGGAAACGCCATCACAAGGACTGGCTGTCGGCACAGACCTTGAAGAAGATAGAAGTGAGGAAGCAGAAGAAAGCAGTTGTCAACAACAGTCGCACGAGAGCAGCCAAAGTAAGGGCACAGGGGGAATACTCGGAAGCCAACCGCGAGGTGAAGAGGAGTATCGGGGCAGACAAGAGGGCCTACACAGACAGCCTGGCAGCAGAGGCAGAAAAGGCGGCAGGCAGCGGCAATATGAAACGGCTCTACGACATTACCAGAAGATCGTCGGGCAAGTATGGCCATACAGAAAGACCAGTAAAAGACGAAGAAGGCAAGCCTATTGCAGACGGAGCAGACCAACTCGACAGATGGGCCGAGTATTTTGAAGTTACTGAACAGACCTAGCCCACCCGACCCCCCAGACATCCAGCCGGCAGAGACCGACCTACCCATCAGCTGTGACAGACCCAGCCGGGAAGAGATCAGAAGAGCAGTGGCATTTTTGAAGAACGGCAAAGCAGCAGGCCCAGATGGCATCCCAGCGGAGTCTCTGAAAGCAGACCTAGAGACAACAGTGGAGATGCTGTACCCACTGTTTGGAAAGATCTGGTAAGAGGAGGTGATGCCGGCTGACTGGAAGGAGGGGTACCTAATCAAGCTTCCCAAGAAAGGCGACCTCAGCAAGTGTTCCAACTACAGAGGAATCACCTTGCTGGCAGTACCAGGAAAGGTCTTCAACAGGATCATCCTGGAGAGAATGAAGAGCTCCGTTGACCCCCAGCTGAGAGACCAGCAAGCAGGATTCCGGAAGAACCGATCATGTACAGACCAGATCGCCACTCTCCGCATCATCGTGGAACAGTCTCTTGAGTGGAGCTCCCCGCTGTACGTCAACTTTGTGGATTATGAGAAAGCATTTGACAGTGTGGACCGAGAGACTCTGTGGGAACTCCTACGACACTACGGTGTACCCACAAAGCTCGTCCGCCTGATCAAGAGCAGCTACGATGGCATGACATGTCGCGTGATCCACGAAGGGCAGTTCACCAGGGAGCTCCAGGTCAGAACTGGTGTCAGGCAGGGGTGTCTGCTGTCTCCGTTCCTCTTCCTACTGGCCATAGACTGGGTCATGAAGATGACCACAGAGCACAGACGAAGTGGAATACAGTGGACACTGTGGACACAGCTTGACGACCTCGATTTTGCAGACGACTTGGCATTACTGTCCCACACTCATCAATAAATGCAGGACAAGACCACGAGGCTTGCTGACACCTCGTCCCAAGTGGGCCTCACCATTCACAAACGGAAAACAACAATGAGGCTGAACGCAACCAGGGAGGAACCAGTCTTGCTTGCTGGCACCCCGTTGGAGGAGGTGGAGTCCTTCACCTATCTCGGGAGCATCATAGACAAAAAAGGCGGCACTGATGCAGATGTCAGAGCACGAATCGGTAAAGCCAGAGCAGCCTTTCTCCAGTTGAAAAAAGTGTGGAGTTCCAGAGAGCTGTCACAACACATTAAAGTCCGGATTTTCAACTCCAATGTAAAAGCAGTTCTCCTATATGGAGCAGAGACTTGGAGATTGACATAAACCACAGTCAACAGAGTACAGACCTTCATGAACAGTTGCCTTGGAAGAATTTTGAAAATCCACTGGCCAGAGAAGATCAGCAACGTCAGACTGGGAGAGAACAGCAGAAATGAAATTGGACGACGAAGATGGGGATGGATCGGTCACAGTCTGAGAAAGCCAGCTTCCAGTATCACTAGGCAGGCATTGTCATGGAACCCCCAGGGAAAGAGGAAAAGAGGTAGGCTGAGAAACTCCTGGCGTCGAGACCTCCAAGCAGACATCAAGAGACTGGGAATCACCTGGAGTAGAAACGAAGGAGAAGCACAGGACAGGAGTTGCTGGAGGTCTCTCGTCGACAGCCTATACCCGGGTAGGGGTGACAGGCGTAAGTAAAGTAAGTAAGCAGGCACGTCCTTAAAGCTGAGAAACAGTCAAAAAACTCCGCCCCGCACGTGTTTTAAAAAAACTTTGCAGGACCCAGCGAGGGCCCTGTCTTCGTGAACGTTCGGCTAACTTCGGCAAACCGGTTTGCAACTGACTCAGTTGACTGAGTTTTCAACCGCGTTTGTTGTGCTGGCAAAACTCCCGTGAAAAAGACAGGCCACTTCCTGTTTGCAGCGAGTGGGCACCGCGATCACTGATCTAATTTTACTGACGACACTCGACCACCCGACGGACAGAGCAGGCCATTTGTGCCTTGCCTGGACGCACACTGGATATGGACCAGGCCGAGCTATCCGTAAGTTACACAGTACAGCCTGAAGCTTATTTGATATCGGAAGGGTGAGGAAGGAGGGGTTATTTGTCGTTTAGTGTTTGTTGTTATATCTTTTCATCTGGAGTGGCCTACAGCAAATCTTTTTCTCCATACGAAGGGCAGCTACTAAAAATCAGCTTGACCCATGGCGACCTTGTATCTTTTGGCATCTATGTAAACAGTCGATTCTCTCTCTCTCTCTGTCTCTCTCTCTCATCCAATTTACTGTGTTGGTTGTACATCACAATGCTTCTTTATTTATTTATATTAGCCTATATTGGACTGGAGGTACGTGTTGAAAAAATTCGTTCACAACTACAAAGTGTCAGGAGTCATACTTACAGCATGTACAGCCGTGCATTCTGCCATCATAGTCCCCAGCGCGTAAAATCCGTGGCTGTCGGTCAGTTTCAAAGTGTCACAGAATCGTCTGCTGTTGTCCGATCTGCTAATCGCGATGATTTCCGTGCAACAGGAAGTGGTCTGTCGTTTTCCGAGAGTTTTGCAAGCTCGGGATACGCAGTTGCCAACTCCGTCAACTGAGTTACGAACCGATTTGACCCACTTAGGGGCAGGGCCCAAGCTGGGTCCTGTAGTCTTTTTAAAACACGCGCTGGGCGGGTTTTTATCATTGCACCTCAGCTTTAAGAAAGCCTTGTTGCTGTCGGGACGTTAAGCAATGTACAATCAATGGATGACCTTGACCTCCCCCCTACCCTGGACGAGGTCAAGAAAGCAGATCAACCAGACAAGCTCCGGCAAGGCTGCAGGCATGGACGGCATCGCAGAGCTCTTCAAAGCAGCTGCACCTGAGACCCTTGACGCCTTCCTCAACATTCTGACATGCATCTGGGCAGAGGAGAACATGCCACAGTAATTTAGAGATGCTACAATCGTCTCCCTGTTCAAGAACAGGACAGCAAAGCAGACTGTGCCAATTACCGAGGGATCTCACTCTTGTCCATTGCTGGCAAGATCCTTGCGAGAGACATCCTCGACCGCCTGATCAGCTCTGTGTCTGAGGAAGCACTCCCAGAGGCTCAGTATGGTTTCAGACCCGGCCGCAGCACAGTCGACATTGTCTTCTCTGTGAGACAGGTCCAGGAGAAATGCATTGAGCAGCACATGACCAAAGCATTCGAAACCTTGAACAGAGAAGCGCTTTGGGTCATCCTCGCAAAGATCGGCTGCCGTAGGAAGTTCACCAGCATCATCCGCCTCTTTCATGATGGAATGGTAGGAGTTGTCCAGTCAAACGGCGACACATCCGCACCCTTCGACATATCGAACGGTTTGAAACAAGGTTGTGTTCTTGCCCCCGTGATGTTCAACCTATTCTTCACGTGTGTCCTGACCCATGCAGAACGCGACCTTGAGAAGGGAGTGTACCTGAAGTATAGACTAGACGGTTTTCTCTTCGACCTCCGTCGACTGAACCCCAGGACCAAGACCATCGAGAGACTGATCCTTGAGGCGCTTTTTGCCGATGACTGTGCACTGATGGCGCAGACGGAGTCTGACCTCCAGACCATCGTCAACAGGTTCTCGGAAGCATCTCGATTGTTTGGCCTCACCATCAGTCTCAACAAGACCGAGGTCCTGCACCAACCAGCCCCAGGCACAAGAGCCCTCCCCCCCCCCCCCCAAGTGTATATCGAAGGCACCGAGCTGAAGACTGTCGACCAGTTCAGGTACCTGGGGAGCATCATCTCTTCTGACGGTACTATCGACAAGGAAATCGCAGCTCGCATCAGCAAAGCCAGCCAAACCCTGGGTCGTCTGCGCACTTGTGTTCAATAACAATGTCAAGCTCTCCACCAAGATCAACGTCTACAAGGCAGTAGTCCTCCCCAGCCTCCTCTATGGCTGAGTCATGGACGCTGTACAGAAAGCATCTCGAGCAGCTTGAACGTTTCCACATGAGATCTCTGCGCTCACTCATGGGCATCAAATGGCAAGACAAGGTGACAAACCTGGAAGTCTTGGACAATGCTGGCTTAGTGAGTGTTGAAGCATTGATATTAAAGACACAACTTCGCTGGACAGGTGATGTCATACGCATAGATGATTCTCGCATGCCACGCCAACTCCTGTAATGTGCACTCACAAAGCCCACAGGAAGCAAGGACGGCCAAAGAAACGCTTCAAAGACTGCATAAAAGACAGCCTCAAGTACTGCGTCTTCCCGGTTAAGGAACGTGAAGCACAAGCACAAGACAGATCTGGCTGGCGTGCCGCCACCAGGAAAGCCTGCACGCTCTTTGAACACGATCGGCGCGAACGGATCACCAGTGCCAGAGCTCGCAGAAAGACGGCGTCGACTCTCCCCACAGCTACGTTCCAGTGCCCCCATTGCCCTCGCAGGTGTGGCTCCAGGATTGGCTTGGCCAGCCACACCTGCACCCACAAATAGAAGTCATGCAATGACATCATCGGTTTTCGATGGTCTACCCATTATTACTGTCCATGGTAAACCATAGATCCTCCGCGGCGTTTATGGTCTCGTGATCTTGAGCATCTCCGTATGTTGCAGAGGAAAGGAGTGGCTGGTGACAGAGCTAGTCGACCGTGCTTTCTGCCATGAACTCGGGGGAAAGTGTGTACAGTACGCAAGTGTGACCTATTCAGACCGACAGCAGCTAACCTCGTACGTCGCCACACCTGCCCAAGCAATATAAATCGTTTAGTACATTAATCCTTTTAGCAGCGGCAGACTGATCGGTTATGATGGTTCAAGGATAGTGCCAGATTACCTTGGCGCCTGGGGAGGCGCCTAGATAATCTGGCACCTCATTGAACTGTCAGGGCCGATTAATCTCCCATTCGTGGTATAGACGCCTCGGAAAGTTGCTGAGTGATGACAGACATGATGAGTTTAAATTGCAACTGAGCTCAGCAGTAAGTGGATAGCTGAATATGGGTCGTCAATCATGTCTAGGCACTACTCTTCAACAATCATGTTTGTGCAGCCCGTATCCTGCATCTTCTTCTGAGATGAAGGATGCGCTGAACCCAACGGCCGCAACTGTATTTAAATGAATTGGTAAATGACACACAAATCAGAATCGGAGTACGTATCTAATGTCTTTTTGAGCTTAACCCATTAGCCCTGACGCACTACAGCAGGAGATGGGTCGACCATGATAATTCAAGGGTAGTGCCAGATTAGCTTTGCGCCTCCCCAGGCGCCAAGGTAATCTGGCACTATCCTTGAATCATCATAACCGATCAGTCTGCCGCTACTAAAAAGATGAATGTACTAAACGATTTATATTGCTTGGGAAGGTGTGGCGACGCACGAGGTTAATTGCTGTCGGTCTGAATAGAAGGTCAAACTTGCGTACTGTACACACTTTACCCAGAGCTCAAAGCAGAAAACACGGTTGACTAGCTGTCACCTGTCGGTGCCAAGATAATCTGGCACTACCCTTGAATTATCATGGTCGATCCGTCTCCTGCAACAGGTGCATATTCGTTAGATGACGCCTCCAAAATTTGAGAAATACGTGCGCTGGGCTGAATGAGATAAGTGACATTAGAAGTAGAAAAAACTGAAACATAGCTACTAAAAGAACTGATAATATGGTTTTAATAGTTACGTTTCCAGTTTCGCTATTCGCTTATGACATAAATTTAACGATTGGTATTATGACGTCACCTTTTAAGATACCTTGTTTTGTCGATCAGGATTTTATTTAACGTCTTTTCACACATTGGTGATATTAGGCCAATAATAATAAAAATCAACAACCAAACACGCATGTTAATACCAAAGAATAGCAATAATTAACATCCAAACCCGCACACAAATTACTTATTGTAATAGTTTACCCACCGGACTATGAATTATAATATTAACTATTTGAATTGCAATATTTCTATTTAACTCTTTCTACCCCAGACACACCACCGGAAGATGAGGATCGACCACGACAGTTCAAGGGTGATGTCAGAATAGCTTGGCGCCTACGGGCGCCAAGCTATTCTGACATCACCCTTGAACTATCATGGTCGATCTGTGTCCTGCACTGCAATGCAGTCTTCAGAGGACAACGGCAAAATTTAAGGATTTCGGTGTTGGGGGTAGAATGAGTTGATATGTCGTTCATATTTTCTGCTAATTTTTCAAGTGATTTTGTGTCAACAGCTTCGTTGTAATAGGACATTCACAGATTATATTTATGTTTAACAGAGATGGGCCTTAAGCACTCGCATTTAATGTCTATTGAGAAGACGGACCCATTTGTGAAAATTTTCGAATGTTAAAAATGTTTTCTGTAATTTTTCTTTCACTGAATTTGCTAAAACGTTTACATTCTCATCTCTATTCAAATCTGTGTAATCTATATCGAAAGTAGACTTTATGTTCCCACGGATATATAGTAGGTGTTGCTGGTAAATTTGCTATCGCCTTGAGCAGTTGCAGTTTTCTATAGCATCTTTGACATAGTTGCGTGTGGGTATAAGATACGGGATAGATTGCGCTCTCTTCGGGAAATCCACATCTGCGTCTAAAAATATATCTTCTCTTACTGAATTTTTGACGGACAGGCTTCTGACAAGGTATTTTGCAGTTGCTAATTTACGTTGGTCAGATAAAGACAGAATGCGTGCTTCTTTGTAGGCTTTTACAGTATTAGTATGAACTGGCACTCCAAGGGCAAATTTAACTGCTTTACTATCAATGCTTTGCAGTTTCTTTAGAAGTGTAGGCGGGGCAGTAAAGTAGATTTCCTGACAATAAACTGACTTCCATTAAAAACGCGAAAAGTGTCTAAGTGTACCCGCAAACAAAGAGCCACCCTGACGGCAAAACAAGAAAAGTTTATTTGTTGCTTACTTAGATGTTCCGCCTACTGTCTGAGCTACCTTCACACAAAAATTGGACGAGTTATCGCCCATGGCTACCTTGGAAGACGCAGGGTTTCATTAGCGGTGAAAATAAGCAAAACTGGACACGCTCTGTGAAGCAAGTTTCCTGTGATATGTTTTAACACACAAGTTGAGTGGATTGCTTATGATGTTATTAACTACCTCGAACGAAATTTGACTCGAAAAATTCATTAGAGAACCAGAACTTCCGGAGCACATTTTCTTCATAAATCTTATTTGATTTAATGTGAATTACTTTCAAACCATTTTTTATGCTCCAGTGACTGACACAGAGATAAAGAACACACCCATATCCATTTGAGCAGGTAAATTTGGCCGCTAACCTAAAAATAAAGAACTTTTTGATTTTCATGTTTGTAGGTCTTGTTCATTACTTAGGTGCCCTTGACAAACGAAAAGTAGGTCAAGACCAAACGGGCCGGATTTTCATGCACACGTACCCTAGTGACATTGCACATTGGTTGACTTTCAGCTGTGTCATCCGCAGATGCTTCTCATTTCACTTTCAATATCCTGTGATGGTAGTATCACTGATGACGTCATAAGTCATCGATGTGCGATTTTTTAAGACTAAGCATTCTATCTGCACACGGCATAACGTAATAACACACTCTTCATAACATTTCCCAATATATCACGTCAAATAATCCGGGATTAAAGCATATTTACGAAGAAAAGCGCTACGTTGAAAATTTGCTTTTTTAATGGAAGTCGGTATTTAAGTGTTGACCGAACTAAAGATGTACCAAGGTGTAAAAAAGGTAATGTCCTGACTCCATGGTTGTGAGTTTATAATTTTTAACAAGTTAAGTCTTTTTCTTGCTTTATTTAATGTCTTCAATATGAATTCTCCAAGATAATTTTGATGTAAAATGTATGCCTGAAAACTTTACACTCTGTTTATAGTTTAAAGGCGTCCCGTTTAGGGGTAATTTAGGTAATGTTTTAGCACTTTCCCCATTATTGAAAAGCATTAGACATGTTTTTTTCGCCCCTCAGATAGTTGTAGGCCATTTTCTTTCGTATAGTTTGATAATTGGTCCAATTCAATCTGATAAATTTTTGGAACGTAATCTACGATTCTTTTTGGGGTACGTTTTCTGATATTAGTGTTTATCCATATAGCAATGTCATCTGCATATTGTGCCACAGTTGTGTTCTGTGATAGATTGATTGATTGATTGTACATTGCTTAACGTTCCGACAGCAACAAGGCTTTCTCAGGACGTGCCTGCACTGCTTGTGAAAAAAACAAACAGACAGAATATTGAATGTATGTCGCCAGCCGTTCCAATACGTTAAATAAACCTACGCCATGGGGCCTAAATAAAGCTAAGATCATTTAGCAACACACATCCAATATCAAGAGCTACAGGCAGTGCAGACAGTTGGGAGAGTTTTAAAAAGACAAATACAGGTGAATGGACCACGGGTAGACAGAAACACATGCCCCAGAATAGAGGGAAAAACCACCCTGTAGGGCTGACCAGGGTGACCCTGGGAACTAAAAAGTAGTTAATGCCACCCAAGTCCCCCAGGGCAGACCCGGGTGGGGATGTTCTGTGATAGAGATTTTGGGAGGTCGTAAATTAACACGGTGAATAAAAAGGGTGAAATTATCAATCCCTGAGGAATACCCATATCTATTTTCTTTAAAGGTTGAATAACTTTTACCAAG
This sequence comes from Semisulcospira habei, assembly GCA_036245525.1. Classification (NCBI taxonomy): domain Eukaryota; kingdom Metazoa; phylum Mollusca; class Gastropoda; family Semisulcospiridae; genus Semisulcospira; species Semisulcospira habei. Next base: position 286,564,244 of record BTPG01000002.1, on the reverse strand, counting down.
TTTGGTGCAGACAAATCTTTCAGACAAAAAGCTTTTAATGTACTCGTACATAAACCCGGTTATGCCAATCTGTTTTATTTTGTATAATAATCTAGCATGCCAAACACTATCGGAAGCCTTTTTACGTCAAAAAAGGTTGCTAATATACTTTTCTTCTTGAAAATTGTTTTTTAATGTTATTTGTGAGTTTAACTAAATGGTCTGTCGTACATCTACCTTTCCGAAAACCAGCTTGATTAACTGGAATTATATCCTGTTTTTCCACAGTAATGAAATAGCCGATTTAAAATAATCTTTTCCATTACATTGCGAGCTTGTGATAGTGCAATAGGTCTATAACTACTAATCAATATACGTGTTTTTCTTGATTTGAGTACTGGAACTACTACTGACTGCTTCCAGATAGTAGGAAGAGATCCATTAAACCAACATTTTTGGTAGAATTTATGTAGTATTTTTTTCCACGGTTCAGGTTCAGGTAAATGATTAAGTATTTTGTAAGAAATTCCATCTGCACTAGAGTTATTTGCAAACGACTGTAAAACATCTAGGAATTCATTTTATTGAATTGGAGCATTTATATACTGAGAATGATTAGAAACTGGATCTTGATATTCTGCTTTTACTTCTTCTTGTTTTCTGAGGTTTATGTTTGGTAAACTAAGACTTGATGTGAGATAACAAAGGCCTCCGCTTTATCTACAGCACTAGGAAATGTGTTGCCTTCTACTGCTCTCGGACACACTTGTAATTTGTATCCAATTTTTAATTCTGATTTTTTTTCCAAACCGTATGTGTATCTTTTGATTCAGACACTTCATTTTTACAGAACTCAGCCCAGTGATTGTTTTTGGCTCTTGCTACTATTCTGTTACAGTGTATTTTGTTTTCTTCATTTCAATAAAGTTTTCTTCAGTTTTATTTCTTGTCCATTTTTTAAAGTGTTTCTTCTTATTATTTACTGCTTGTTCACATTCTTTATTCCACCAAATATTACCTGAATATTTTTTTTTAAATTTTCCTTTGCATTTTGATATTGACTTCTTCTCCGCAGCAGAAAGTACAACTTTTGTAATATTTCTGTAAAATGTATATAATTTCATGTTTTATAATTGCAATGTTATGGGACAACCAGACTGTCTCATACAGTTCCCTATTAGCATTGTTATACAGAAACTTTGGTATTCTGTCCTCAATATTGCAATATTCATTGTTTACTTTTTTAACCTTTTTGTGTTTTCTGTGATATCTTCAACATTTACATTATTTTGCCTCAACACATGTGCTATATAGGGCATTCAAATGCTGAATATACGTAGGTTTTGAACACTCGCAGTAAGTAAATATGTAAGTACACTAACCTCCCCGCACGTAAAGATACCGCTAATTACAACGTCTGTTTGCCTCCGACTGAGGGAGAGTCCTTGGGTTTCCAACTACACATGCTTTGATTGAGACTTCCAAGTCACAGTTTCGTGTGAAAATTCGAGATTGGGGCTTCAAAAATTGTTGCCCCACTTGAGAGCGGGATAGGCTTTGGATAAACTTTGCCTCTCATTGAACCTTAGGGCTGTGACATTTGCACAACCGCCCGCTTACAACGTACGGATAATGCGCTAATAGTAATACAGTTCCTGAACCCAAATTATATTCCATCTGCACGAGGCATAGATTCTCATGAGTTCATGCAAAAGTAGGGGCTCCTGAGAAGCTATGCCTTGTGCTGGTTGGATCAGCATCATTTACATCCTTTCCCTCTGCTCTTCACAGCGAGAAAGCCTCCGAGGTTGAAGTCAATGGGTAGTGAAAATCCAAACACAACCTGAGTGCCGCTTTTGATCGTGGTTAGATAACCCGCCAAGGGGATCAGGCGATTATTCAAATTAGCCAATCGGCGTGTCTGGGACAGATTCGCACAAACACCAATCAAAATGACGGACAAGTATGCAAACTTATTCAACAAACGAGCTCGCAAAAGTGAATGGATAGTCGTAGGAGTAAATGAATGAATGAGTAAATGTTTTTTTTTTTTCTTCTCCGGGACCGGTTCTTTCACCTGGAAGAGTACGTGCACTTTTATTAACATACAAGTCGGTAAAGACTTTCCCAAGTTCTTTTTGTGTGTGTGTGTGGATACGTTCTGTCTAAGGTACTAATCAAGCGCACGCGTTTTGAATACCAGGGCTGAGATACAGCTGAATGTACCTCTTTCCACCCACTGGACACATATTTTGTTTCTCAAATCTTTGCCCATTCAACGACCAAATGCTACAGCCTTCCAAGGAAATGGATATAAATTAGTCTCAGAAAGAGGAACAGGTTCCCCCCCTCCCCTCCCCACACACACAGACCCCAGTCGCGGGGGCCCATGAGGATTTATGTCTCTTGCAGTGGGATCATGTTCACGTTTTCTTTCCAAAAAGGGTTGATTGATTGTACATTGCTTAACGTCCCGACAGCAACAAGGCTTTCTCAGGACATAAAGAAGTACCCAACGGAGAAAGAAACACGCTTAGAAAAGACGGGTACAACACAATTTATTAATATTTCGGGTAAATACCCTTTGTCAAAATAGACAAACAAACAAACAGAGAGATTAGCCGCTACTTATCTTCATTGGCAGAAGGAATGTGGCAACTGAGGGAAGTGACGTAAAATAAAAGAAAAGGAACAACAAAAGTGCGAAAAAAGTAAAAATGACGTCAACGAAAAATCGTAAGAGAGAGACTCGGAAAGAACCTGAACACGAGAGACAAGAGTGTGTGCAAGTACGTGCAGGAGCGAGCGAAAGAAAAGGCGTGTAGATGAGGCCAGAGGAGAGAGAGAGAGAGAGAGAGAGAGAGAGAGAGAGAGAGAGAGAGAGAGAGAGAGAGAGAGAGAGAGAGGGAGAGGGAGGGAGAGGGAGGGAGGGAGAGAGGGGGAGAGGGAGAGAGGGAGAGGGGGAGAGAGAGAGAGGGAGAGGGAGGGAGAGAGAGGGAGAGAGAGGGAGAGGGAGGGAGGGGGAGGGAGAGGGGGAGGGAGAGGGGGAGGGAGAGGGGGAGGGAGGGAGGAGAGGGGAGGGAGGGAGGGGGATGGAGAGAGGGGAGGGGGAGGGAGAGAGAGGGAGGGAGGGAGAGGGGGAGAGAGGGAGGGAGATGGAGAGGGAGAGAGGGAGAGAGAGAGAGAGGGGGGGGGGGAGGGAGGAGGAGGGAGGGAGGGGGAGGGAGAGAGCGGGAGACGGAGAGAGCGAGAAACGGCGAGAGAGGGAGAGAGCGGGAGAGAGCGAGAGACGGAGAGACGGAGAGACAGAGAGCGAGAGAGGGAGAGAGCAAGAGAGAGCGAGAGAGGGAGAGAGCGAGAGAGAGACGGAGAGAGGGAGAGACCGAGAGAGCGAGAGAGAGACGGAGAGACGGAGAGAGGGAGAGACGGAGAGAGGGAGAGAGGGAGAGAGCGAGAGAAAGGGAGAGAGCGAGAGAAAGGGAGAGAGACGGGGAGAGACGGAGGGAGACGGAGGGAGACGGAGGGAGGGAGAGGGAGAGAGACGGAGAGAGACGGAGAGAGAGGGAGAGAAAGGGAGAGAGAGGGAGAGAGCGAGAGAAAGGGAGAGAGCGAGAGAAAGGGAGAGAGACGGGGAGAGACGGAGGGAGACGGAGGGAGACGGAGGGAGAGGGAGAGAGACGGAGGGAGAGGGAGAGAGACGGAGGGAGAGGGAGAGAGACGGAGGGAGAGGGAGAGAGACGGAGAGAGAGGGAGAGAGACGGAGAGAGACGGAGAGAGCGAGAGACGGAGAGAGCGAGAGACGGAGAGAGCGAGAGAGCGAGAGACGGAGGGAGAGAGGGAGAGAGCGAGAGACGGAGCGAGAGAGCGAGAGACGGAGAGAGCGAGAGACGGAGAGAGCGAGAGAGGGAGAGAGGGAGAGATGGAGAGAGGGAGAGAGCGAGAGACGGAGAGAGGGAGAGAGCGAGAGACGGAGAGAGGGAGAGAGCGAGAGACGGAGGGAGAGAGCGAGAGACGGAGAGAGGGAGAGAGCGAGAGACGGAGAGAGGGAGAGACGGAGAGACGGAGAGAGTGAGAGAGCGAGAGACGGCGAGAGGGAGAGAGCGAGAGACGGAGAGAGGGAGAGAGGGAGAGACGGTGAGAGGGAGAGAGCGAGAGACGGAGAGAGCGAGACGGAGAGAGAGAGCGAGAGAGCGAGACGGAGAGAGAGAGCGAGAGAGCGAGCGAGAGAGCGAGACGGAGAGAGAGAAAGAGAGAGAGAGAGAGAGAGAGAGAGAGAGAGAGAGAGGGAGGGAGGAGGGAGGGAGGGAGGAGAGAGAGAGAGAGAGAGAGAGAGAGAGAGAGAGAGAGAGAGAGAGAGAGAGAGAGAGAGAGAGAGAGAGAGAGAGAGAGAGAGAGAGACCGCGAGAGAGAGAGAGAGAGGGGAAGAGAGAAAGAGAGAGAGAGAGAGAGGGGGGGAAGAGAGAAAGAGAGAGAGAGAGAGAGAGGGGGGGAAGAGAGAAAGAGAGAGAGAGAGAGAGGGGGGGAAGAGAGAAAAAAAAGAGAGAGAAAGCCGAACGAACGGGGAGTACCCTTGGGCACGAAGTAGGCTGAGTGTCTAATACACAAAGCCTGCTAAACACCAACCCGAAGGCAAACTTTATATCACCTTCAAGTTGAGGACTACCTCGGGGAAAAACGGGAGGACCCCGGGAAATCCCCCAGCATTTAGCACGGTACACAACAAATAATAAGTCATGAAAACAAAGCAAATAATCAAATTCAGGAAGATAATATTGGTATAAGTGGAGAGTAGGTAGTTGTGAAACCGTCTTCAAGGGTAACTCAAAAAATAAGGGGGCGGAGAGAGAGAGAGATCAGATGAGAGCTAGATTTGAGAGACGAGTAGAGAGAGATGAGAGAGAGAGAGAGAGAGAGAGAGAGAGAGAGAGAGAGAGACGGGGAGGGGGAGGGGGAGGGGGGAAGAGGAAGGGGAAAGGGGAAAGGGGAAGAAGGGAAAAGGAAAAAGCGTAAAGAGAGAAAGAGGGCTAGAGAGAAGTGGTAAAGGGGTTAGGGGGGGGGGGGGGAGAAAGAGGGAGAGAGGTAGAAGGAGAGAGGGGGAAAAAAAAATAAAAAAAAGAAAAAAAGGGGGTGGGGTGGGGGCGGAAGACAACCAGCCAGAGCCACCAACCCCACCCAACAGGCACCCACCAGCCCACAGAAAAACACACAGGCACGCAACAAGACGACCACATACATCCCCAAGGGATGCACACGATCGCCTCGCCCCAAAACCGCGTATCAAACCGTGAGCCGGAGACCGGGCGCCCGACAGGGAAGGGCAAGGGATCCAACTAAACGTTCGGCCAGCGCTGAGAAAGTCCCCAAGGGAAATGTACATATCAACCAGCGCCAACCTCACCTAACTGATTAGTGAGTAGTAAAACAGTGAGGTAAAGTAGCAGACACAAGCAAGGTAAAAAATGTTAATCTTTCATATTCATCCCGAGTGGCGCCACAGTGCCCAGTTTATTAATCAGAAAATTTTCACGGTCTTTCCTGGCCCAGACAGTACTGGCTTGCATAAGCCAGAGGCTTTTAACCCGAATGTCCGAGACGGAGTGGTCGGCCTGATTGAAATGTCGTCCGACCGGTCTGTTGTTTTGGTACTTGACAGACTGAAGATGTTCTTTGAAACGGTCGTTGATGGGTCTTTCCGTCTCTCCAACATAGAGTTGGCCGCATTTCACACAGGAGATGACATAAATCACTTTGGTGGTTTGACACGTGAAGTATCTGTCTATGTTGAATTTGTAACGTGGACCATTCACCACGGTGGAAGGGCAAAGAAAAGGACACGTCTTGCAATTAGGAACATTGCACGGAGTGGAGCCGGAGGGTCTGGTGGTATGACGAGGCTTGAGAGTAGAGCGAACAAGCATGTCCCGCAAATTAATATCCCTCTTGAAAGCTACCAACGGAGGTTCAGAAAAGATAGCAGCAGATTCTTGACTGGATGACAAAAGACCCCAGTTAGAAAGAAGGATTTTACGCACCGGATTGGTGTGGGGATGGTAGATCATGGTTACGATAGGTCTGTCACTATCAGCGGTAGGTTTAGTCTGCAGTGTACTCGCGCGACTAAGTTTTTGAACCGTTTGGAGAGATCCTTGAACAACGATTTGACAAAAGCCAGCATGTCGACTTTTGTGAAAAGCGAGATTTTCATCGTATTACGATGAAAATAGCGCTTTTCACAAAATGGTCGAATTGGCGTTTCTCCAAATGAAGACTTTATCACATTAGCAATTTACATGTGAGTTTTCAAAAGTCAAAGTCAGGTACAATGAATAGGTCGTGTTTTTTTTTTTCCGGTAGTGCCAACAATAGGTCAGTAGAAGGAACATCTGGCTTGATCCCATACGCTGTCCCCCAGGACCGCGTGTCCTCTGTGGTCCGTTTTTTAGGTCACCTACATAATGTAGTCAGCTAAAGGCGCCAACTCCGTGCTTCATTTTGTATACTGGTGGTTGGAGTTGGTGGGGATGGGGGTGGGGTTGTGTGTGTGGTGGGGGGAGGGGGGAGGGGAGGGGGCTTGCTTCTTGTCCATAGTAAATAAGGGGCGCAACTCATCGTGCAGCTGCCAGTTTCAGCTGTTATGAGCATAATTCTCAGAACTGGACAATAACCCATTCAGACCTGAAACACCACAGCAAGACATGGATCGAGCATGATAGTTCAAGGGCGGTGCCAGAATAGCCTGGCGCCCATAGGCGCCAAGCTATCCTGGCACCACCCTTGAACTATCATGCTCGACATGTCTCTAGAAGAGTAATACAGTCCTTCAGGGGGCAATTTCATATTTTGAGGATTTCGGTCCTGGGGTAGAAGGTATTAAATGCGTATTCGTTTTCATATTCCGGCGTAGATTGGAATATCGTACTTTTTATTTATTAATTAAAAAAAAAAAATTTGTCCTAGCGAAAGTGTGTCGCAGTTGGTTATAAGTCACATTTTTTTTTTTGGTCTCTGAGTAATGCTAGGCATGACTGCGTCAAACGTCAATCACCAATGTTTAATGGAAATAAATGAGGAATTCGGACATGACGTTTAACCCCCTTCCCTGCCACTGAACGCATGTTGTGTTTCTCAATTCTTCGTTCACTGAACGATCCAAAAGCCGCAACCGGCCAAGGAAGATAGATCTATGCGAAACTGGTTTGAGCAAGAGACATAGATCCTTAATGAGCCCCCCCCCCCTCCCCCCGCAGTCGCGGGGGCTCGTGAAGATCTACGTGTCGTGCAGTTAGGTCGCGTTCACTTTAATTCTCGGCAGCGAAAGGGTTAACCTCTTTTCTGCCAGGGGACGCACGGTTATGTTTCGGAAATCTTAGTTCATTCAACGCCAAAGAGACGACCAAGAAATTAACGTCTGGACACAGAGTGTTGGCAGCAAGAGGCATGGATCCTCGTGAGCCCCAGCACCTGCGGGGAGGAGGGGGGGGGGTGGGTCGGAAGGGGGGGGGTCATGAAGTTCTATGTCCCGAGTAATATTAGTGTGTTCACTATTTCTCGGGAGTAAAGGGGGTTAACCTGATTTAACGCATTCAGCCCGGCGCACGTATTCCCCAAATTTTGGAGGCGTCATCTAACGACTATGCACCTGTTGCAGGAGATGGATCGACCCTGATAATTCAAGGGTAGTGCCAGATTAGTTTGGCGCCGATAGGCGCCAAGCTAATCTGGCACTGCCCTTGAATTATCATGGTCGACCCATCTCCTGCTGTAGTGCGTCAGCGCTGAATGGGTTACAAGTTTCCGACGGCACTCTTGAAGTGCAACGTGTTCCATCATACTGACGGAAATCCAGGAGGCGACGCCAGGCTGTCTCTTCGGCAGGCCACCGCAAAATGGCTGGCCGAAAAATGTCTTTATGCGGCAAACATTTATTGACGATTCAATTTTTGGGTGAAGAACTGTTGTTGCGGGAAAAATCTGCGCAGCGACTAGACGCCGCCCCCGGTGAGCGTAATGTTCCCAGGCTGACGTCGGGTTCGCTTCGGCCTTTTACAATCACGATCTCTCCATCATGTGATTCATTCAGGAAAAGAAGAAAAAAAAAACCAAAAACAGTTCTAATGTGATGTAACACGTGTGAACAATAGTTGTGAGCTAGCATACACTGCACCCTTGGCACAAGTTCAACACTCCCCCCCCCCCCCACCCTTTTTGTTTGTTTGAGAATAATCCCTTCCCTACCGCTGCACGTACACTTTTGTTTCTCAAATTTATGCTCATGCAGCGACCAAAAGCCAAAACCAACCAAGAAGCATGGAAAAAAATTGGTCTCAGCAAGAGGCATAGATTCTCATGAGCCCCCGCATTCGCGGGGGCTCACGAGAGTCTATGTCTCTTGCAGTTGGATCGTGTTCAGTGAAGGGGTTAAGACTGAGCTGTGTGTAAAGAAAAAGAAGTAATCTGTCAGTGACCCAGGAAGTTGGTCCCTGGATCCCGCCTTTGTCCACTCAGTTCTCAGCCAGTGTGATACACCAGAAAATGTGCTAGTAATGAAAAATGGTGACTTTCTGAAATTTATATAGACTAGGATGACTGATCTTCCGCAAGAGGCATTGAGTCTCACGAGACCCCTGCGGCTGCAAGGGCTTGTGAGAAATCTACGCCTCTTGCATGTTGATGAGTCAGAAATAATGTTGTCCAGCGTGGAGAGATTTTATCCGTAGGAATGACTTATTCAGTTATGGACGACGCCATGAAAACGTTGCTGAGCAAATATTCTCAACTCCAATGATTTGAGGGCGTCAATGAGCTGATCACTTCCAGCAAGACGCGCAGGGGCTCGTGAGAATCAATGCTTCTTGCTGATAGAAGCGGCGGGACTGAACTGTTGGTATCTCTTATGCTATGGTACCGCCCACAGAGAAGATCCACGTAGCCAACGTGATCAACACAAGGGTAACATCAATGGGTCTGCATTTAATCATTTACCCAGACACACACGCAGATAGGTCGACATGATTCAAGGTGTGCCAGAATGCGCCATAGGCGCCAGCATCTGCATCGCTTGAACTAAGTCGTGTCCTGCACTGCAAGCAGCTCAGAGACACTGGCAAATTTGGATTCGTGTTGGAGAATGAATGTTCCAACGCAATGTCGCTCCAGAACGCAAACGTAAAAATGACTCCTCGACTCAAAGAGGAAATAGCTGTGCAGAAAACCCCCTTTTAACCCTCATCTGGCTTCCCAGGATATGCGGGGCTCGTGGACTTGTTCGCCGAGAGACTAGCAGTCAATGAAAAGTGAATGGCAATCCGATGCAGTGTGGCATGAAATAGCTTAACCTGAACAATGCACCAACGAAAGCCTTCAAAACACTCCCTCTGCAACAGCGAGAGATCCTCATCTGCAAGAGCCATGAACCCTCATCTGCTCAAGGCAATAGATCCTCGACTCAATACCCATTCAGATCACGGAGTGGATGAAGGGTGGGTAGGTAGGTAGGTAGAGGCTACGAATCTGCATTCACTTGTCCAGTTCTGACATATCAAGTGTTTGGAGGATGTATGGCCGTGTCTCCTAAATGTGATACTGTACCCGCTCACACACGCACGCACGCACGCACGCACGCACGCACGCACGCACGCACCACACACACACACACACACACACACACGCACGCACGCACGCACGCACGCACGCACACACACACACACACACACACACACACACACGAGTTGATCTACATTAACTCACGTGATCCAGAAGCGTCCTTTTACAGAGCCGTGTGTACACACGAGGCACTGTAAAAGACTCGTATCCTATACAACACGTTCGGAGCGCACAGCCGTGGGCTCGAGGACAGTTGTTTACTGGGCATGTCGCACTTAAATGGACATAGAATAGGTCCCTCACCATAGGAGGTCCTCTTCGCGCTGTCTCCGAGAAGACACAACACATTACAAAAGTCTCCTTGCCACGTTCAGCGTCAACCGGTGGGCAAGGATCATACATACCAGTTCAAAGGCGTCGCCTCATTTCTATGACCTTTGAAGTGTGTATGCTGGTTTAATACTGAATGTCAGCAAATTTGGATAGAGGAATTGAAAGGGAATGCCACTGATGTTCATTATCGTTTCGAATATTCACGCAAATCCGTTTATAAGAACTGACTAGTGCAGTCAACGTTCTAGTCGCACTCATAACTCACTTAACACATTACATCCTAAGACTGATTTAAAAAAAATCTTATTGTCCTATGAAGGCTACATTACAGATTAGGAGATAGATCAACCATTTTGGTTTAAGAGTGGTGCCAAAATAGCTTGGCGCATCAGGCGCCAAGCTATTCTGGCACCACCCTTGAACTATCATAGTCAAACTAATTTCAAGCAGTAGTGTAGCAGGATGAAAAGGTTTAACCCACTTCCATGATCGATCCATATAATACATGTATCTTGCCTTCTGAGGGTGGAAGGGTCTAGTTGATTTAACCCTGTGGGTGTCAGTAGCGCTTTTTGTCGCGATGATTCCTGCGGAAATAATCGCGACAAAAACCGACACCGACAGCCAAAGGGTTAAGGATTGCCTGGACTCTAACCGAAACCAATTAATAGTTACGAATGCTCTGTATTTGTACCGCTACAAACACTCTGAGTCTGATCTTTGTTTGTGCGTCGCACACTCCTGAAAAGTCCTGTTGTAGAGAATGAAACCCGGGTGACCTATTCCGTCTGTGGGCCAGAAATGTCAGTAGATCTGCCCTAGAAAGGCAGAAGAGACTAAGTCCCTCTTGTGGACTCTTTTTTGTGAAAAGTGAAATTTTCATTATAATACAATAAAAATATCGCTTTTCACAAAAATGGACTTCTTGCCGTTGTCCTTGGACAGAGATGGATCCGACGGTGTCCAGCAAGAGGCTAAAATGTTGAAGTTGGGGTGGGGTGGTGGTAGTGGTGGTGGTGGGGTGTGTGTGTGGATGTTAATAGGATGGAAAGAAGAGGGGTGTGGGGTGTGTGTGTGTGGGGAGGGGGGGGAGGGGTGAAGGGGGGGGGGGGAGTGTGTTACTAAGGCATTTGAGTTCCAGCATCACAAGTTTTGGAACGCAACCAAGTCAAATTAGTCCATTACTGATTTAACCACGGTAATTTCTACCGACCTGTGAACGTAAATGAAGCCCATCTTTTCCAGCTGAAAGCGGCAAAGTCCAAAACGACAAACATACAGACGCAGTTATGACCGTAAATACTCGCACTTTGAAGATAATGACTAGCTGAGGTGTGGCTGCCGTAGACATAAACACACTCTCTGGATGACAGACAGTTCAGAAGAACGCTCCATGGACAGAGTAAAATACCCTTGTACTCTTTTTGTTAACCCTTTCAGTGCTAACACCCTATATCACGAGATTGATTGACCATGATAATTCAAGGGTAGTGCCAGATTAGCTTGGCGCCTACATAGTCTTTAAGTAACACTTCCAAAATTCGGGAAATGCGCCTATGGCGCTAAAAGAATTAACGTCGGATTGTGTAAGGGACCGAAATAACGCCCCGAGCTTGGAGTCCACATCGGTCATTAAGACGCGTACATGGTATGTGTGTTAATCTGTGATTTTGGACCATACAGCTTATAGCTGTGAGGTATGCAAACACAGAGCAGCAAACATACACAAGTTGCCGCGAGCCACTACTTAACCCTTTGCGTGTCGATAGCGGTTTTCGTCGCGATGATTCCTGCAGGAATCATCGCGACAAAAACCACTACCGACACGCAAAAGGTCAAATGGTCAGGAGCCCGCGCGGCTGTGGGGACACATGCGGTCATATGTCTCTTGTAGATAGGACTCGATAACGTGTGGTCGTTAAACGAAATAAAGGCCGGCATTGCGAGTGCTAATATTCCCACCCCGGGTAGCTGTCAACTGTCATCAGGACATTAGTCTAGATCTGTATCGGGTCCCAATTGTCAAAAAAAAAAAAAAAAAAAGAAAGGAAAAAAAGGAGACTTTGCTTTCCTACACATTTCTGTTGTGCAACTAACCTCGTCCATTATTCTTCAGCCTAGTCCTTTTCGTCTGCAAGCGGCATAGATTCGCATGGGCCCCTGCAGCCGCAGGCTGCAGGGCCCATGACAACCTGTGCCTTCTGCTGGTAAAGATCATCCTCAAAGTTTCACATTCTCACCCTCAGATGCAGGAATCAAATTATTCAGGACTAAACCCACAGCAGATTAGGCGTAAACCCTCTGAAGTTTCTGTGATGTGCAAGTTTTATGACTGTTTATGCACGCTGATTTCAAAGATTTATCTAGTGTCGGTCCATGTTCCTCAGACGAAGTAGATTGTCTGGTTGTCAGTTGAAGCGTGTGACTGTTCGCGACCATTAGAGGTACATTGTCCAACGATTTGGAGAAAGGCTGACAGAGATACGTTTAAAATGGACAGCGCCTGGCAGGGGGCCTCCAGATTAAAAAGCCTGTAGGGCCTTGCTTTTCAGTTTTAGGGTCAGTTTAACGGTCACGTCGTTCTATGCGTCGTGTGCTAAATACAGTTACTATTCTGGCTTCACTTAGTACATTTTCACGACTGATTTGTCAGGAAACGTAGTGTTGTTTTCAGAGGGCATACTGAATCAATGTGAAACTGTCTACGTCTGAACTCAATCAGCCCTGACGCACTACAGCAGGAGATGGGTCGACCATGATCATTCAAGGGCAGTGCCAGATTAGCTTGGCGCCTATCGGCGCCAAGCTAATCTGGCACTGCCCTTGAATAAAAATGGGCGATCCATCTCCTGCAACAGGTGCATAGTCGTTAGATGACGCCTCCAAAACTTGGGGAAATACTTGCGCCGGGCTGAATGCGTTACAAAGGATAGGCACATTTACGTAGATTTTTCGTCCTCAGACACAACGATTCCTCGGGGTTTAGTCTCCGCCGCTACAGTACTTAACCCCGTGACTTCCGAGAAACATTGCAAGAGGCATAATACTTATGAACACTCGCTGTTGCGGGGGCCAGTGAGGGTCTGTGCCTCTCGCTGTAACCACTTCGTACCCGTGCTCCTTTGACAACTTGGGATCTTTTGACGTTGACTATGCAATGATTTTAAAAACACGGTATGTGTCCCGGGCACCGGCAGTGAATTGGTTAACAGCACGCTTAATCTGAAGTAACATCTTAACCCCTTAACGACCGGGGCAAGGCGAACGCTACCCAACTGCAAAAGACGTATACCCTCATGAGCCCCCGCAGTCGCGGGGGCTCATGAGGCTTTATATCTCTTGTCAGTCCAGCGGTTTAAAAAAAAAAAAGTCTATATTTGGTCCCACTAAGTATGTATTCTTCACGCAAATTTCGGTCACAGTGCAGCGGTTTCAGACGCCAAATTTGCGGATCTCGCTGGCAGCGATTGGGTTAACTCATTCTACCCCATCACCGAAATCCCCCAAACTTTGCCGTTGTCCTCTGAAGACTGCATTGCAGTGCAGGACACAGATCGACCATGCTAGTTCAAGGGTGATGCCAGAATAGCTTGGCGCCCGTAGGCGCCAAGCTATTCTGGCATCACCCTTGAACTATCATGGTCGGTCCTTATCTTCATCTGGTGTGTCTGGGGTAGAATGAGTTAAGCTGAGGCGCAGCTGTCCAGAACCAGTCCGTAGTCTGCAAGAGACCCAGATTACACGAGGCCTGCGAGTGTATGAGCTCGTGTGACTATCAAGGTGACTCTTGATGGTGCAAGTCCTGAAAGAGGGCCATTATTTGTGATGTTGACGTTTTGCATGTTACCCCAAATAACACCCTCAATTTGAGGCACAGATGAAGCTGGTTTAGGCATAGATTGACATGAGCCCCAGCGAATGCTGGGGCACATATGAGTCTATGTCTCCTGCTGATGAAAAACCCTAAACGACAGGCTATGCAAATGTTGATGTTGTACATGATAGTTGATACCTTTGGCTTCTGGGGGTAGGGAACCTATGCCTTTTGAACCCCGCGCTAAGTTAGGTAAACGTTCTGACAATTGTACCCCGTGGCCATACTTATGACATTTCCCCAGCGTTGTGTATGTTGGTTTGAATTACCTGACCCGAGTTCAAAATTCAAAACTCAAAGAAAATTGTCTCTTTGTGCAAACGGGAACATTTTTCTTTGGCTGGGGGTAGCAGTAATAAAGAAAATAGAGAAAATGATTTTGTGAGAACTGTCAGTGGGAGGTCTCTCACTTTTTGTGCTTGTCAGTGGAAACTCGGTAAAAAAAAACAAACAAACTGTAATACAAGCGGACATGTAGGTAGGCGCCATCGCACGTTGTTATGATCACTGAAGGGGGGATATTTTTTCTTGACAAACACAGAGCACACGTATGGAACCGTAAACAGTTTAACATGAATAGTACAGACAACGTACTCACAGACCGCTGTGGATGTTCACGATGAATGTAACACTTGTATTTTGCATGCCCACGCCGGTTAACCCGTAAAGCCCTGACATGCTCGACCTTGATAGTTCAAGGCTGGTGCCAGAATAGCTTGGCGTCTACAAAGCTATTCTGACACCACCCGTGAACTATCATGGGCGATCTGTCGCCATAACTGGGATGTAGATCTCAAAGAATATCTAATAAAATTGATAATGTTATCCTCAGGATAAAATGAGTTAAAACACTCGAGACCTGCCGCATCCGGATACGCGGCTCAAAGCGGCACGTATCAGAATGCAAAACTTCTCGACATTTGATATATATGCCGAATATGGGTACTTGGCAGTGAAAAAGTGAGCAAAGGTCATGTCTCTTGCAGTCGGGTTGTGGCCCAAAAAAATTCTCGGCAATAAAGGCCTTAACACATTGTACCCCAGGACCGAAATCCACAAATTTTGAAGATGCCCTCAGAAGGACTTTCATTACAATTCTAGAGACAGATCGAGCATGATAGTTCAAGGGTGGTGCCAGAATAGCTTCTGGCACCACCCTGGAACTATCATGCTCGATCCATGTCTCACTGTGGTGTGACGGGGCCGAATGAGTTAAACTACAGTAGTTGAATATGTTAGATGTTCTTTGGATTGCTTAAAAAAAAAAAAAAAAAAAAAAAAAAAATTAGGCGATACGTGGCTTAAAAAAAAAATGCTCAGGAATGCTCGGAAACACGCTAGGCAGTCGCCTTTATCGTCTGGATTTGAGGCACGATCCTCATGAATTGGTCGATCCAGGTACTTCGGTAAACTGAAGCGACGACACAGATCTGTTCCATAGCGCGTCTCCCAGATGGTTATTGATAACAGTTATAAACTATATCCGTAACATTGTTGTTGTGACATCCGCCGTGCACGATGCAGTTTTGTTTGCTGCTCTGTGATTTTGGACCTTACGGCCTACGGCCGTAAGGAGGTCCAGCGTCACAGACCAGCGCACTCTATTTACTCCCAACAGTCTTATATATTATCTTTTAATGACCTAAAAATTATGTTACAGCCTATTTCGCTCTTACCGGTTGATTGGAAGCCTTTTCTTGGTGTGAAAATTTATATTTCTCATGTGTCTACAAAAAGCCATATAGAATTTAACCCTTGTGCTGTCGGTAGCGATTTGTGTCGACCCAAAAATCGCTACCGACGGCCAAAGGGTTATGATGCGCCAACCGTCTGTATTAAAAGGTGCATAATCCTTCACACCTAGAGCTGTTCTTAATTAGACGAACTATTGATCGGCAAACCTAGATCGGAGAAGATCGGCGATCTTTTGGTTTATTTCTTAATTGAGGTTGAACGAACCAAGGCGAACTTCAGCAAACCAGGTTTGCCATGGTTCTCTTTCTTAACTGAAGTGCTTGATTCGGCGTACTTACTGTCTGCGAAGGTGTTCAAAATGGCTGCCGCTATGCCGCTTCGCGATTTGAACGATGTTTGTTTTTGTATTCCTTGCAGTAGCGACCCCACAAACAGCGTTGCGCCTCCCACAAATCAATAAAAATAGGTCTTGTTCTTCGCACGAGTGAAATATCGCCGTCCGCCATGTGATTGTTTGTATCGGTGACTGTCTTCTTATCTCCGACGCAGAAGAGGGTAAAAGTTTTGACCAGTCAGAGAAATGGTTCGCCTTGGTTTGCTCAACACGTTGTGCGAACCTTTTCCGACAGCGAACTATGGTTTGCCGAGGTTCGTGAACTACTTCGAACTAGGTTCGCCGTATCTTTAGATCGTCCAATTAAGAACCAACCTGGTTCGTCCGAGATCGTGAACTGTAGTTCGTCATAGTTCGCGAACTAAAGTTTGTTTAATTAAGAACATGCATAGGGACATTAATAGGAGAATGAAAAATTTTGAAATCATTGAGTCCCTTTTTGCTTCACGAGTGGCTGCGAACGAAGTTTTAAAAAACAACAAAGAAAATAGCAGCAAACAAGCAAATAAGCAAACAAACAAAGAAACAAATAAACAAACGCCGGAACGAAGGAAGGAAAGAAGGAACGAACAGATCGACGAGCTGACGGACAATCGAACAAAACAGTACTGGGGTGTTCAGTCAAATGGTTTGAACTTGTCGTTCTAAGCAAACGTATCCAGTCCTACTCGGAACGAACGAACCAAACCAAACCAAACCAACCCAACCCAACCCAACCCCACCCCACCCCCAAAACAAACCAACCAACCAACCAACCAACCAACCAACCAACCAACCAACCAACCAACCAACCAACCAACCAACCAACCAACCAACCAACCAACCAACCAACCAACCTTTACGGAACCAAAAACAAAAACAAACAAACAAAAAAAGAACAAAAAAAAAAAAACAACCAAAAAACAAAACAAAAAGCAAAAACCCCCCACCAAACAAACAAAAAAACACACGAAGAAACACAACCAAACCAAACCAAACAAAACCAAACCAAAACAACAAACAAACAAACAAAATGACAAACAAACAAATAAAACACAAAAACAAAAAACACAAAAACAAAAAACACAAAACAAAAAACACAAACAAAAAAAACAAACCACAAACACAAAAGAAAACAACAAAACAACAGCGATGAGAGGTGTACGAAGTGTCGGTCTGAGGTCGTGTGCTGTCATTCCACACGTCGACGTGCGTATCCGGTTTTACACCGCGTGACCGCCAGATCCAGCTTCACAACAGCGATTCCAACTCTTGAGGGAAAATAATGCGCAAGGAAAGTGTCTGTAGTCGAATAATTGTCAAGTCGTAATCAGCCCTACACTTAATCCATCATGATATCCTGCTTTTGAAAATGTAAATTGGGGTCGGCCTCTGTCCTCATGAGGCACAGATTTTCATGAGCCCCTGCTTCAGCAGGGGGCCCATGAGAATCTATGTCTATGCAAACTGACAGCCCAGCTGAAGAAGTGTAAAGGCCGTTCTTAATTAAATGAACCTTAGTTCGCGAACTCTGACGATCTAGAGTTCATGATCTCGGGCGAACCAGGTTTGTTCTTAATTGGACGATCTAAAGATACGGCGAACCTAGTTCGAAGTAGTTCACGAACCTCGGCAAACCATAGTTCTTTGTCGGAAAAAGATTGCTCGATATGTCGAACGATCCAAGGCGAACATTTTCTCTGATTGGTCAAAACTTTTACCCTCTTCTGCGTTGGAGATAAGAAGATAGTCACCGATACAAACAACTATGTCGGACATCGATATTTCACTCGTGCGAAGAACAAGACCTATTTTTATTGATTTGTGGGAGGCGCAACGCTGTTTGTGGGGTCGCTACTGCAAGGAGTACAAAAACAAAAAAATCGTTCAAATCGCGAAGCGGCATAGCGGCTGCCATTTTGAACACCTTCGCAGACAGTAAGTACGCCGAATCAAGCACTTCAGTTAAGAAAGAGATCCATGACAAGCCTGGTTTGCTGAAGTTCGCCTAGGTTCGTTCAACCTCAATTAAGAAACAAACCAAAAGATCGCCGATCTCCTCTGATCTAGGTTTGCCGATCAAAAGTTCGTCCAATTAAGAACAGCGTCAATGCAGTTTTTACAGCCGTGGAGCAGCGTTGAAAATAATTTACGTCGTGTTGTGGAGGACTTTAACTCATTCAGCCCCGACACACTACAGCAAGACACGGATCGAGCATGATAGTTCAGGGTGGTGCCAAAATAGCTTGGCGCCCATAGGCGCCAAGCTATTATGGCACCACCCTTGAACTATCATGCTCGATCTGTCTCTTGAATTCTAATACAGCCCTTCAGAGAAACTTCAAATTGTTATGATTTCGGTCCTGGGTTAGAATGTGTTAATATAAATTTGAAAATAATTCACCATGGTGTGTACAGTACTGCGATTTGGAAAAGAAATAAATGTCTGTAACGTCCATTCAGGTGTGTCAGGAATGCTTTATATAGTCTTGTGAAGTGCGTGTATGTGAAATTGAAAAAAATAATATTCAAAATTCGTGAAGCAGCTTCGGGGCGAAATTTCTGTTGCAAACAGTTTTTCAGTTTAGGAAGTTTTTCTAAAGTAGTGTAAATAAGTCTGGGTCGAAACAGACCGCGAAGTACTTTAACCCATTCAGCCCTGACGCACTACAGCAGGAGATGGATCGACCATGATAATTCAAGAGCAGTGCCAGATTAGCTTGGCGCCGACAGCTAATCTGGCACTGCTCTTGAATTATCATGGTCGATCCATCTCTTGCAACTGGTGCATAGTCATTAGATGACACCTCCAAAATTTGGGAAATACGACCGTCGGGCTGGATGAGTTAAAGAGAATTATAAATAATTTTTCACCAGGTTCGTAAAGATATTTTTAACTTGATAGTTTAAAGCCGTGTTGAAGGTGAGACGCTAATTGAAATAGTTTTGTTTAACCCCTTCACTGCAGAGAAAAACCGAACACCACCCAATCGCAAGGGGTGTAGACCCTCAGTCTCGCTGAAACCAGGTTGTATCCGCTGTGTCCACCGGACAGCCAGCCGTGGCTCCATTATAGGTCGTTGAACGAACCAAGATTTCAGAAACCAAAAATAGACATCCAGTTGTAGGGAAAGGGGTTAAGACACGTTGCGTTGCACATTCGTCCATTTTTCGCTTTGTAGTGCCGATTCAGGGGGGACTGGCTAACCGTGAGATCTCAAGAGCAGTGTCAGATTTTCTTGACTCCAATCCTGCGTACGAGGACAGGACGGTCAAACGAGGGTTCGCTGAAATCAAAGTATGGATCAACCGTGTCTCTTGCCGTTGAATCATGTTCACCTTTTCTTGTAAGGCACCACCCGTGGACTATCATAGGTATAGTCGTTTCATATATTGCAGCTGCGTTTCAGGGTAAAAATGGGGATTAACCGGTTCAATGCCGAGAAAAATTGAACACCACCCAACTGCAAGAGGTATAGATCCTCATGAGCCCCCGCAGTTGCGGGGACTCATGAGGATCTATGTCTCTTGCTGAGACCAATTTGTATCCATGCTTACTGGAAGGTTTTGGCTTTTGGGCGTTGAATGAATAAAGATTTCAGAAACAACAATGTAGGTACAGTGGCAGGGAAGGGGTTAAATTGCCTGATAATAAGCACCGAATCAAGGCAAAGTCCCGAAAGCTCTATCAGGTGTCCGAAACCAGGCGTGGGAGGCTTCCATAAACACGCTCCTCAGTCAACATGCCTCCGAAAATGTAGACACCGTTTCTAACCGATTGTTTCTATAATGGACGCTCGGTCGTGACTCTGTTTCGCTACACTTATTTGTTCGCAAGATTTACATGCAAGGCCCGGGTGTACGTCACACTTATACGTGCTTTGACACGCACGAACAACGGGTCCAAACAGATCTGAGTTGTTGACGAAAACAGTTGATCAAACGCGAGATCCCTGCCTCCCCACGCCGCGCTGAAAGTCAAACCAATCCAACCCCTTTACTGCCATCGGACCGCGCGCAGACCGTGTTTTTTGAGACCTCTAGTTCAGCGCCAAGGAACGTGGACACAAAATGATTTTAGCAAGAGGGCGTGGATCCTCAAATGCGGGGGCTCATGAGGATCTATGCCTTTTGCAGTTGGGTGTGTTCAGTTTTCATGCCACTGAACGGGTGAATGCAGATGTCTAGACGAAGTTCAGCAACAAACTGCTTTTGTCTGCATTATACGTCCTCAAGAGCGCTTGTACTTCACAGGGGTTTATGAGGATCATTGCTACTTGCGGGTATGGCCGCCTCATTGACAGAAAACGCGCCAAGGTATGGAAGTTCCAATGTACAGCTGATGCAGTTGGAACTGACATTATTAAAGGTCCTGGTTCAGCAATTAGTTAGAAGAGGACAGCCAA